>APFE030125979.1:34515-93343 GCA_000404065.3 Pinus taeda
AAGCTCCTCACTCTAGCTACAATGCTCCTCCAAGACTCCTCACTGCTGCTTCAAAACAAGCTCAAGAACTGCTCACTAACTCTCAAAGAAGATCTCACTCAAATGCATAAGATTGTTGTGAGAGAATGAGAGCACTTGAGTGTGTTAAATAGGGTTTGGGAGGGGGAAATGGACCCCAAAAGACATTTAGCAAATTCATATAACTGCTTGGAGTCCAAACCAACCAAAAAACACTTTAAAAATCCATTAAAATTTTATTAAAATGCAGTTTGACATGTGCCTGGGCGGTTTCTTGTGACTCGGCCGAGTCATAACGGAAACGGCCGTTTCGGCCGAGTCATTCAATGACTCGACCGAGTCATGGCTGACTCGGCCAATCGAACCGTTCCATGGGCCGGGTCAATAGGGAGGGTGCTGGCTCGGATCAACCCGGCCGTTTCGGTATCGAAACGACCGTTTCTTAAAACAATGATATAAACTAAATTTGTTGATTGGAAATGTTCTTGCTAAAAATTATTGTATAGAGGCTCATGCCATTGAGGATAGAGTATAAAGTAAGGTTTGTTGTTAGGGTTTGGCAGTGTTGAGGAGAGCTAGGGTTTGTATTTAGCTTGATGATTTTGTTGAACAAAAACTGCTAGAGTTTTCTATATTGTTGAGTTAGGGTTTGACAAAAATTGTTGCGCAATGTCATTGCGATGAGTGGACATTTGATTAATGTTAGGGTTTTCAGTGCTTACTTAGGGCCTAACGTTTGATGACATGTTCTTGATGTCAGAGTATGTTATTGTATTTAATAGAGCTAGTGGTTTAATGGACCACTGAGTAAGCAGAGGATTGGAAGTAGAGAAACATACACACACACAAACACACACACATATATATATATCTTGAGTAGAGATACTTATGCAGGTTGCAGTGATAGCAACAAAGATTGTAGTTGTAGAGACATTGAGCAGAAGTTGATTTGATTGTTGAGCAAAAGTTGTATTGCAGTTCGTTTGAATTGATATTGAGCACCAGTGGATTCAATTTGAAAATTATGAAATATTTCCTGTCGGTTGTTTAGGTTGTGCTAGCGCAGGTTGGACCATGCACATGGTGTGGGAATGTCCTCCTAGTTTTAGCTGGGTAAACAGGGTGTTGGAACATCCTTCAGGTTGGAGCTTGTAAACTAGAGCATTGGAGCGTATTTCTAGTTGGAGTTGGTGAACCAAGGCGTCGAAGTGTCATTCAAGTTGGAGCTTGTAAACTAGGGGGTTGAAGCCTCCTTCAGTTGGAGTTGAAAATATTGATGTAAATATTTAAAAGACAAATATTAAAAAAAGTTCGGTGGTTTTTCTCCTAGAAGGTTTTCCACTTAAAATCCTTGTTGTTTATTGTTTTGATGTTTGCACATTGTTGAATGGTGTGTTTACTGTCAATTTATGTTACATCTAATGATAGTGTTAATTAATGCTTTGTGAAGTTAAAAATATACTAATTGAAGAGAAATAATGGTTCACCCCCCTCTTAGTGTTTCTAACAATTGGTATCAACGCAGGTTCCTTTAGCTGCAACTTAACAGATGGAAGGTAGATTTCAGGCGAATTAGGATTGGAAAGTCAAGGAAGTAATCTGCCAAGCATTCAAAGGAATCAAAGGAAGTCCCTGATATGAAACAATTTTAGAACCTATTATCGCCGATGAAGAGAAACATGTTTGCCCAATTCCTTTGTTCAATGAATCAAGTTTTGTATTTTGGAAGGATAAAATGCAAGCCTATTTGCAAGCTCAAGGATATTATGTATGTTACTTTGTTGTCTTTGGCGACATGTCTATTAATGAATCTAGAAGGTACAATACAATAGCCATGAAGGTCACTCTTGATGATTTGCTAAACCTTGTAAAAGCCAAAGTTGGTTAATGCTCATCAACCAAACATCTTTGGGAAAAACTTCAAAATCTCTACGTAGGTCAAAAACATACAATTCAAGATAAAGATGTTGATAATTGTGCTTCAAATCAAGCAGATCCTCATATTGAAGAATATGACAATGATGATGATGAAGCATAATAGGACGTGGAGAAAGCATTCATTAGTGCCTTTAAAGAATGGAAGAACACAAAGCAGGAAAATCACACACTCAAATAAGAAGTTGCTCTCTTGAATCTCCAAGTGCAGGAAGTAGAAGAGAAAGAGAGCTCTGACGAGCCAATTAAAGGAATATGGTAAGAGGTACGTAACTAAATTGATAAAAAGATAACATAACTAGATGCATCTTTAGCATAAATCAACAGACTCGGAAATGAAAATGAAAGGTAAAATGAACAAATACAAGATTTTAACAAATTAACGGAAAATGTCAATCTTCTAAAGTTGCAAGTAGAGGAGGCAGAAGAAAGAAGGAAATTGTTGAAAAGTAAATTTCTAGAAAACCTTGTTCAAAAGCAACGAGAACTTTACACTGCCCTATTTGAAGTAGACAAGCTTAGGAAATGGCAAAAGGAGAGATTAACAAATGATGAAAGGAAAGATAATGACAGTGCTTTATTGAAGATAAAGGAAAAAGAAATAGACAAAGGCTCAAGCTCCAAACCATCGCAAGGGAAGATTAACTAGAAGCCTGTTAGCAAGATCCCTTGAAGACCAGAACAAAAGAATAATGTTGTTGCTCCAAGAAGTAATGCTCAAGCATTTAAGAACAAGGATCCAAATGTTGTTGTACCTCCTCCAAGAAAGAATGAATTCAAAAGATATTCAAGACGTGACAAGTTATTTAGGTACCCTAGCATGTTCAATGGTCATTGTTTTTCATGTTCTAAATTTGGGCTTATGGTTAGGGATTGTAGAATGTATGACAGGGGTGACTATCAAAGGCAATATCAAAACCCTAGAAGCAGGTTTGCAAGATCGCAGGACATGTTTCAAACAAATTGTCACCAAAAACTATATGTCATTAGCTCAATCATTTAGGCCCAACATTGAATGTTACAAATGCCACAACTATGGGAATATAGCTCATGATTGCAGGTTCAAGATGGAATCTTCCAGCCCTAACATCAAGTATAGGAAGGTATGGAGAAGAAATCAAAAGCTAGAAGCTCAAGTGAATGGAATTGTCTTTGCAGTCATGCTTTCAATTTTTGTAAAAGCAAAAGGTCATGATGAATCAACATGTACATTGGAATGTAGGAATTTACAGAGTGAGTTCCTTAGATAGAACACCAAAGGACACTGTTCACAAACAGAGCATAGATCAGTACACCAATATTCTTGATGTGGTTAAAACCCTTAAAGAGGGAAACAATCCATGGCTTGAGCCAAAATGGCCACTTCAGGCAATTTATTAATGTAAAAGAAAGAAAATTTACATAAGCTTCTCTCATGAACGGTTGCCTGACAAATGATCCTCCATGCTCTTTAAATAGAGATCATGGACCAATCAGGTGTTAAGCCACAGATCAAGTGTAGGTAATACCGAGGAGAGAATGAACAGTCAGATCACTTCATGTCTAGAACATATCGTGATCGTCGGATTGTAAGTTACAAAAAATACATACTAAAGAAACACACTTTACCTAATTATACACTAGACCAAGTTATACTTAATTATTTCCTATGTGTTGGAATATCCCAACATCCCCCCTTAAGAACAACTTAGGATAGGATTGAAGGATGTACAAAGATGACACAATAGGAGAAGGAAGGAGGCATTAGAGCCTATCCCCACTTAGTGACAACTTCATGTACTCCAACCATAAATCGAAGTTTAGTAAACTGCGCCTCCGTGAGAGCCTTTGTAAAGATGTTTGCAACTTGATCATCGGTTGAACAATATTGCACTTCAAGAACATGGTCATGAATGAGCTTTCTGATGAAGTGCATGTGTAGTTCAATGTGTTTGTTGCGCTGATGTTGGACTGGATCTTTGCATAGTTTAATGCCACTTTGATTATCACACCAAAGTGTAGTTGGATGCTCTGCTGAAAACCAATCTCTGACAGGATCTGATGAAGCCACAGGGCTTCCTTACTAGCTTCAACGACGCCATGATACTTTACTTCTGCTGAAGAAAGAGAAATGGCACTTTGTTTCTTGCAAGACCATGTAATGGGTCTAGAAGCAAGAGTGAAGACATAACCTACAATAGACTTCTGATCATCAGGGTCACTAGCCCAATCAGAACCAGTGAAACCAACCAATAGAGGAGATGCTTCTGCACTGTAATGAATCCCAAATTGCACTGTACCTCGAACATAACGTACTATTCTTTTAGCTTCCTTTAAATGACTTTCATGTGGGTTTTGCATAAACCAAGAAACAAGGCCAACAACAAAGGAAAGGTCAAGATGAGTATGGGTCAGATACAAAATTTTTCCAACAAGTTGATGGTATAAGGTAGCATCAACTTCAGGGGAAGTACAAGTGACTAAAGTTTGGCTCCACACTAAAAGGGAGAAGGGGCTAACTTACAGTCTTCCATGCAAAAGTGGCATAGAAGATCACTGACATACTTGGATTGGGAAAGGGAAATACCTTCTTGGGATTGTAAGACTTGAAGACCAAGAAAATAATGTAAGTTTCCTAAGTCTGTCATTTGAACTGCTTTCTAAGGCTATACTTCACAGGGTTTATAAGGTTGGGATCACTACCAGTAAGGATAAGATAATCAACATAAAGAACAAGAATGATAAGAGACTTACCCACTTTCTTGGTGTAGATAGTATTGTTAGAATGACACCTAGAAAAGCCAATATCTAAAAGAAAGTTATCCATTTTGGCATGCCAAGGCCGAGGGCTTGCTTGAGACCATAAAGGGATTTCTTGAGTCGACATACAACGCTGGAGTCTATTTGTATAAAGCTCAGAGGTTGTTCCATATAAATTTCTTCATGCAAGTCCCCATGCAAGAAGGAAAATTTAACATCCATCTGATGGACTTCCCATTTGAAAGAGGAAGCAAGGGAAAGAACAAGGTAGATATAGTTCATTTTGGCAACAGGGGAGAAGGCTTCAGTATAGTCAATGCCTTCAACTTGTGAAAAACCCTTAGCAACAAGAAGAGCTTTATGTTTATCAACTTTTCTGTATGGTCCAAAATTGATTTTGTAAACCCATTTGCATCAAACAAGTTTTCGCCCCTTTGGAAGAGGAACAAGGTCCCATGTATCATTTGCTAATAATGAACGATATTCTTCTTTCATCGCTACGTCCCAATTTGCATGGCCTGAAGCTTTTGCAAAGGTATTAGGATCATAATTCGCTGAAGCTTGAGCCAGTAAAGAAGAGGCTCTATCAAATTGAGAACGTGTATGACACTGATCTATAGGATCACCTGCAAGAGCACCTATTGCATCCTGAGTTGCGCAGACCCATTTTGGAAGCCAAGGAGCCGAAGGAGGATCCCGAGAAAGTGGGGGAGGATTTTCATCCTCACTGTCATCATCTGAAGAAGGAATATTTTCAGAAGAAGAAGGGATAAAGAGAGGCGACACATCCGCTAAACTAGACTCGTAGGTCAATATATTTTCAGCAAACTTTACATCTCTTCTAATGATAACATTTTTGGATTTAGGTTAACGAAGTCTATATCCTTTGATATCTTCAGAATATCCAACAAAAATACATTTTTAATTCTTAGGTTCTAAGGTTTTATGTTTCTCATCTGGGATATGGGCCCATGCTTCACTTCCAAAAACACGAAAGCGACTTACATCTGATTTAACGAAGCTCCATGCTTCTTCTGGAGTGATATTTTTTAAAACCTTAGTAGGAATGTGATTTATTATGTAATTTGCTTAATTAATTGCTTTTGCCCAAAAATTAAGACTAAGTCCTTTAGATTGAAGCATACAATTAGCCATTTTCTTTAAGGTGTGATTCTTCCTTTCAACTACACCATTTTGCTGTGGAGTATATGGAACAATATGTTGCAATTGAATTCCATGCTCAGTGAAAAAGTTGATGAATTTGTTGTTAACATATTCTCTGCCATTATCATATCTTAGCTTAAGAATTTGATGTCCAGATTGTTTCTCAACTAAGGCCTTAAAGGCCAAGAACATGTTAAAGACTTCACTCTTGAGTTTTAAGAAGTATACCTAAGAGTGTCTGGAGAAATCCTCAATGAAAGTTAAGAAATACTTGTAGCTAGAGAAAGAAACAACTAGAAGTGGACCACATAAATCACTATGCACAAGCTATAAAGGGGTTGAGGCATGCCAAGAGGCACGTTTTCAAAACTATCCCAATGATGTTTTCTAAGTACACATTCAGAACAAACACCATCTCTGCAAGATACCATAGGAAGACTTGTCACCATATTTTCTTTACATAGATTTTTAAGGGAGCGATAGTTTAAGTGACCAAATCGCTCATGCCAAAGTTTGCTCACTTCATCATTATGAGCAACAAATACTGAGGGAATAGTTGATGACCCAAAGTTGTTAAATTTATACAACCTTGTAGAATCATCAGCAATGCTAGCAGTTAAAATATGTCTAGGATCTCTTAGGTCTTTAATTACAACATCATGAGGTGAAAATTCAATGATTTTACCTTCACCTGAAAGAGTTATCTGATATACAAATAAAAGGTTGCAAGATAAGGTAGGAACACATAATACATTATTAAATTGACCATTGTCTAGATGAATAGTTCTAGTCCCTACAACACTAAGAGATCTATCATCACCAACATATATATTTTTGGTGTTACAATTATTTAAAGAAGAAAGCATGGCTTTGTTTTTGGCCATGTGATAAGAAGCTCCAGAATTAATGAGCCACTCATGAGAATGAGAAGAAGAAGATACATTTAGTGCATAACCAGACTGAGATGCTTGAAAACCACATGCAAAAAGTGTTAATCCTGAAGATGAAGTTGAAGTTGAAGAGTGCTCCAAATTGATGTTATGCTTCTTCATGGCTGCTTCCAAGGCTTCCATCTTCTTAAAGCATTTGGACTCTAAGTGGCCATCATGATTACAAAAGTCGCAATGTCTATCAGTCTTCTTCCCTTTCTTTTTAGTTGCTTTATCATTTTGTTGAGTTGATTTTTCATTGTGAGACTGAAACGACATATGATCCTTGTTTGGTTTAGGACCATTCTTTTTAGGATGTTGTTTTTTAAGATTCTTTGAACTTGATTGCTGTTGGGATGCTAAGGCTTTCTTAGAAGAGTTTACAGTGTTAAGAATAACAAGATGTAAGAGTTTTTCTTATTATCTTATTAAATAATCACAAAAGGTATCAAAAGAGGGGGACTTGTAGTCTTGTCCTTGACAAATAAAGGCTTCTCTGGTAGAAATAAGGTGGGAACAAATACAAAGTAGGCTGGTCCTAATTTCGTAAGAATGGAATAGATAAGGCTACCATCTTCTTTCTTAACCTTAACACCTTGCAAGAGAAGTCTAAGGGTCTTGAACTTGGATAAAAAATCTTCAATTGAAGAAAAATTATTGGAGTCCAATGTAAGCAACTCATTTTCGAGTTGATGTACCTTGATTTCATTTTTTATTCCATAAACTTTATTGAGTTGTTTCATTGCTTCATCGGGGGTATTGATTTCTGCGATATGGAATCTAAGGTTTGGAGAAATATACATCTCTATCAACCCACGTGCTTGATCTTTCTTATTTTTCCATTTGGCTCGCTTATCTTCATCTTTAGGTTTAAACTCTTGGCCTGAGGCTATTTTATAAGGACCTTTACTTCTAAGTAAATCCACCATATAGGATAGTCATTGGAAGTAGTTGGTGCTGTCAAGAATAACTAGGCATGGACCATCCATTTTAAAAGAAACTGAAGCTATAGATGTTGAAACTAAGTGTTCCAATGGAAAGATCTCGAAAAATTGGGCCTATTAAAAAAAATGTCTTCCGAATGAAGAAGTTATGGTATTCTGAAGAAAATTTGTTGAAGATGCCAACGAACTACATGAATATTGGGAAGTGAATGATAATGTCATATTTAGAAAAAAAAATCTTCCTGTTCCAAACTTAATCTAATTAGCTCATTTTTAAAAAAGAAAGATTACTTTATGTGACCCACTTTTATAAATAAGTGAAAGGCACTTTTACAATGGTACTTTATAAACTATCCGCTAAATTGTAACTTAAATAAAAGATAAAGTGACTTTAGAATCATAAGTGACTCATTTTTTATAATGGGCGAGAACACTTTTACATAAAGTAACTTTAAAACATAGGTTACATGTATTTTTTGAAAAAGTAACTCAACAAAAAGAAAAACTTGAACCCAAGACCTTTATTCTCATAAAGTAACTTTGGACCAAGTGAGCTAGTTTAAAAGGTTAGTAATTTTTGGAAAAAATGAATGTTTTTTTTTTTGTTTGCTCATTGGAGCTTTGAGGTGCGTTCTTGGTGAGCCTAGGTATTGCAACAAGAATGTTGCAACTCCCAGGGCTACCAGCTTTACTTATCAACCCGGGGTTTGTACAAACTTGGAGGTGACAGTGCTATATGCACAAGTAAAAGTGAAGGTCCTGCCTATTGTCACTGCTCATCTAGCAAGAGACCCTAAGGGTTCCAAGCCAGACTTCGATAGGGTCAGAAAAAGCTTAATTATTTGATGGAAGAAGAGCAAATCTATTCTAAGAAAGAGTTAATCTACTGCAGTAATGAAGAAAACAACATGTAATGCTAACTCACATCATAACCTAATTAACCAATTAAACATCTATGTTAAGCAGAATTGTTAAATTAATCACTAACCTAACGCTGCTATCTAAGTTGCAGAAGTAAAGAACATCAAACTATATTAAGGTGCAAGCAAAGAAACTAGACTAAATCTGTTTTCAAGCGGAAGAGTAGTCAGAGATCAAAATAGGTGAAAGGAGGACGTAAGGACACAATAGTGCATAGGGACCGTTGGATCGATCAACGATCAGAAGATGGACGGTGGAGATCTTATCGTTGGGGCTTAAGTGAATAGATAGATGAATAGGGTTAACGAACAGGATGAACGACAAAGATCTTATCGCAGGTGATGTAGTGAATAGGTGAACGAATAGGGTAACGAAGTAGATGAACAGTGGAGATCTTATTGCGAGGAATTAAGTGAATGGATGGACGAACAGGGTAATGAAGCAAATGAACGTCAGAGAGCTTATCGTGAGGAATTAAGTGAATGAATGGACGAATAGGGTAACTAAGTAGATGAACGACGAAGATCTTATCGCGAGGAATTAAGTGAATGGATGGATGAATAGGGTAACGAAGCAGATGAACGACAGGGATCTTATCACGAGGAATTAAGTGAATGGATGGACGAACAAGATGAATTGGTAGATGAATGATGGAGATCGTATCGCGGGAAGAAAACATGCAGAAATGATGGAGCAAATTTTCGGAGGTGGTAAGTAGTTTCTTGCGCACCCTTAAAGCTGTAAGCTATATTTTGAAATTTCACACGATTAGCCTAACTATGTGACATGTAGCATGAGAAAACCACTTTTCTCGCATGCTCTTGGGTGGATAACGGTCGTGCAAGAATTCGCGTGAGATTGCGCGATAGCCATTAGATCAGGCGGGGTGATCAACGATGGAGATCGGCCAAGCTAGTTTGCGATTAGGTGATGCGATAATCGTCGGATCAGGCGAGGCATATTGATGGTGGGGATTTAAAGCACATAAAGTGTTGAGGTGACGCGATAACCGTCAATTAGGTGAGGCAGATCGATGATGGGGATTTAAAGCGCATAAAGTAGGTGGAAGACTTCATGCGAGATAGCAGTTGGATAAACTAATGAACCAGACGGTGATTGAGCAGGTTTGTTGTGGATCAAACGGTAAGGGTATTATGCATGAAGAATGTGCTGAAGGAGGTTTCAATGAAAACGACAGAAAAACCAGTGAGGGTGAACAAGTAACTGCATCAAACAACAAACTCCATTGCTCATGCGAGAACCAGAAACCTGTGTTTTTGGGGTCGCTGAAGGGTCTCTTCCTCAAGTCATGGTCCCAGAGGGAGGATCTGAGGCCGAGACACTTGCACTCAACCTTATGGTGATCTTTTTCTCCTAGCTAACCTACCAATTGAAAGAAGGCACAAATGGAGGTAAACTAAAGCACAACCGATCTACTCTATACTACTATAAGCAGAATGCAGGTACTTAAGCAAATGAACAGAAAAACCATAAATCCATGCTATAATGTTGTAATGAAAATGCAGCTACTTAAGCAAATTAACATAAAACCAGGAAGCTACTTAAGCAAATGAACAAAAAACTAGGAAGCTACTTAAGCAAATGAACAAAACCAAAAATCTATGCTAGCATACATGTACAATAAAGAGGAGCTTTAGTTGCTCGGGTTGGGCCCTAACCCAAGAGCTTCAACCTTCTGAGTTAAGTGAAAGCTGGCTCAAAACGAAACTCATTCTCATTATCAAAACCATGGATTATATGACAAACTGTCACAAGTCTTGCAGCTTAGAGATAAAGCAGAGTTTTACAATAAAAATCTGAATCCTATTGAGGTCCTAAGCCTCTTTACTTATACATTTGAAGTCTCGAACGACTTCCTTCCAATTAGGGAGGCTTGGCTCCCAACTCAAGGTAAACTGGTTTCTGTCTCTTTCACTTGTTCAGTTGGCTTTTAGTCCTCAAAGTGATGGTTGTTTGCACTCCGAGCTGATGGAGGAATATTTGAATGGAGTGGTAGTAAATGAGGAGGATTTATCTCTTATAATTACTCCCCCTTGTCCCATTTGAGTTTTTACCAAGGTCTTTGCCACAATTCCTTGATTTTATCCTTTATTCCTGCATTAAATGCACATTAGACCACAAAGCAAACTATCCAACTCTAACTCATCTCATAAACAAAATATGATCAAAAGTATGCAATAAGTTGTGAGAATAATTGGTTTGACTAAGCTAGGAGGTGAATTAAGGCCAATTAAGGCCCATATAATTACCCAATGATGAGGTTCATCATCACCCCCTACTGAAAGTGTTGCTAATCCTCTGAGCAACTTAGTCAATGTCCATGTCCTTCATGGCTCTGGTAGCCTCTCCGACATCCCATGCTTCTGTTGTGGTCCCTTCTTCTTTTTTATAGAATCCTGCTTTCCTTTCTACTGCTTCCCAACGCCTCTTTTCCTCTTCTTATTTTCTCCCTTCTAGCATCCCTAGGAGTAGTGGTGGACTGAGTTTTAGGCCTATCCAATTGACCTTCAACCTTTGCATTTATTGCTTATACATAGGTGTCATGTTGAGTGCCTCTCTCAACCTTTGAGGGGAGTGATATTCTCTGATCTTCAAGTTGTGTGGCAATCTTTTCCATCGCCTTTAGCAGGCATGTATATTATCATCTCTTAGCAGCCTAAACATATCCTCAAAATGTGAAATTGCTTGCTCTTAGGCAGCAAGATATTTAGGTGTCAGCTGAGGATCATTTGCAATTATATTATGGGTGTTGATTAGGGCCATGGGATTTGATTGTGGAGCTCTGATGGAAAGAGGTTCATTTTGCTCTATGGCCAATATTCTTTTCATCTTTGCAGCCCTTGACTTCTCATGGTTCATCGATGATGCCAAAGCCATTAACTGTAGATCTCCTAACCCTGCATTAGGATCCCAAATATTCATGTCTGTGAGGGCCATGTTGTGCAAGTAAATCTCATCCATTTTGGCCCTATCCTCTAGTGCACTTTGATCACAAATATTAATAAATTGCTTATAGTCCTAAAATGGCATGGTGCTCGTTTGTGCTAGTGTTTTAATCTGAAATTGCAGCCATTGTTCTCTTAGGTAAAGAGCATAGGATTTAGCTGGCATCCTACATTGGATGGCCTCCAAGGAGAGGCTGGCCATACATGCTAGTTGGTTTTTCTTTTCTTGCAGCTGTCCTCTCAAGGGCCTCTAGAGACACCCTAGGTGACTCCTCCTTGTGTTCTTCCCCTTCTTTTTCAATGCCTTCTTCCTCTCTGACAGAAGGACTAACATCATAGAAGGGTTTTGATGTCATCCTATGCTGGTAAGTCTTTGAAGACTGACCATTTTATGAGGATCCTGAGGTTTTGGAGGGCATCCTCAATGAGGATTCTGATCAAATCATGGTGAGCCAACTGTTGGGAATTCCCTTCCTTTACTTTGTTGCTGGAGTCTATGAGTGATTTCAGTAATAAATAGGGTATGCTGAGTCTTTGGTGAACTGGTGTTTTTACCCCAAATCTTAGTTCTTCAAGCGTCCTAAAATGGTAGCCATAAACAACACTGTATATACCCTCATATGAGATAATATTTGATGAGTTAGTAGCCTACATAACTCCATTTTTATCCTCTATGGGTTCTTCACCTTCTAAAAAGAATTTCCTTTTTTCCACCTGACTATCTGCTTTGTCTTCTTTTCTCCATGCATTTCCTAGGGGAAGTGTGGTGACCCTACTGATGAACTATGGGGTGAGATTTATAGTGAGCCCTCTAACTATAACAGTGGCATGGATCCTGCTGTGTGGAGTGAGGAATGAGCAGCTTCTTAAGAAAATAGAGTCTCCTGTGTATGTAATCCACTATCTTTTTAGAGGACTTCTAGTTCATTTGCTTGTAAATGGGGATGAATTTTTAGATCCTACCTCTTTAGAATGGTGGTAGTGGACAATTCTCTTGATATTCCTTCTTGAATCCCTCTTTGCCTATTCTATAGAATGCTTCTGTGTATCATGTAGATGTAGACTGTTCTTGTAGGAATTCGCTTGCAGAACGATGGATCGTTGCTTCCAGTGGGTGGCCAGAGTATTGAGAGCTACTTGAGTGAGGGAGTTTCAAGGAGGTGGAATGCATGAATGCATGCAAACGATGTTTTGTTTCCCTTTATACCACCTCATCATTCCCACTCCTTGTAATAAGCTCCCACAGTTGTTAAATCCATAGTTAACCACTTCTTGTCCTACTCCTCCTTTGGTCTTTGAGTTGAATGCAACCATGTGTGAGAGGACACCCTGCTTTGTATGTCATGACTGAATGAAGGTGGCCAAGTTAACTGACCACCTTTTCACTCACAACCCAACTACCTTGTAACCTTTACAACTTTTGATCAAATGATGCATATGAGTGAGTGGGTAGGATACTTACTTGTGGTCTCGATGCCATGCTACAGTTTGTCGAGGTTCAAAGGTGATGTGTTGTTCATTTGCTGCATGGTCATTCTTCTTCTTCCTCTGCTACCTGCTGATGGTTTATTGGCTTTTGCAGGTGTCTGTGACTAAAGATTTGATGTTGTTGTTGCTGTGGAGCTCCTAGATCATCCTAGTGAAGACTTTGTAGCTGATGATTGATATTCTATGGGATAGGGTGATGGTAATGGTTGAGGTGATTGGTTAGATCATGTCTAGTATGAATTTTGGGGACCTAACTGATCTGAAAATGGGGCTCTTAGGCTTCTTGTCTAACTTAAAAGAACCTATCCCACTTCCAAAGCTTTAAATTTTCCCAAGTCTATTTGATCAACCAATGCAGAAATAAGAAATGCTTAAAAATATGGGTGTATGCTGGTATTTGTTTTCAGCTGATTATTTACTTTAAAATTTGTTGTTTATGCCTATATGGGAAGGTACTTAAACTGATATATAAATACACATAACAGTGGTTAAATCCGCAATAAAAGAAAACACATAAGGCAACAGTATAATATGGAGTTCACCCTGATATCTTAGGCTACATCTCCTTAAGCCCTAATCAACTCGATTAGGCTCTCTGGGATTATGGCAATAGTTCTTTTACAAGTGCCTACACTTAACTCCAATGTTTTATACAGGAACATTGGGCTCAGAACACCATCTTATCCCCTGGATCTTGGAGCTCTTCAGCTTTCTAGCTCTGGCTCTTGGCTCTGGCTCTGGCTCTTGCTATGGTTTTGGCTCTTACTCTAGCTCTGGCTTTGGTTTTGACTCTTAGCTTTCACTTCTGGCATTCACTCTGGCTCTTGGCTCTGGCTTCTCTAAGCTCTTTCTCCCGGCCTTTTACATGCCTCTGTGATTTTCTCGACTTCCAAGCAACTCCAACAACAATATGCTGCTGTCAATTGAGCTCTCTGGCTTTTCCACTCGATCTCTGAGTGACTCCCCAGACTCTCTGCACATTCAGCGTCTTCTCGTTGCTGCTTTTTTTTTCTCCTCCTTTACTCTCTGTCTTTTCGTGGCTCTTAGAACCATTTCGTTCCCCGACTGTTCATTTCCTCTCCTGGCTCTTCGGATCGCCTGCCTCGGTGCTGGAATTCCTTGCTCTGCGTCATCATCACTGTAACGCTTCATAGAGAGGTGGCCACTTGTCTCCTCACGAGCTGAGCCAACACTTCCTCAACGGTTCGTTACTTCGGTTACTCTATGAAATGATTCATCTTCTAACTCAGCGGTCCAATTGGACTTCAACCTTTATGTGTTGAAGTTTATTTTCTTCGTCGAATCCGGTTTCCCATTGGGCACAATCTCCGCTGTTTGATCTGGGGCCTCCAGATCCTACGGTTATCGCTTTTATCACGCGGTTGACTTGCTCGGACGTTAGCCCATGATGAGAGAAATGTTCTCTCTCATCCGCTGGACACGCGTCAATCATTATATGGCATTGTTGGGTCCTCTAATAATTCCGCTTACCACCCAAAACACTTCTGATATTCCGCCGGTTTTGGAGCATGGGACCCACCTGTCGCTTTAGCGCTTTTCTCACGGTTTTCGGGTTTTCCTTGTCACTGTGCGCTCGAGGCTTTTCCTTCTCGAGGGGTTTTGCCCAGCAATGCGCGATTAGCGCTTTGTGCTAATCACGCATCAGAAACAACCTTTTTTTCTGGTTTGAGCCTCCTAACTGCCATTTTTGCGCCATGCACAGTCCCCATGGGCCATCGGTCAATGTGCTTTCACTGAAGGTCCTCGTTGCTCTGTGCCGGCTGCAAATTATCGTTGTTCAGAGGTTATTTCTGATAGGCTTCAACATCCATAAGACTTTAAACTTCGGTATGAGCTTTTACAGAGTTCGGGTAGCTTTAAGAGAGTTTAAGGATCCAATTTCGAATCATGCCTTCCCACTAAAAGAACTTTTGGTCCACTGAAAGACTGATACACTGATCTAAGCAGTGAATGAGAGTAACAACACCCTCTTCTTTCAACCTCCCTACACTTGCCTTTGCATAGTGGCTCTGTGCCAAAATCTCTAACCACTTCCCTTCTTGGATGGGTTGGTCGTCTCGGGAAGAACAATTTTCCTCCTTGACTTCATGCATAACTTCTGCTATGAAGTTTACAGAAGGTAGTTTGAGCTTATTTGCCTTGATCCTTGATCCAAGGTGGCTCAAATAGATGTGAAGTACATCTGCTCCACAAAACTTTCATTTGTACCTGTTTGAAAAGCTGCCAACAACGATTGTTAACAACAACAGGCATACAGACAACAACTGCATGGGCTAACTCCTGCTTCAACAAAGAAACAGATTTCACATCTTGTGAACCCTTCCATGTCTTACATCTGCATACAAATGATTGACTAGATAACAAGCCAATAAAACATGCCTTTACAACAAATGACCCTTCAAGCCAAGCATGTAGGAAAAGACCTTTAGGACTCTTTTCCAAAAGATGAAACACTTCATCCTTATCTCCATTTTAGGAACCAAGTTAACTTCTTCCAAGCTAACATTACATGCATCTCATGCTCATGCATGTATTCCATCTATCAACTTTCGCTTAAGTACATTGTACTTTCGAAGCTGAAATGAACATACTATTGCAACAATAAAGTGAGTTTCCTACTCAAACGTATTTCTATTTACCATTTTGGTAAGATTCTGCAACTTGCATTTATTCCACAAAGAAATACAAACTGATGCATCACTAGACATGCAACCTTAATTGGATAATAATTCTAACCATTTCTTACCAATCCATTTCAAAGGTCGCTCCTTTGTTTGCACATCAGCATCAATATGTGAATCATCCTGAACCACATCAATCTTGGAATCTTTATTTCCATCCTTGCCATTTCATTTTTCCACCTTCTCCTTTAGCTTTGGTGGAAGCAGCACTGGGTTCAAAGTCCAACACCTTTCAACAAGATGCCCTTGCTTATGGCAGTAAGTGCAACACACGTGCATCCTTTTGACAGCATGATTTTCCTTGTCCTGTGGACCTTTGGCTACTTGCTTCTTTTCCTTCAAAAGTTTCCTATATGTGGCCATCCTCTTCCAACATCTAGAAACATAATGTTTATCCAAAACACAAAAGGAACATGCAATTCCTTTTCCATGCTTTACAAAATCAAAATGAATGTGTTTAGAACCAGATTTATACCTGCCTCTTTCACCTTTATTGCCTTCATGAGGAGGTGAGACAAATGAAGGAGTGGCTCCCTTTCAAACACCATCACTTTCTTCAAGGCTGTCAGAGTTTCCACAACTCTTTGGTTCAAGTAGGTGCTTCTGAACACCTGCATCATGTGAATGATGTTCTGAGGTAGAGGACCTGCAATGAAACTCCTTTTTTGGAAATGTTTCAATGGCCTTCATGGCAACTTTGGAACTCTCTCCATAAGACTGTCCATAGCCAAGACCCAAATACTTAGGTCTTTCCTCAACCATTATTGGCTCAACAATACCTTGTGCATGTTTTCCCAATCCTTTTTCTTCATAGCCCATATTTGACATTAGCTTGGAACCTATGTCTCTAGTATGTTTTTCAAAAGAACCAATATAAGCATTCCTAGAAGAATTTGAAGACAAACAGGAATGGTTTACCTCTTCTTCAAACTGATACTTGGCCAAGGCTTCTTTCGCAACAAAGAGTTGCGACTCCAACTCATGCATCCTTTTTAGGTTCATACTTGCAATATGAAGTTGCCTCTCCATTCCCTGCAATTTGTTAGAAAGCATCTGCTTCTCTTCCTCCATGGAATTCAACTGCTCTCTAAATATGCTGCTCTTCCTTCCATCCTCATACATTTCTCTCACCATATCCATCATGGTGGACAAATCTTGCTTGATGTCTCCATTAAAGGAACTTCGGGAGCAAGAAGAATTTGAGAACTCACTTGTAGAAGTTGTCATTTTCAAAATGCATAAAAGAACTTCAAACAAGATTAATGAGATTATTTAGCAACCTTTTGCAACAAACCTCTTGTGCTTCAAGGGTTGCTTTGAAGTCCTTTGGGATAGGAGAATGCCTTCAATGCTTCTTCCTTCTTGTCCTTCTTGGACTGAGCTATCAATAACTTTCCCTTCACCTCTGCAAACTCAAATAATAGTCAGTCTGCAACCAAGCATACAATCAATGAAGCAATCAATCCTTGACTGTCCAAACACTTTCCAGACAAGCAATCTTTGCCCTGTCAATCAAGCATTCTGATACAACCTTCTTTGAAGGTGGGTTTAATCAATCTTAATCTCTAATACCACCTAATCTGAAAATGGGGCTCTTAGGCCTCTTGTCTAACTTACAAGAACCTCTCCGACTTCCAAAGCTTTAAATTTTCCCAAGTCTATTTGATCAACCAATGAGGAAATAAGAAATTCTTATTAATATGGGTGTATGCTCGTATTTGTTTTCAGTTGATTATTTACTTTAAAATCTGTTGTTTTTGTCGATATGGGAAGGTACTTAAATTGATATATAAATACACATAACAGTAGTTAAAGCAGCAATAAAAACAAACACATAAGGCAACAATGTAATATGGAGTTCACCCTGATATCTTGGGATACATTTCCTTGAGCTCTAATCAACTCGATTAGGATTTCTAAGATTATGGCAATAGTAACTACGGTGTCTTATACAAGAACATTGGGCTTAGAACATCACCTTATCCCCTGGCTCTTGCAGCTCTTTGGCTTTCTAGCTCTGGCTCTGGCTCTTGCTGTGGCTATGGCTCTAACTCTAGCTCTGGCTCTGTGGCTCTGGCTCTTGGCTTTGGCTTCTATAAGCTCTTTCTCCTGGCCTTTTACATGCCTCTGTGAGTCGCTCGATTTCCAAGCAACTCCGACAACAATATGCTGCTGTCAATTGAGCTCTCTGGCTTTTCCACTCGACCTTCGAGTGACTCCCCAGACTCTCTGCGCATTCAGTGTCTTCTCGTTGTTCACTTTCTTTTTTTCTCCTCCTTTACTCTTTTTTTGTTCGTGGCTCTTAGAACCATTCCGTTCCCCCACTGTTCATTTCCTCTCTCGGCTCTTCGGATCGCCTACCTCGGTGCTGGAATTCCCTGCTCTGCGTCATCATCACTATAACACTTCACAGAGAGGTGGCCACTTGTCTCCTCACGAGCTGAGCTAGCTCTTCCTCAACGGTTCGTTACTTCGGTTACTCTGTGAAATGATTCATCCACCAACTTAGCGGTCCAATCGGGCTTCAACCTTTATGTACCAAAGCTTATTTTCTCCATCGAATCCGGTTTCCCACCGGGCGCAATCTCCATCGTTTGATCTGGGGCCTCCAAATCCTACAGTTATCGCTCTTATCGCGCGGTTGACTTTCTCTGATGTTAGCCTGCAATGAGAGTGGTTTTCTCTCTCATCCACCGGACACCCGTCAATCATTGTATGGCATCGATGGGTCCTCTACCAATTCCGCTTACTGCCCAAAACGCTTCTGATATTCTGTTGATTTTGGAGCGTGGGACCTGCCTGTTGCTTTAGTTCTTTTCCCACGGTTTTCGGGTTTTCCTTGTGACCGTGCGCTCGGGGCTTTTACTTCTCAAGGGGTTTTTCCCAGCGATGTGAAATGCTAATCGCGCATTAGAAACAACCTCTGTTTTTTTATCTGAACCTCCTAACTGCCATTTTTGCGCCATGCACAGTCCCCATGGGCCACTGGTCAATGTGCTTTGATCGAAGGTCCTCGTTGCTCTGTGTTGGCTGCAAATTGTCGTTGTTTAGAGGTTATTTCTAATAGGTTTCGACATCCATAAGACTTTAAACTTTGGTATGAGCTTTTACAGAGTTCGGGTAGCTTTAAGAGAGTTTAAGGATCCAATTTCAGATCACTAACTAATCTACCATTCAGGGGATCCTGTAGAAAACACAATCTTTACTTGAATTGAAGCAATGAAGTGAAAAACAATGGAACTGATGGAGAGATGCATGGTAAGGAGTGGAGGAGATGAATATATGTGAGGTAGGGTTCCATTTGGATCTTCTCTTTGTTCCTTGATTGTCTTTCTCACCCACTTACAAATAACAATTATGTCTTTTTATTTTTATTTATTTTTATTATATATTTTTTTGAAAAGCACCTAGGCTGTCTCAAAGAGGTTTTCACCCTAGATATCTGCCCTGGGCGCCTCAAGGAAGGTTTTCACCTAGGGATCTTCTTACTCTTTTTCATTTTTTCTCATCCTTGGGCCACCTCACGAGGTTTTCAACCCAAAGATGGGACTCAGGCACCTCATGGAGGTTTTCACATGAATCCTTATTATTTTTTCTCTTTTTTTAGTGCCCTGATAAGGGAGGATCTGGAACTTGCTCCACCATCATCATTGTCTTATTGATATTGTCAATGAACTCTTGCTTTGATAAAGGCCTCTTGTACATTTTCAATTAGTGTCCATTAACAAGCAATGGAATGGCTTCTTCATCTATAGTTATGATTTGCACTAAACCATTATCATGGCATCTTTCCACCACATAAAGTCTGAGCCATCTTGTCCTTAGCTTGCCCTTGAAGTCTTTATACCTAGAATCATATAGCAATGCCTAGTCTCCCTCTTGAAATTGCTTCTCCTTAATATGTTTGTCATGCCAGATCTTCCTCTGAAGCTGAACTATCTCTGTATGTAGGAGGGCCTACATTCTGAATTCATCTAAGTCATTCAAATGGAACAATCTTTTTTTCTATGCATGACTAAGATCCAAATCTAGTGGCACTGCCATCTTCAATGTGTTATATTCAAACTCAATGGACAGTAAAGCCTTTTTCCCATAGACCAGCTCATAGGGTGTAAATCCAGTGGTGGTCTTCCATGTTGTGTTATAGGCCCAGGTGGCCTCAACTAGTCTCTCTGCCCAATCCTTCCTGCTGCTGCTCACTACCTTGGTTAAGATGTTCTCTAGTGTCTTGTTGGTCACCTCCACTTGCCCATTAGCTTGTGGATGATAAGGAGTGGAGGTGGTATGCTTGATTTTGTGATGGTTGGGCAGTTCTTCAATCATGCTGGAGGTAAACTAGTTGCCTTGGTCTATGACTAACTCTCTAGGGTACCCAAATTTGTAGAATACATTCTCCCTTAAGAACTCAGCCACCTTGTCTTTTGTTGCTACCTTAATCGCCTTGGTTTCAACCCACTTAGTCAAATAATCAGTGCACATAATAATGTACTGCTTTTGCTTTGAAGGAGGGTTGATAGGCCCAATGAAGTCCATGCCCCACTTGTCAAATGACTCGAAAGTCACTTGAGGTTGTAGGGGCATTTCATCTCTTAAAGTAGGCTTTCCCATCCTCTGGCACCGATCACACTGACTAATGTACTTATTCACATCCTGATGAAGGATAGGCCAATAATAGCCTGCTTGCAGCACTTTGAATGTTGTCCTCTTTACTGCAAAATGACCTCCACAAGGCCCATCATGACAGGTCAGAAGGATGTTAAAAAATTCCTCTTCCCTTACACACCTTCTCAAGATTTGATCTGGGCCAATTTTGAATAGATTGCCCCCAATTCAGATGAAGGGGGCACTTTTCCTAACTATCTTGCTCTTTTTGCTGGAGGGCAAGTTTGGTGGGAATTGTGTTGATACCAAATAGTTTGCTATATCAGCAAACCATGGGGAGATAATTGAAATAGCAAAACAAATGCTCATCTGGTAACTGGTCATCCACCATTCTTTCTTCACTTGCACGCAAATTCATCCTAGATAGAAAGTTTGCAACAACATTTTCCCTACCAGGCTTATCAACAATAGTTAGATCAAACTATTGTAATAAAAGAAACCATCATATAATTCTAGCATTCAAATCTAGTTTGCTCATTAAATATTTTATTGCAACATGATCAATATGCACAAATGTTTGATAGCCTGTAATGTAATGCCTAAATTTGTTTAATGAATGCACAAAAACCAGGAGTTCCTTTTCGGTCACAGTATAGTTTAGCTCAACCTTTGACAGGTTCTTACTGATAAAGTAGATGACATAGGGAAATTTATCCTCTTCCTAACCTAAGGCTGCTCATATGGCTTTGTGTGAGGCATCAGCATGAATATGAAAAGGGAGGGCCCATTTTGGGCCTCTAAGGATTGGTGTAGTGGTTAACTTACCCTTTAGAATGTCTAAGGCCTCTTCACAACTCCTTGACCATATAAACTCAGAATATTTGGCCAACAACCCAAACAAATGAGAGGCCAACTTGCTAAAGTCCTTTATGAACCTTCAGTAGTATCCAGCTAACTTTAAGAAACACCTAACATCTCTCTGCTTTTGTGGAGGTGGGACCCTTTGGATGATTGTTATTTTGTTTGGGTCCACCTACAGTCCTTGCTGAGATATTGAATGACCTAGCACGGTCCCTTCAGTCATTAAGAATTCACATTTTTCTGGACTAAGCGACAGGTTCGTTTCAATGCATTTGTGCAATACTTTGCCTAAGTTAGTCAGGGCTTCTTGAAAATCACAACCATAAGGTGTAAAGTCATCCATATATATTTCCATAGCATGATGTACTAATTCAACAAAAAATATTCAAGGCTGCTCTCTGGAAAGTGGCAGGAGCATTGAATAGGCCAAAGGGAAGGACCCTATAGGCAAAAGTACCCCAAGGACAGGTGAATGTGGTCTTATCCTAGCCTTCTGGGCAGATTTGGATTTGGTTGTACCCATTGAATCCATCTAGGAAGGAAAAAAAACTTCTTCCTTGCCAGGCCATGTAGCACTTGGTCAATGAAGGGTAGGGGAAACTAATCCTTATTTGTGGCTCTGCTCAACTCCCTATAATCAACACAAATCTTCCACTTACCATTTTTCTTGGGAACTAACACTAAAGGAGAGACCCACTCACTGTCTGAGATAGGGTAAATGAATCTGCATCTAGCAATTTTTGCAGTTCTTATTTGACTATGTCTTTGAGAGTTGGATTCATCCTTTTTTGTCGTTGCCTGACTAGCTTGCAACCTTCTTTGATGTATATGTGGTGAGTACACACTGAGGGGTGTACTCCCTTCATTTCCTTATAACTCCAAACGAAGGCTTCTAGGTTTTCTCTCAACACGTTGCATAGATTTTCCTCTTCTAAAGCAGAAAGAGATGGATTAATTTTCAAAGTTTTATTTGTGCCGAATTCTATGGTTTTGACATGGAGTGGGTTGGAATTGGCCAAGCATAAGTCAATTGGATGATTGTTCTGTGTTTCCCTTACCTCTTCTTCTAATAATAATGAACTAGGAGTTGGACTTTGGAACAGGTGTTCAATTAAGTCATCCTCATCTTGTTTTCCTCCTCCTATGGTTTCTTCCAAAGCATAAAGTTGGGAAGAATAAACCTCATCTTCTTCCTCCTCCTCCAACCATAAATGTAAATCATTCTCTAGGGTAGGTTGAGCAAGAGGTTATAGGACTAACTGTTTGGACATATGCCCATTTTTGATGGTCATATTCCCAGCTCCGCAGCTAATGTAAGCATCAACTGTGGCCAACCATGGCCTCCCAAGGATGAGAGGGTAACCAGTAAGCTTAGCGCTAGGCTGGAGAACTAGGAAATCTGTAGGGTACTCCCAGGAGTCAATGGAGACTATCACCTCCACAATTCCCTTGGGATGACTGTGGAACGATCTGCAAGTTGCAGAACTGTTGTGGTCTTCCTCAATGACCCTTGGAGGTTGATATTGAGCATGGTGTCCTTGGTAATCACATTAATGGCAGCCTCAAGATCAATCAAAGAGTGTGGGACAATGGTGCCATTGATGTGCACATCTACTACAGGGCTTCCAGGGTCCAAATATTTTGGACATATTACCTGCTCTAGCATTAAGTCAGACAACTGCCCAATGACATTAATGGTAGGGGCATCCCTTTTTCTTCTTCCTGGATGCTTGAAGCACTTCTCCTTAATCAACTTATTGTAAATGGGAACATCTTTGATTTGCTGGAGAAGGGGGATCTTTACACATAGAATTTTCAATTCTCCCAGAAGTTCAATTTCTTTTAGGGTAGGCTGGAGTGGTTGGGATAATTTCTCAGGAAAGGGTGGATTTACTTTAAGGTTTCTTTCCTCTCTTTCTTCCTCAATCTCCCTATGTGGGGAGGGAGGTTGGTTATCAGGGAGAATTCTCCTAGATCTTAGGTTGATCTCCTGGATTTCTACAACATAAGCTGGTTATGATGTCTCTTCATTGTATACTTGTTGATCCTGCCTATTGTTTGGGTTCGGATTTGGCTGGGCAGGCATCTGGGGTTGCTTGGGTGGAGAAGAGTGCAAGAGCTGTGGTTCAGTAGGTGGTGGAGGCAATAGGGCTGGAACATTGTTGAATTGGGGCCTCTACCCCTGAAGTGGGGTATTCCACTGATGTTGTGGCTGAACATAAGGTTGAAATGATTGGCTGACTGGATGGGAATGGTACTGAGATGTATAGGACCAAGGAGGGGGTGTAGACCAGGAAGAATGAGTAGGGGGTCCCCAGCAAGGTATAGCTGTGGTTTGGTTGGGGTTGTAATATGCATGGGATGACCCTTGCATACCCTGCTGGTATGGTCTAGGCCTAGGAGGTCTTCTTTGGTTGATGTAGCAAAGTTGCTCAGTGACCCCTTCAACTCCTTGATATACAACTTTGAGTGCAGGTAAAGAAGGGAACTTGTCTGTGGAGTGGTTTTCTTCACAGACTGGGCAAATCTTAATATAGTTCAATGGACATTCGTTCCTAGGATGCCTCCTGGTGCATCTAGGACAAAAGATGGCCAAGGATCTCTTTGCTTCCTCTTGCTTCCTTTTGATGTTCATGGTGTCTAATTGCAAGGCAAGGGTTTGCAGCATATCACTTGTGAAATCTTCCATCAGATTTCCAATTTCACCCTTGATGGATGAGTTAGAGGATGATGTATTGGCCATAGGTTGACTACCCCTACCCTTTTTCGTGGTTGCCCTAGAATGGTTTCTAAAGACAGTCTTAATATCCTCATAGGGTAATTGGTAGATATCTCCTCCTACTATGATATGTAAGGTATCCATAAGATCCTCCTTTACTCCTCTAAGAAGGACTAGCTTCAGTGACTCAGGGTCAAGTGTGCACCTGGCCCTTTTGTAATTGAGTTGGAATTTTTTTTCATGGTCTTCTAAGGATTCATCCTGGCCCATGGTCATCCTGAAAATCTCTTCTTTAGTATTCTTTGACCTACAATAGCCCCTATATTTGTTGTTAAAATCCTGTTGCATTCGAGCCCAATTCGTGATGATATTTCCAGGTAAATCCATGAACCAGTGCAATGCTGCATCCTTGAGGGTAGATAGAAACACTTTTAACTTTTTCTAATCATCTGTATAGTCATAGGTACGACATATAACAAAAAACTCAAATAGGAAAGTGTCAAGGTCCTCTGTGGTTAGGCCATGGAAATGAGGTAGAGAAGAGGGGCTTATATTCTTCATATTAGTGTCCCCATTGGTCTCCCTGATGGGGAAGGCACCCTCAATTCTCTCTCTATTTCCTCTGTCATTTCGGTTTTTAGCCATTGGTTCAGTAGGAATGGGTTCTTCCTCTTCTTCTTCCCCTGTAGGTTCCTCAAATATGTAAGGTTGCTCACCTAAAGGGTCTTCCAATTCACCGTCACTGAAGAAGAGAGAAGGTTGAATGTTGGATGCAGTGGGGGTATCTGACAAGAATTTCCCTGAATTGTCCCTATTCCTACGAGGCATGAAAGGAAATGTTTTTGGGTTGGTTTTTGTAAGATTTATTTATTTTTAAGTTGAAAAGTACTCTGCACAAAGGAAATTGTTGATTGAATGAAAAACCACTAACAAGAAAAACTACTTGTTGAATTAAAATTCTACTTGCAACATGAAAAGAAAAGCAGATAATGACAAATGAAAGAAAGGAAGCTACTAACAAAGAAACTACTTGTTGAATTGAAATTCTACTTGTAGAATGGAAAGGAAAGCAGATAATGACAACTAAAAGAAAGGAAGAAACTAGATTAATTTTGTAGAAAAAAACTAATGGAAGAAAATTGGAGACTAGAAATAGAAGAAAGCAGTAATCACATTCTACTTAGACACCTCCCCAACAACAATGCCAAAAAGTGATGAGCCTAGGTATTGCAACAAGAATGATGCAACTCTCAGGGCTACCAGCTTTACTTATCAACTCGGGGTTCGTACAAACTTGGAGGTGACAATGCTATATGCATAAGTAAAAGTGAAGGTCCTGCCTGTTGTCACTGCTCATCTGGCAAGAGACCCCAGGGGTTCCAATCCAAACTTCTATAGGGTCAAAAGAAGCTTAATTATTTGATGGAAGAGAGAAAAGTTGTATTCTAAGAGAGTGTTACTCTACTGTAGTAATGAAAAAAACAACATGTAATGCTAACTCACACCATAGCCTAACTAACCAATTAAACAACTATTCTAAGTAGAATTGCTAAATCAATCACTAACCTAATGTTGCTATCTAAGTTGCAGCAGTAAATAGCATCAAACTATACTAAGGTGCAAGCAAAGAAACTAGACTAAATTTGTTTTCAAGCGGAAGAGCAGTTGAAGATCAAAATTGGTGAAAGGAGGACGTAAGGACGCAGTAGTGCATAGGGACCGTTGGATTGATCAACGAACAGAAGATGGACGGTGGAGATCTTATTGCGGGGGCTTAAGCGAATAGATGGATGAATAGGGTTAACGAACAGTATGAACGATGGAGATCTTATCGCGGGCGATTTAGTGAATAGGTGAACGAATAAGGTAATGAAGCAGATGAACAACAGAAATCTTTTCGCAAGGAATTAAGTGAATGGATGGACGAACATGGTAATGAAGCAAATGAATGACGAAGAGCTTATCACGAGGAATTAAGTGAATGAATGGATGAACAGGGTAACGAAGCAGATGAACGACGTAGATCTTATCGCGAGGAATTAAGTGAATGGATGGACGAACAGGGTAATGAAGAAGATGAATGACGAAGATCTTATCGTGAGGAATTAAGTGAATGAATGGACGAACATGATTAATCGGCAGATGAACGATGGAGATTGTATTGTGGGAAGAAAACGTGTGGAAATGATGGAGCGGATTTTCGGAGGCGGTAAGTAGTTTCTCGCGTGCCCTTAAAACTGTAAGTTGTATTTTGGAATTTCACGCGATTAGCCTAACTGCGTGACACATAGCATGAGAAAACCACTTTTTTCGCATGCTCTCAGGCGGATAATGGTCATGCAAGAATCCGCATGAGATTGCGCGATAGCCATTGGATCAAGTGGGGTTGATCAATGGTGGAGATCATCCAAGCTAGTTGGCGATCGAGTGACGAGATAGCCGTCAGATCAGGCAAGGCATATCGACGGTGGGGATTTAAAGCACATAAAGTGTTGAGGTGACGCGATAGCCGTCGGATCAGGGGAGGCAGATCAACGGTGGGGATTTAAAGTGCATAAAGTAGGTGGAAGACTTCACACGAGGTGGCAGTTGGATAAACTAATGAATCGAACGATGATTGGGAAGGTTTGTTACGGATCAGACGGTAAGGGGATTATGCATGAAGAACATGCTGAAGGAGGTTTAAAAGAAAATGATAGAAAATCTAGTGAGCATGAACAAGTAACTACATCAAACAACAAACTCCATAGTTCATGCAAGAATCAGAAACCTATGTTTTTGGGGTTGTTGAAGGGTCTCTTCCTCAATTCATGGTCCCAGAGGGAGGAGATGAGGCTGAGACACTTGCGGACAACCTTATGGTGATCTTTTTATCCTAGCTAACCTGCTAATTGAAAGAAGGCACAATTGGAGGTAAAATAAAGCACAACCGATCTACTCTATACTACTGTAAGTGGAATGCAACTACTTAAGAAAATGAACTAAAAAACCATAAATCCACATGATACTGCTGTAATGAAAATGCAGCTACTTAAGCAAATGAATAGAAAACTAGGAAGCTACTTAAGCAAATGACCAAAAAACTAGGAAGCTACTTAAGCAAATGAATAGAACTGGAAATCTATGCTAGCATACATGTACAATAAAGAGGAGCTTTGGTTGCTCGAGTTGAGCCCTAATCCAAGAGCTTCAACCCTCTGAGTTAACTCAAAGTTGGCTCAAAACAGAACTCATTCTCATTATCAAAACCATGGATTACATAACAAATTGTCACAAGTCTTGCAGCGCAGAGATAAAGTGGAGTTTTACAATAAAAATCTGAATCCTACTGAGGTCCTAAGCCTCTCTACTTATACATCTGAAGTCTCCAACGACTTCCTTCGAATTAGCGAGGCTTGGCTCCCAACTCAAGATAAACTAGTTTTTGTCCCTTTCACTTGCTCAGCTGGCTTCTAGTCCTCGAAGTGATGGTTGTTTGCACTTCAAGCTGATGGAGGAATATTCGAATAGAGGGGTAGTAAATGAGGAGGATTTACCTCCTATAATTACTCCCCCTTGTCCCATTCAAGTTTTTACCAAGGTTTTTGCCACAGTTCTTTGCTTTTATCCTTTATTCTTGCATTTTTCCTTGATTTTATCCTTTATTCCTGCATTAAATGCACATTAGACCACAAAGAAAAATATCCAACTTTAATTCATCTCATAAACAAAATATGATCAAAAGTATGCAATAAGTTGTGAGAATAGTTAGTTTGACTAAGCTAGGGCGTGAATTAAGGCCAATTAAGGCCCATATAATTACCCAATGATGAGGCTCATCAGTGTTTACTTGAAAAACCCCTTGTTTCCTATAAAACAAAAAAGCAACCACACAAACCAAACGAACAAGCACAAGTATCCAGGCCTTACGGCTTAAAATTAGATTTGGCCGAAAACTATATATTTTCCTCAATGTTTTTGATTTTTCGAGAACACACTAAGGTGCGGCGGAAAAGAGCATACACATGAGAAATAAGTATTTATTTCTGTTTCTGGTTTTCCCAGATCGCATATAGTCGCGGGGAAAAGAGCATACACAGAAATGAAAGGTATAGATTCGGTAATAAATTTTTTTTTGAGGACTATAAACCGAAATAAATAGAGAAATAAATAACTATAACTGAAAATAAATCTTGTACGCAGAAATGAAAGGTGTATATCTAGTAATAATTTTTTTTTAGAGTACTATAAACCGAAATAAACAGAGAAATAAATAACTATAACTGCAAATAAAGACTGTATACCTCCAGATCTTAAAAATGACGTAGCTAGGGCTACCCGAAACCTTTTCGCATGAAATTAAAGGGGTTCCTCACTGTAACATATGCTCTTAACACTATAGAGCAGTCATCTCGGCCTAAAAGCGGTCAAAAATAATAGATCTAAGAAAGGACAGTCGAATGCAATTGTACCGGCTTCGAATTTGGCTCACTAACGAATGTGGCCCTCGAATAGCTCTAATACCATGTAGGACTTTACAGGGTGAGTTCCTTAGATAGAAAACCAAAGGACACCACTCACAAACAGATGAAAAATCAGTACATTAGTATTCTTGACATGGTTAAAATCCCTTAAAGAGGGAAACAATCCATGACTTGAGCCAATGCGGCCATTATAGGCAATTTATTAATGTAAAAGAAAGAAAATTTACATTAGCTTCTCTCATGAATGGTCACCTAACAAACGACCCTCCATGCTCTTTAAATAGAGATCATGGATCAATTAGGTGTCAAGCCACAGATCAAGCATTGGTAATACCGAGGAGATAATGAATCGTTAGATCACTTCATGTCTAGAACATATCTTGACCGTCAGATTGTAAGTTACAAAAAGTACATACTAAAGAAACACACTTTACATAACTATACACTAGACCAAGTTATACTTAATTATTTCCTATGTGTCAGAATATCCTAACATGGAGAATGTCAAGGTTTAGGGTGATTTAATCAACATTATTTTCAACAATCCAACATGTTAACTCCCTGTAAATGTTGAAAAGAGGGAATTATGTAGCAACACATGTACTTTTGAAGATCTATCCTTTTGATAGGTTGATAGTTGGCAGATATGAAAAAGTCTTTAGAATGACATTCAACATTATGGGTAGTTTCAATGGAGTAGCAGTTTTGGCAGGTAAAGTTAAGGACATAATCGCAAAAGGACCCATGTCGTTTATGCATATCGGCATGTAAAATTAGTTAAGGAAAACAATGTGAAGCACAGCTTGTCAAGGGAAGTCACCATTTTCCATTGGTGTTAAAGAGGGAGAGAAATCAAGAGAAGAAAATTGAGGCATTAACTCAAGGGCAGTAGTGATCGTAGGGGGAGTATGTATTTCCATCAATGACAAAGGGGGATATTTTTGAATGGTGTTTTCATTAATTCCAATGTCAATGATTGAGCACTCTCAATATTTGTCATCCATTGGAAGCTCCATTGGTCAAAGCCTATGGAAAACCCTAGGAGCCCCACACTTGTTGAAGCATTTAGGGATGAAGATCAAGGATCTTGGGCTTGAGACCATTGTCATTGGATTCTTCTCATCATGTTGATTCTGACAGTATGTGGAATGCCACGAGAACCCTCACGGATTGAGAGATATGCTTGTTCAAATATGAAAGCCCCCAACTTGTGGGGAAAAGCCCCAGAGGGCGATGATGTGGCAGTCAAGTAATGTTATGGAAAAAGGTGTTGCTGAGGATGTCAAAATTGATTAATAAGAAGGTTTCAAAAGTTAATTGAAAACTAAATAATAATGTTGTTCTTGTATCATTACTTATCATGTTGACCAAGTGATTTTTTCAGAAAGAATTATAGAAGATGGTGAAGAATCTCTGAGGATCGGTATATATGTGGATGAGTTCTTGAAGATTTTATGTTACAAGTAGTATTGTGAAAATTTATGTGGCTTCTAAGAGATATGGAATGATTTAATGCATACTGGTGGAATCTATTAATCCCAACGCCCAGGTCAGGTGTGGTCTTATATACCCGTTTCACCAAAGTATCGAGTGTGGTCTTGAAAGGCTTGGTTGAGTCCACGTAATCCATTAGAGAAATTTTGAAGTAAAAAATGGGCCTAAAAACAAAAATGTACAACCAAAATCAACTTTATAAGAACCAATAGAATTGAAGATGATGATGTCAACCATGAGGGATGATTCACCGTTTTTGGAGTAAAAAGTTAAAATGATAAAAAATAAAAATAAAAATAAAAACTAATTTTTCAACTTATATTTTCAACTTATCTCCATACTATTTTACTCAAATTTCGAGCGAGATCACTCTTTGGACGCAGAATTTAATTTTGCATCTAAGGAATACCCATGTTGAATACTTTTTGATGGAGCCACTACATGAAAAATGCGAAATACATGAAAAATTTGATTGCAATCACACTTTTTCATGTATTTATCATTTTCTGTGTAGCAGGATCCATCGAAAGTATTAAACATGGGCACTCCTTGGATGTGAAATTAAATTTTGCATCCAACGAGTGTTCCCACTCAAAATTTGAGTAGAATAGCAGGAAGATGAGTTGAAAATACAAGTTGAAAAAGTTTTTTCCTTTTTTCACTCCAAAATTTGATGAGGTGGTCTAATCTTATTTTATTATTTCCACTATTATTTTAGAATTTTCCTTAAGAGGCCCATTTTAGACCTCAAAATTTCTCTAATAGGTTGAAACCTATCACAAAAAAATAAAGCCAAAAATGATATTCAACATAGTTGACAAGTCATGCTTAACTATAAGCTAAAGTTGAAGGTTTGAACTTGAAGGGTTCAATTTGATTGTTCTCAAAGATTAATTTTTGTTTTTCCACTAAGTTCATTATGTCGTAAAACTGAGTTCATTTTGTCACAGAAACAAGGTCAGGTCTAGTTTATATAATTGAATATAAAGTTGAGTTCATTTTGTCTCGTGGCCAACGAAAAGTTCATTTTATGAAGTTTATTTGAATATAAGTTGAGTTCAAAGAAAAGGTCCATTTTGTAGGCTATTTCACTTGTTTTGAGCTAAGTTGAAGATTGAAATAAGCATTACAATCAGAGCTTGGAAGCAAACGCTTATGAGAGCGTGAAGTATGTTGTAAAAACTCTTTTATGTGCTTTAAGACTTATGTGCATGTTGAAATAAGAACTTTGAAAAGGTTGTGAATGAACAAATTGTGGTTCTGATTTGAAGCAGTACTATGGAAGTTGAATAAAAGCAGAGGTGGATTAGTGTGGCAAGAGTCAATCTTGTGACAAGGCTATATAAACTATATTTTCTGATTGGAAATGTTCTTGCTAATAATTATTGTATAGAGGCTCATGTCATTAAGGACAAGGTATAAAGTAAGGTTTATTTCTAGGGTTTGTATTTGGCTTAATGGTTTTGCTTGACAATAGAGACTACACAATGCGTAATTTAGGCTTGGCTAGAGGGAAAGATTGTGTAGTTATGGAGCTTAGGGGTTGGGCTTGAGCATTGAGATTACACAGTTCCAGGAGGAACAGACTGTGCATTGTGCAATGCCAAAAGGCAGGGTTGTTTCTTGAGGATTGAGACTGTGTAATGTGCAATCTAGGAGGGTTGAATGAGGCTAAGTGGCCCGGTTGGGGAGTTTTCCAAGTTTTGACTAAGTGTTGGATCAATGAGTTGTGGTTGAAGAAAAGAAAGACTTGAACATGATCACACACTTAAATTACTTGAAAACACAACAAGGATCACTCAAAACCCATGAATGACATGCTTTTCCTTAATGCGACAACTTTGCGACAGCCTACACCAAGTGCAACACCAAAGATAAACTTTACGAGAACAGTGATGGAACTTGTGCCACAGTGCTTGAAACTTTGGAAATGAGTGTGATAGATGTTTTCATGATAAGAAAAACTCATTTACTCAAGGGTTACCCCCTAAAACACACTGAAACTAGCTTGTGTACAATGCGTGACACTTAACATGCTAGAAGATGACACTTTGACCTTCTCACAAACGGGACCAGGAAATTTAAAAGAAATAAATGCAATGACTCTTAATATTTGTGACAAAAACATGCAAAGTCAAAGTATGCTCCGAAATTTGGATGTAGGCCAAAAGTTTGGAGGGTGTTGTAGCCACGGCAACACTTGGCGACATACTGGTAGAAATCCAGCTTCTCTGCCTTGGTTGATTCTTTTGCACAGGGTCTAGTTCCCCATGGAGTATTGATTCATCATGCAGATCACTTTGGTCTCCCACTTATCCCATGCATAAACATAGTCCCCTTTGTCCTTTCTCGGCTGAACACAAACATAGAGCAAGATATATCACAATGTTTCGAATTGACAGAAGGGTTATGGAGTTCACGAGCTATAGATACTCAGAGTATAGTTTTTCATCTCTAGTGTTGCTTCGCTGCTAGCAAGCCTGAACAGTACCCCGATGGAGTCACTTGAAGGACAAACTTTGCTCCATTTCCAACACGCATAGACATTACCCCGATGGAGTTGCTTACTTCACCTCCCTATGCAAGAAGCATTTCTCTTCTTTCGCCCTTTATTTGTTTATTTAAAAGAATTGCGCATAGGAACTTATTTATTTGATGGGAAGAAGGGGGATCTTGACTTATTGAGAGCAGAGGAGGTTGTCCCTTCATATACATATATATAAAACCCCTTATATTTATTTTCTCATTTAGATTTTCCCCTTTCCCTTATCTACTAATTGGATTACTGCGGAAACACCGAAACATAAAGAACCGAGTGAAGGCATAAGGTTTCTAGAATAGACAAGAATATCATGGCTCGACACACAGCTCTCCTTATGAAAGGATTGTATTTTTCGTCAGAACATCATTGACCAAAAGATGTGGCCAAAACAAATAAGAAGGACAAAATGTTAGCGAAACGTTGTAGTGTCACAAGACTCTTTTCAATTCAGCCACGTGTTGAAGCCAAAAAATATGTTTACACACGAAACTTATTTATATGATGAAAAGAAATAGAAACACAAGATTGAAAAAAAGAAAATCCAAAAGAATAGACTATGTACATAGTGTAGGGCACAACCCTAGACCATCATTAAAAGTATTGTTTTAAATCTTGGCCATTAACAGGAAAGGAGTCAGTGTTCCTGTCTAAAAATTGGAGACAATATGTGTGATAGCCAAGCTTCTCGTGCACGACATATGGTCTAATCCACAGGGATTGGAACTTAGTTTGTTTATCTTTGTCTTCGTGGGCTTTATCCCACTTCAAGACCAGGTAACCCACACTAAATTTATTTTTCCCTGCAGACTTCTTGTCAAACCATCTCTTGATACAACTCTGATGGAGGGAATTTTTTTCTTTAGTTTTTTTTCTTTCTTTTTGTAGTTTGAGAAGGGTGTTTATCCTACTCTAAACCAATAGGCATTTGGCTTACCCTGAGGGTAGGTAGATAGATATTCGGGGGTAGGACGACTTCTTTTCCATACCCTAGGAAGTAAGGATATGTATTCAGAGAAGGTTTAGGCATGACATGATTAGCCGATAGGGAATTCACCAAATCATAATGCTAGTTCCTTCATTCTGAGAAAACAATGTTTTTAATAATATAAATATGTTGGTTGACTTGGAAAGACCATTTCCCTGTGGATAATAATTCACTAAATGTTTCAATATGATACCATTTTCCAATGAAAAATAATATAACTTCAATGATGAAAAATATGTTGCATTTTCAAAAATAAGTTAAGTCAGAACACCAAACCTGGTAATGATGTTATGTTTAAGGAAGTTGATGACCTCTTGATCATTCACTTGCTTGAGTGGAACTTCTTTTGTCCATTGTGTGAAGTAATTTGTGGCAGTAAGAATATGGCAGTGTTGCTTCAATGAATGTAGAAAGATATCACTAATAACATCCAAGCCCCATTGCTAGAATGTTTCTTCCACAACGATAGGTTGCAATGGGGTAGTTGACTTCTTCTCTCAATCAGCACACTTCTGACAAACCAAACAATTTCGGTCATAAGTGTGAGCATCTTTGAAAAGTGTGGTCCAATAAAAACCAACCTGCATGACTTTGTGCGTCGAAGTGTCACCCACGAAATGCCCTATGGCTGGTCCATCATGAAGGTCACACACCACTGTTTTTTAATCTAACGCTTCCAGGCATCTAAGCAGGACTCCATTATGGTGCTTTCTAAAAAGCATTCCATGTACCAACTGGTAAGATAAAGATTTCAATCTGATTTCCCTCTTATGTTGTTTGAATTGATAAGAGGGAAGAGTATCGTGCTCAAGATATTGTCGGACATTTGTGTACCAAGAGGTTGGAATGTTAGCGTGGGGGCAGGGGGAGGCTCGCTCCACATTGTACATATTGATCTCCTTCTCCCATCCAGATGAATCATCTTCACATGTATTCACTGCTTCTGTTGTTAGCTGGCATAGATTGTGACCCTTGATAGTGAGAACTAGTTTGAATTCAATGTCATATTCCTGTAGACTAGTCATCCAATTTGCTCTTCTTTCACCGAACTATTTTTGAACAAACAACATCTGAATTCTAGGTGCGGGACAAAGATAATATAATGATTCTTCAAAAGATAGGGCCGAAAGTGTTTCACCACCTTATAGACCGCACAATCATGTTTATCTATGGTGGGATAGTTAAGCTCGGGTCCTTTCAACCTGACACTCATGAAGGATATAGGCCACTCATTATTCTGATCATCTTTCTGCATAAGCACGATGACAAGAGAAGTATCAAAAGCGAAGGTGTAGAGAAGAAAATATTTTCTAAAGTTTGGGATATACGAAGCTCGTGCTTCTGTGATTGCTTACTTTATACGGGAAAATGCATATTTTTCCCTCTTATCCCATTTGTATACTGCATCCTTCTTCACCATCTCCTATATGGGTTTTACTATCTAGGTATAGTCAGAGATGAATTTGCAGAGAAACTTTATCTTCCCTAGGAAAGAGTGCATGGCTTTCTTGTTCATTGGGAAGGGAATCTATGTGATGGCCTTGACCCTTTGAGGGTCCACTTTAATCCCACTTTTTGCAATGGTGTGGCCCAAGATATTCCCCTTAGACACTATGAAAATGCTCTTCTTGGGATTATGAGATATCTCGTATCTTCAACATTTCTCAAAAATTTTCTTCAGATGGTGCAAGTGGTCAGATATTTATTTCGAAAAAATTGTGGCATCATCAAGATAGACCACTATGCTCTGGCCGATCAAACTGTGAAATGTGATATCCATCACACATTGGAAGGTTACATCGACATTAACCAACCTAAATGGCATTCTTCTGAAGGAAAATGTACCCCACTTCGTTCGATAGTTTGTTTTTAGTTTGCCAGGTTCTGACACTAGAACCTAGTTGTAGCTTGAAAATCCATCCAGCAAGGAAAACATCTCTGACCCTGATATTGTTTGTAAAATTTCTCCATTGCCGACACTGAGTAATTAACATTGTATGAGGCATGATTTAGGTTTCGAAAAGCCATGCACAGGCGTATTTCCCTAGAATTTTTCCTTACTGGAACCAAGTTGGAAACCCAGGTAGAATGTTGTACTTTATAGATGATCCAAGCATCCAACAGATTCCTTAAGTCTTTTTGAATCAGAGGCTCAAGCATCAGATGAAATTTCTGTAGCTTTTGTTGGAAAGGCTTGGCCCCTTTAATTGGAATAATGTGTTAGATTATTTGCGTAGCATAAGTTTTGATATCATCGTACGTCCATGCGAAAACATATCGGTATCACTTGAAAAGGCGGATAAAATCTTGTTTCTCTTAAGGCATGCATCAAATATCAAGATTGAAAAACTTCATATCATTTTACGTGTCGAGATTGATCTATTCATGTGACATAGTTTAATTCTGAGTTTTTACATTTACCAATCCTCGAAAGAGGTTTTGTAGTCATACAACTTTACTAGCGACACCACACCCTTAGGGATGGGGTTATCTTTGCTCACCTGACCTGCATCTTGCAATGCTTTGTCATGCTCGTCTTTGTGAATGGCCGCATCCTTGAACACATCAACATTTTCCATGAAATGCAGTATTTGTTGGTCATCATTGAAAACGTGCAAATTAGTGATATTGTCAAGGACATGCGGCTTGTAAAAAAGTTCAATAGAAAAAAACATCCCTAAGCGATGAAAACCTAGTATCATTATTTTCTAATGCATCAATAGTCATATTACGTATTCTCGGAACATAAACACATATGAAAGCTTGGAATTGTGAAATTAAATGTCATACCTCTTGTTGATAAGTTTTGAGATTATGTGACACACAATATATAGTATTATTTACTTGTCGCGCAACGATTTCAGAGTCACGTATCTCTTTAAGAACCCCAACCTTGAGGTCAATGGCTCTCTGGAGTCCTAAGATGAGTGCTTTGTATTCTGCAGTGTTGTTAGTGCACTCGAATTCCAAGCGGCAAGAGATCAAGTGTTCTCTCTATTGCAGGTCAACTAAAACACAACTAGCTCGAGAGCCCTCTTGTGTCTTTGAACCGTTAAAGTATAAAATCCAAGAATCAAAAGTACCTTGGTACACTTGAATTCCAAGCGGCAAGAGATCAAGTGTTCTCTCTGTTGCAGGTCAACTAAAACACAACCAGCTCGAGAGCCCTCCTATGTCTTTGAACTATCAAAGCATGAAATCCAAGAATCAAAATTACCTTAGTGCACTCAAATTCCAAGCGGAAAGAGATCAAGTGTTCTCTCTGTTGCAGGTCAACTAAAACACAACTAGCTCTAGAGCCTTCCTGTGTCTTTGAACCATCAAAGTATAAAATCCAAGAATCAAAAGTACCAAAGCTATGTCACACATTAGTACTACTAATATCTTCTATACATAAATCATTTCCACTAGTTGGATGAGGAAGCAGTTCCAACTATGTATCAAGTGGGGTTGGGTAAGGCTAAGAAAGATAGCACCCAAGGTCAGTTTCCAATTTTTTTTTTCCAAAAATTAAGTTTGCGAAAGCAACAACCTTATTATGCCCCTTGAAGTGTGTGACAATGTGTTTCATGTAAGGTTCTGATTCTACCTGAATTTAGTTATTCCTGCCCTTCTATGGAAGCCATAAATGTGACCAATCCGTAGAAAAACACCCCTGTAATTTGCTAGACCAATCTCTACTTAGTAATACACCATAGGCTTCAAGGATGTCCATAATTGCTATGTTATGCACTGGTGAACCCGGTGATAAGACGATAATCGATTAAACATTCTTGATTTCACCAATAACTTGGACAAGAGACCTTTCCAACTGAATAATCTGTGCATCAATTTTATCCCATTTGGCATTGATTTTATTGGTGACAGATAGTGGCATTACATTCATGAATGCACCAGAATTGCCTAAACAATTATGGGCATTATAATTGAATATTTCGAAATTCAATAAAAACGGAGGACATGGAGTGTTGGCCTCTAATATTACAACATTAAAACTTGATTTTAGGAGACTAGAAGACTTACCTGATTTTCAACTGATGAAGGTTGCGCAAGGGCTCGGACAAGCAATTCCCGCTAGCTTGCTATCCTTGTAAGCTCGAAGATTGAGATATTTGCACGAGCTTTCTTCATATCTTCAACTATATTGTAATCCAGTGTTTCATATGCAGTAGGCATTGCTGAAGTGTTTGGAGGTATGAATTTGTTCGACACTTTTGGAATGGTAGAATTTCTTTTACTATTGATGGAAGTTTTCTTTGTTGTAGTAGCATTTCTACACTTTTTCGGAGTGTTCTAAGCCAGATTGAAAGGTGGTGTAGTTTTTCTTAACAAGAGTTCCTTCAATTTTTTCCTTGTCAGCTCGGGTTCAAAAACAGGCCGTTGACTTCTCAACTTGTATTAATTATTTTTCTTCTAAGCTGGGGCCTCATTCGGTGGTGGTTCTTTGGAAAAAAAAATTTCAGAAGTGAATACAAAACTGAAAGTATTCATTATGTGTCTAGTACCTGCAGTCTCTTCAGCCACAACGAGTTCTTCCTTTTCTTCCATCTGCTCATCTGAAAGTACCGTGTCAATGATGTGCACAACTAGAGAGTTTATGTTGTGATTCCATTGTGGGCATGCCTTTTTTGAATGATATTCTTGATGAAAAGAATAATATTGGTCCATGTCCATGCTTTTGAAATTTAGAACAACATTCGAGCTTTGTGCAAACCTAGTTGGTTGATTACTATTGTTTTTGTTATTATTCCTTCACAGGAAGTTGAACTTGGGAGGCTAGCTGCTAATAATGGTCTCGCTTGTCCTTTGTTTTAACTTTTCCAACTCTTTGGACAAAGAATTGATGGTCTTGGTCAAGCTTTCAAGATCAATAGCTTCTTGCCCCTTGGCATTGCTTAAAGAGGCTTGAAACCTTTTACCAAATTCCTTGGAGTCTTAAGATGATTCATCATCAACAATGACTCCAATGGCAAGCAAGTCCTTTTTCACTGTGATGGCTTCTTCAAAATCTTGAGTCAAAGTTTCTTTCGCATTTCTCTTCATGAATTGCGAATGCTTGTCAGCAAGGAAAAAGTTTAGTAGTCAATCATGATCAAGTCATGAGGCTTTGTATCTGGGGGGAATTTGATCAATATCCAATTGAACCTCTGATTGAAATCCTTAATTCTCTCTTTCCCCCCATCTCTAAATTCCATAACTCCTTTAATAACATGCTTGGGGTTTTATCGTCAGCAAACTTTTCAAGGAACAACCTTTTAAACCCCCTCCAATTATGAATTGAATTTGTAGGAACATTATGATACCATACAGTTGCTCTACCATCTAAGGTAAAAGGAAAGAATCTACATGCAACATTGTCATAATGCACCTCGAGCATCCGCAGGTGTAGGTAGAAGTTATCCAAATGGTATTCCACCTTGATCGACTTGTCAGGGTTATATTTTGTTAACAACTTTTATGGGTGTCTTGGCATCTTATGTAAAATACCCGAAAGAGTGTGTGGGCCCTTAGCCATCTAATCCAGATCTTGGTTTGCCATGTTATCATCTTTGTGTTCCTCCTCCTCTTCGAAATTTGAATAATCTTCTCCTTCACCATTTATCCCCTGGAAAATGTCGTTTGAAAGCACAACATTATCCTCATACCCTTCATTGAAAGGTGGAAGTTGATCTAGATGTTTTGTGTCATCTGCAGATTTTGATGACTCTTCAAGAGTGGAAAAAAACTAGATCTTCCACTATAGAAACCGTTATACTGGTACGATTTGTTTCTTTTTTCTTCATAAACTGAGGAATATTTTGTTCTCCAGGAATTGGTCCAATATCCTTCGCGAATTGACGGGTTATTTGTCAAATTGCCTGGATCTGCTCGTAATTAGCTTCATAGTTTGGTTCTGGGCCAGGTTCACAGTTTGGTTCACAGTTTGAAAAATCAAGCAAGTGTGCCTGGTGAATATTCGGTTGCAGGTGTATCAAGGCTCTTCCACTATCGAGGAAGAGAAAAGTGAGCCTCTAAGATATATGTAATAGTACCACCCTAGTGGAGACGCACACAAACATGAAATATTCCTCTAACATCTAGCAGAATAGTCCACATAGATGCAATGATCATTACAACCACTACAACACATTCTCAATATGTTAAGCACTAAAATAACTGAAATAGTTCAGCTACTTTAGTACAAGTGAGAGCAAACATGAATTATAAAAATTTACATAATATTCTTACAAATATTCATAATCCATGCAGGAAAAACATGTTGGCCATCAGCCTTCAAGTATTAAGTAAAAGTCCCAAGATACATGAATACAACGAACATCACTAGCTCCAATAGTGGATCGTTGGAGCCATTACTCTCTCCCCAAAAGTATTAACTATGCTTCTCTGATGTCGTATGGGAGAAGCTAAGGTAGAAAGTCCATTACTTATACAATGAGGTTGTATATATAACAAATGAGGTGATCCTTCACTTTCCTTGTGACTCTTAGACTACCCTCATCACTGTTTGACTTGCCTATGACTTTTTGACTCTTACATGACTCTTCACATTTTGTACATGTCCTTTGGGCTTCCACTTTCCAATACATTTTGAATAAGAATCTACACAATCCACAAATGATGTGGCACATGATGACTCATGACATGACACTGACGACATGGACTACACGATGACATGGCAATGACAAGACATTCTTTGTTGTTGCTTGCTTTGTGTCTTCTTGAAGATAGAACATGTTTTCTTATTTCACCTCCATATGAGTTAGAGATGAGGAGTCTTTAGTTTTATTTGGATCTTGAGTTGTTGTCGCAATCTGATGATCCTTTCCTTCCTCTTGATTGATCAACTTGTACTTGCAACTACAAAGGTGTTTTCTAGCATGGTCTCCTTTCTCCATTTCCTTCATCATCATCCTATCATAGCATGATAGAATACCTAAAACTACAATTCACTCATGAAAATACGACATCAGTGTGATAAACCCCTAGTCTAAGATGCAGCATGATGATCCATTGACTAAGCTAAAACTGGGTAGCAGGCTAAGAGAGAGACTCAAGGACTGTGTAGTTGTGTAGCTTAGGTAGTTAAGGGTGAAGACTGAGCCTTGAGACTGTGAAATGTGCAGTTCAAGCTAGGTTGGGCTTGACAATTGCGCAGTTGAGGGATTCAAGAAGCTAGGTTGAGGGCTTGAGCACTAAGTTTTCTTTCTACACAGTTATGAAAGGACAGGAGGCTAAGTGATTTTTCAATTGCGCAACTCAATAGCTCAAGGTTGAGGCTTGAGGACTGAGATTGCGCAATGCATAGTTTAGGCTTGGTTGGAGGGAAAGATTATGTAGTTCTGGAGCTCAGGGGTTAGGCTTGAGCATTGAGATTGTGTAGTGCATAGTTCTAGGAGGAAAAGACTGCGCATTGCACAATGCTAAGAGGAAAGGTTGTTTCTTGAGGCTACGTGTATTGATAGGGGAGGTTGAATGAGGCTAAGTATCCTTGTAGGGGAGTTTTCCTAGTTTTGACTAAGTGTTGGATCAGTGAGATGAGGATTAAAAAAACAAAACTTGGACATGATAACACACTTAGATTACTTGAAGACACAACAAGGAACACTTAGAACCCATGAACAACATACTTTTCCTCAATGTGATAGCTTCTTGACAACCTACACCAAGTGCGACACCAAAGATACGCTTTACGATGATAATGACGACACTTGTGCGACAATGCTTGAAAATTCAGAAATGAGCGCAATAGATGTTTTCATTATAAGAATGATTCATTTACACAAGGGTTACCCCCTAAAACACACAAAAACTAGCTTGTGTACAATGTGCAACACTTAACATGCTAGAAGACGACACTAGGACCTTCTCACAAACAAGACTAGAAAACTTAAAGGAAACACATGCATTGACTCTTAATATTTGTGATGACAACATGAAAATTCAGTTTAGGCTCTGAAATTTGGATGTACTCCGAAATTTTGGAGGGTTTTGAAGCAATGACAACAATACCCTAACATTATTCTACACTTAAAGACCATTCCAATGTTGGAAGAATCCAATCATTTGGAGCTCAAAAACAAAATTTATGCCTCCTATAAGTTGACCTATCGTGATTTACCACCATAATTCAAGAGGATGGCATGTCAAGTCCCCTTATTCATGGACAAAGGGCTAGACACATCCGCCTTATGAAGAATACTCTAGAAAGATCTAGTTATAACTTATATTGAAGGTTGAAAGGGTCAAATTTTACTACTATTTGGGCTATTAGGTTGTGTTATAACCAAGCCACTAGGAGGAAAAGGGGCTTCATTCTATATGAGTGCATTTTATTCCATAATAGAGTTGAGTGACTAAGATTGGATAGAGAGTGGGAAGAATAGACAAGTTTTGTGTTCAATAGCTTCCCATTGAACCATCGATCTCACTCCTTCGTATTTGCATCATTTTCATTTAGAGAAAGAAAGAGAAAAGCAACCTCACCTTCTAGTCGGGTTTTCTCTGGAAAGAGTTTCCCAGGTCATATCTTGGTGTTCATTGTGATTGGTGTGTGTTTGTATTTCATTGTTCTCTATTTTATGCATTCTATCTATTGCATGCATAAGCAAATAAAACCAATAAATTAATAAATATAGAAATCTAAGGAAAATCAACCCTCATAGTATAGATTTCATATTTTAGCCTATTATTTATCAAATCTTTTGTCACAAACTATCTAGTGGAATATCCATAGTAGTTTATAGATCACTTGTCATATTTTTTACTAGAGGATGCCACCTACTTTAGTTTAATTCTAGCACATGGATATGAGCTTTGCAACAATTTGTGAGATTTATGAATAGGTAGGTGATATATGAGTCAACAAGCTATTTTCTCAGTGTGGGAGCCCTTGTAAGCTTAGATAAATCTTAATGAAAATATGATATTTGAAGGGCATACATTTCTATGTGTATTTCAGAGATTGGTTTTTTGTAGCTTTCGTTCCACTAGTACAAATGGGGCGAAAATCCGACATATATTCATCAGCTATTTGGCTCATTATTGTCAGTTATCCGACACATTGGAGTTTATTTTTCGTCAATGGGATTGTGTCAAATAGTTGACCCTTTATTAAGCGGATATTCGATGGGATTGACATCAAATATCCAATGCCCAAGATGGCTAAAAATGGCTTTAATCATCTGACGCTTTGCACTTGGTATTGTGATGCCAACAAGCGTTGGATATGCGACATGATAAACGTCATATATCCGTTGCCATAGATTCTAAAAAGGAGTTTCAACAATTGACGCTTTTATGTCAGATATTTGACGTTGTATTAGTTTATTCCGACAAGATCTGATGGTTTGTTCCATCATTATGGAGTCGGATGTCTGACAATTGAGCGTCAGATAATTGACGTTATAATAAGTTTATGCGATGGGAGTGTTATGGCGCTAATGCTTTGTTTTTTCAGTACAATGTCAGATATCTGACGGTTTCTTTTGTCAACTTGGAGTCGTATATTTGATGGTTTCCACTTAACGTTGAATATCTGACAGGCGTGCCTGAGCATTATATATATATATATATATAATTTGATCTGAGGCATTCTTAGATCCAACCAAATTTAGTCAAGCCTCCCTATATATCTATATGGATGGCTCTATATGTTTCAACCGATGCCTTCATAAAACTCTTGTGCTCCATGAGATAGTGGGGTGGGGAGACTTGTTCTTCAAGGCACTCATAATGATAGGGTGGAAAGAGAGGCATGATATGTAGCATATGTTAATTAGGTTCCCCAAGTTCCATTATATCGCCCTCACATATTATTGCCTCATTGTGCAACATTTGTTGATTCTTATTATTTGTAGGCATCATATCCTTATGCATGTGTGTATCAAAGGCATTCTCTAGCTCCTTCTAATCCATTTCCAGTGAGAAATGAGATGGTATCTGGTATTAACTATTGTGTAGTAGATCTATGGCTTCAATATCTACACCATTAGAGAATAAGAGAACGTGTTTTTAGAGAAGACTTATATTGATGAGATCAGTAGGACTTATGTGCCAAGAAAGGCTAACTACGGTGAAGCTTCCCCTCGTAGAGCTTACTTTACATCTCCTCCGGGGAATTCATATCCTTCACTACTAGCGTCATATTCATTGTAATAGTAATGATTGAAATATAATTTATGGATGTTTTGGTAGATTATCTTTTTTAATTGACAAACATTGGAGACTTCTATTACAAGAAGCATGATAGAACAGTCAGAACAGGCATTGCTTTGGAAAAGAGAGGGCTATTAGTTGATCATTGGTGTCAATTTGTGCAAGTCAAGCATAAAAACGTTATTTCTAAGAACAGATGATAGAATATAGTTAGGTGTCTTGGCTAGTGGATAGATTCTTAATACTTCAAATGCTCTCAGAAAATAATATTTTTATGTTATTCGAAATTTTATGCCATTTGAATTTTTTTGCTAAGATTTTTATTTATATGAAATTTAGTGTATTTCTCCAACTTCATTCTTAGTTTATAACAATTTTCATAACCTCTCTTTTCAAATAATGTAGGAGCTTTCATTCCATTCATTGTATCATGTTTAATTTTTCTTTCCTCATGATATAGTGCATATTTACCTCAACACTTTTGGGGTGCATCACATGGCTTCCATCCAAACGTTCTTATGTTGTAAAAAAATGCATCACTTCAACTTCTCATTAGTCATGACAAAGGGAATATTTGAAGTGAAACCTTGTGCACCTTCCTCCTCATTGCATCCTTGGAATGTTTCCTTTCTCACAAGGAAAATATTTCATTTGTGATATATCATTTGGACTATTAATTTATAGTTGCACAACATATCACAACTCTCTAAATATTTTATTCCCTTTGATGAATCACATATCCCAAAACATTATACATGCAAGACACATCACATCACTTCAATCCAATCACATCCTCAACAATATGATTACCAAGAGAAGTAGGGTACAATTCTATAGTAACCGGCCCCATACCACACAATCCATAGTATAACAGTGAACAATTCGTCAAAAGTCGAGGGCTGAGTAAACTAGACTTTACGTATATAGATAAAGAAATGGTTTGTGAAACCACAATAACAATAGTGTTATCATACAATGGAGATGGATAATACTGAAGTACACCAATAAATATGTGCATAACAAAGTTCATCATGAAGAGAAGTCATTTTTCCTCATTGATCAGGGGTTGAGTGTCCACTGACAAATGCTTAAAATGTTCAAAATAAACTAATATTTTTGAGTAGGAAATAATGCGTATAAATCTTGTTAAGCTAACGAGAGTTAATATATTGCATTACTAGCAACAAATTTAGAGGACACCTTCTCATTATGGAAGATGCCATTGATTTTATGCCGGCTAGACCTTCTAGCTAAAAAAAAATGTCAGGGATAACCATACTTTTTTTAATCAAGGCTTGTATTGAAAAGTCCCCATATGGAGATTTTTCTAGTTGTAAAAATTATGTGACCCAGATGATTGCCACTAAATTTATGACCAACTCCTTGCAATATAGAGTTCCAAGCCAACCTTGGGAATCATATTCTAAAATAAGGTGAGAAGAAGATACATTAGATGAGAAACATAAAACAAAAATCACACCTTAAGGGCCATGAATGCCCCTTTTGCACAAATTTTTAATTACTAGGATCTTTCCATGAACAAAGTTCTAATAGAAGATGTTTATTTTGACCATCCAAATGGAAAATTTTATTCCAAATTCCATATTTCAATGTGATTTCTTAATAGAAGAGTTAATGTTCATATCCTTGTTTTACAATGTATTCATAAGATTCTAATGTTTAGAATTATGTTCTACCATATGTCTTGTGCACTTCCTTGTAGGTGAAGGACTAAAGACGACATAGGATCAAACAAATACTTTAGAACTACCCCAAAATCACGACTTCTCTAAACACCCAAAAATATTGGCCAAGAAGAGATCTCAAAGTAAGTAGTTTTTCGTTACTTATATAACCATTTCTTAAGTAGAGTAAGGGCATGATCATGATGTAATAGTTCCTTTCCAATATTGATATCAATCCAAATGTTATTTTGATATTAGTGTCCACTATCACCTTGAGGACCAAACCATATAGAAGCAATATCAAGCTTAAGAATATAATTTTGAGCTTGTTTATGTCATAATCTCTATGATGAGGGTTGCATACCTAGGCTAGAAGGTCGAGGAGAACAAGAGAGTCGAGAAGCATTATTTTAGGGTTCCAACAAGAGCCAAAAATATTGTGAAGAATATAGAAGGGCAAGGCATTGTCTAAAGTCTTCAAACTATCCTAGAGATCTAAAAAGTATAAAATTCTATGCAATATTATAAGGGTGACTAAATTACAAATTTGAGGTGTCTTTAGTGGACTAGAAGTAGTCCTAACAACCAGCATGAAAACTACTTTTAAAGGGACCAATACCAAACTACATAAATAAATATTAGGCCTATCTGAAAGGTCTGATATGAAGCTACAACCACTCTAAAATGCCACAATAATGCCACAATAATATTGGTGGGTTGAGTTACTAGTCCTAGAAGCCCTGGTTGGACAAACGCTTTGGAGCCTGGAAACAACTATGGGTTGAGTTACTATTCCTAGAATCCTTGGTTATAACAAACACTCGGGAGCCCTGGACAACTTGGGTAGAGACTGGTTTGGTGATGGTTAGTGATGTCTGACCATGAGGTGGAATCACTGGTTAAGGGTTGAGGTTGTTTGGCCTATGGAAGCCCTGGTTTGGTTTTCTTGATTTATTCCATGAGATCCCACATTCATGTTTGGAATATGGCATGGGGGTGATTAGCTGAAAGAGAGATTTGATTCAGATCAATATATGGTTGGGTGGTACGTGGAAGTCCCTGACTTGGTTGGATTTGCATATGTTAATAAGAACTTCTTTTCCTTTGGTAATTTCATGACTAAATGTGCTTGTCATTATGTGGCTTTAATAGTTGTTTCATCATTGATATATCTTTGGTTATTTGTTGGTTATAAGCATGTTTTATGACATTCTTGGTGTATGACTCTCATCATGTTTTGGTTACTATATGAAATGTTAATGAATCAATGACCTAATAGATGATAATGCAGCTAATGTGAGTGGGCATCCGTCCTCCTTGACATTTCTTAGATAAATATGATATCTCTATGTTCAAATATGTTGTTATGACCTGTAGATTACATGTTCATGATATGTTTGACGGAATGTCTGTCATGGATGGTAGGGGTCAGGTCAAGTTTTTGTTCATTTTTTTGCATTAGTAACCTTATTTCAATGTTATTTATCATTTTGGGAAGTTTCATGAAGTTCTGGGCATAGGCCTAAGTCTTAGCCTTGAAAAAGTGGCTTAGAATTCAGGGTCGCTGTCACAAAGCTCCCTGAAAAAGGCCACAGTCACATGGATTCCTTGCTATAGGAGTGATTGGAGGGTCTCAGTCACATGGATGCCTTTTCATGGGAGCGAATAGGGGTCTAGATTATTAAAACATCAAGTTGTATTAGGGGTTGGGCACCTGGAAGGGTTGATTTTCTCCTAAAGGTTTTGTAGCTCCTGAGGAAGGTTAGATTAGTCTTGTCTTGTTGGTTCCACATCCTTAACTACACATGTGGAGTTGAATTAGATCATAGTAACTCTTCGTCACATGTTTATCCCTGTGGATCAGTTAGCTTGGGTAAATGTGGGAGGAGGGTGTTATAGAGTGGTATCAGAGCATGGTTTTGTTCTCCTTGGGTGATGTCTGGTTTCCATTCTCCTTGGATGAATGTGTTTTCATGTGTACATGTTCGTTGCATATATGTTCATTATGCTTGTGGTCTATGTGTTTTTATGTATGCATGGTAAGGGACATTGTTGTCATTGTATTGTCATGTGGAAGTTGATGGTGTTTTTGTTGGAATGTGGTTGTCATGAGTGCATGTCAGTGTCTATATGTTGTTATGTATATGATGTCATGGTTATGGTTTTCATGCTTGAGATCATGGTATGGAGTTGGAATTTTCATGCATGGTAATTGGATAACGATTAAGATTATTTCTATATACTGATATGATTATGATTATACATATATTGTGCTTATCTGGATGATCTTGGAGATGATATATCCTCTCCTGAACTCTATTGAGGTACATCGTTTTTTTTTAGGATCTGCTTTAGCTGACATGATATACTTTGCAGGAAGAAAAGAAAGAAGATGACTAGAAAGATGGTAGAGTATAGTTCATGAGACTTTCCATATAGATCAGATGAGCAGCATGGTGATGATTACTCTCCGGACATAGCAGACACATTAAGAAGTTTGAAGGAAAAAATAAGAAGTTTCAAAGAAGATAATGACTGGATTATTCAATCACAAAAGATAATTTCTAGGGCATGAGAGAAACAAACAGAAGTTAATGCAGTTATCCTTTAGAGCTTTTCAAACTTGTAGAGACAAGGATCACTTAGAGTCAATCATGGACAGGAAAATAGGACTAATGGAGCATATGATAGCAAGTCACATGGTGGGGATAGGTTGGATAGAGTTGACACGTCAAAGATGGAAGATTCTTGGATACACCTGATAGACAAGGCAATAAAATTGGGATTTACTCTAGTTCTGGTTTAGACAAGTATCATGACCATAATCATTATCATCCTTATAGGAGGAGAGATAGGGAATACTTTTCGGATGAGTTCGAGAAATAAAGTAAACGTGCATTTGATGAAGAGATGAAGTCACAGGATGTCGAAGCATGGTTTCTTGGAATGAATAAGTTATTTTGGTTGTATGATTACTCACAGAACATGAAGTCCTAAATAGCTACGTTCAGTCTCAAAGGTAAAGCAGAAATTTGGTGGGAAGACGTGAAGAATGTTAGAGGTATTCATGAAGAGGAGTTGATTTGGAGTGAGTTCGAGATACTTTTCAAGAAGAAGTATCTATCAGAGAGATACTATGATGGTGGGGAAAAAGAATTCTATGAACTAAGGATGGGATCTATGACCAATGAGGAGTACACTAGAAAATTCTTGGAGTTATTGAGGTATGCGTCTTATCTTAAGGAGGAGAAAGCGAAGATTTAGAGATTCATCAGGGGGTTTCCAGTAGCATTCAAAGACATGATTGAGTTTGATGAGCCTAGATCGTTGGAGGAAGCCATCGGGAAGCTAAAGCATTATTATGAGCAATCAAAGTGTAGATTTAAAACTACGCAGGAATGGAAAGGTAATGAGAAGAATAAGGGAAAATGGGATAAGAAGTGAACAAGACCTCAGGACACAAGTAACAAAGAGAATGCAACACTGCCTAAGAAGTTCAATGCATCTAATAGAGGATAGATATTTTGTTCTAAGGAGTAGAACAAGGGTGATGATAGGAAGCCCTTGCAGTGTTTTACTTGTGGAGGAGAGCATCACGGGAGAGATTGTCCAAATTGTTAGGGTGATAGGCCACATATTTACAGTGCTTAGGAGGCATATATAATGGGGGATGTTGGACAAAGTATTCCTCGGATTTATGCATTGTTGGATAGAAAATAGGAATATCACCAGACATCTATTATCGAGATGGATGGTAAGATTTGTGATCAATTTGTTTCTATTGCGATTGACCTTGGATCTAATTATAGTTATGTTAATCTTGACCTAGTGGGTAAGTGTGGTTTGAATAAATAAGTGCATGCAGAGTCTTGGTTAGTGCAGTTTGTTACAGGTACTAAGAAAAGAGTTCACCACTGAGTAAGAGCTTATGCATTTGAATTGAATGGTATGACTACGTCAATGAATTTGAATGTGCTTCCATTGGGATCATACAATATGTTGTTGGGTATGGACCAGTTGTATCTTCATAGGACCAAGGTGGATTGTTATAACAAGGCCATTGAGTGATTGGATGATAATAGAGAATGCAGAATATTGTAGGGAAAGAAGAAAGCAACATCAGTGAGGATGGTTACAACTATGCAGACCAAGTGTAGCTGCAAGAAAGGGTGTGTTTTATTCACAGTGCATATCTCTAGTGATAAATGTAAGGATGTTGAGGATGCAGAAGTATTGAGAAGGCACCCAATTTTACATTAGTTTCAAGATATGTTCTCAGTAGATATTTCAAAGTTTTCACCTCACAGGGAAGTGGAATTTTTCATTGAGTTGGTACCAGGGGTAGCACCAACATCAAAGGCACCATATAGGATGAGCACACCAGAGTTGGTGGAATTGAAGTTGCAGTTGAAGGAAATGATTGACAAAGGATACATTAGGCCAAGTGTATCACCTTGGGGTGCACCAGTGTTGTTTGTGAATAATAAGGATGGTACACTCAAGTTGTGCATTGATTACAAGCAGTTTAACAAGGTGAATATCAAGAACAGGTATTCGTTGTTGAGGATCGATGACTTTTTTGATCAGTTGAAAGGAGCAGCAGTGTTCTCGAAGATTGATCTGAGATCCAGATATCATCAGGTACAGATTAAAGAAGAGGACATCTACAAGATTGCTTTCTGGACCAGGTATGGGCATTATGAGTTTGTTGTGGTTCCATTTGGTTTAACTAATGCTTCAACTACTTTTATGTGCTTGATGAATAGTGTATTGTGTCCTTATCTAGAAAAGTTTGTTATTGTATTTATTGATGATATATTGGTATATTCCAATAATGAGGAAGAGCATGCCAAACACTTAGCAACAATGTTAATATTTTTTAGAGAGCAGTAGTTGTATGCTAAGCTCAATAAATGTAGTTTCTTTCATACATAGGTACAATACTTGGGACATGAGGTTTCCAAGGAAGGCATTACAATGGATCTGGAAAAGATAAAAGTTATTGTGGAATGGGAAACTCCCAGAAATGTGGATGAGATAACGTCATTTATGGTGTTAGCAGGTTATTATAGGAGGTTCATCAGGAACTTCACTCGGATTTCCTACCCTATTATGTCATTACAAAAGAAAAATAAGAAATTTGAATGGACAGAGGAATATGCAATGATTTTTGAGCAGCTGAAATAGTTATTAACAAATGCTTTGGTTATAAAGATTGCAGATCTGGATAAAGAGTTCGTAGTATGCACGAATGCTTGCAAGAGAGGACTTGGTGGAGTCCTGATGTAGGAAGGATAGGTGGTGTGATATGAATCAAGGAAATTGAATGAACACGAGAAGAATTATCCGACACATGATCTTGATTTGGAAGTGGTCATCCATGCATTCAATATGATGAAGCGATATCTTCTTAGTAAGAGGTTTGTATTGATGAGTGATCACAGTGGATTGAGATACCTATTTGAAAAACCAAATTTGAATTCCAGGAAAGCTAGATGGTTGGCCATGACCAGTGAGTTCGAATTTGAAATAAGGTACTAATGAAGTTCTTCAATAGGTATATTATATGGGTCACAATGCCATCCTCCAGCTTATAAATTATCTTTATTCTCACATTTATTTACAAATTTTGTTATATTATGCTTAGTGTGAGGAGTAAAGATGTGTTACTATGTCATGTGGCCTAATGTGTGTTAAATGTGGGAATTGGAGCACTTTTGAGATGATTTGAGTGCAAGAACTTAGACTAGACAAGCAATAGAGATTCTAGGAGATGGTCCGCCTCTTTAATTGCTCAAATCAATTGAAGATCCCCCCACTCTATCTCATCAATTAGGTGTCATTGGTACCCAAGCGGGTCAAGTTCATTGGTAGTTGAGCCAGTGCAAGTCAAGGAAGAGTTAGATTCCCCTATGCTCGAGTTAGGGAGGCAAACATCCCTATTTTCTAGGGAGTTTTTGGTAGCTCCATTTTTGTATAAATAAACCAACTAAGAAACTCATTAGGATTCAATGTTTTATTGTAGCCAAGAGGCCATTAAGCTGAAGCACATTTGATTGTTATTTTTATGATGTATTTTCTACTTTTTGAATGATAATGAGAAGTTTTGTTTTGATCCAGCATTGATTTGACTAAAAGGGTTGAAGCTCTTGGGTTAGGGCCAAACCCTACAATAAAAGTTCCTCTCTTGTACCTATATTCTTAGGCTAGAATGTTGATTAGTTGTTGCAATTTATTCATGTCTATTTTAGCTTAAAAGATTGATTAAGTTGTTGATTTATTCATGCTTCCATTAGCTTAGAGGATAAATTAGTTGTTGCAGTGAAATATAGTAAAATACATCAACAATATTGTGGCATTGACCCTTACCTCATCTCCCTCATGGGATCATGATTAGAGGACCCCACTCTCACAGCCCAAAAACAAAATTTGATTTCTTGTCAATTGTATGAATCAAGTTGTATCATTAGTTAGATAGTTGTTTATGATTTCTTGGAAAGAGTTACACTTGTTATTTTGCTTCTCCTGATTGTTGTATCTTAGAAGATATTTCAGTTCATCAATCAAGCTCTTACCAACATTTATTTTAGTTTTTCCAAATTCAATTCATCTTTTCCATATTGACATAAAAAAATCTACAAATGAAAAGAAATAAGTGCAGATGTTATTCCATGATCGTTAATCTACAGGAAAGGATCCTTTCCACTAGCTCCATCTAGGCCCTCTCCCCCTTCTGTTGATGCATGCCAACCCATGTTCTAAACCTCTGTTTTCAGGTCATCGTGAGCAAGCCATCTTAACCAAACTCGACCTTCTGGAAGTACTGGGCTGGCCAAGGGTGAAGATCACCTTTCCCACACTGTCCCCAATTGTCATACACCCTTCCAAAACTTCATATCACCATTCTTACTCTCCAAAACCTCTCAGCTAACTTCCTGAAGCATTTTAGGATATCCTGTAGCAATATAGGACATTATGTAGCAACATCCTGTAACTCATTTATAGTAGCCTGTTTTGACCTGCAATGATAGCCTAACCTAGTTTAGGAGTAGTTCCACCCCTCAACTTAGACTCCATGACCAGAAGTGCCACTTAGACCAATCCTTTCACTCCTTTTTCCTTCCTGCAAGATCAAACAACATTATTTATTTTATTTCTAAATTTAGCAATTAGAACTTTATTTACTCTGCAAGTGGGAATTAGATAGTCAATGCAAATTCTTGAATCATGGAATGGTAGACTAATCTTATGGTTTCAAGCAACCTTGATAGCTATATGATTGAGTGAAAGTTAGCAAGTTTCCTTTCTACAAATTAGCATAAGATTTGTGTCATTACACAACATTTACAAGTTGGTAGCTTTCATTTTCTGAGTTGAAAAGCATTTAATTTCTCTGCACTAGGACTAGCCTTTGCATTCTGCTTTTAGTAGTTAGACTCCTTTTAGTTCAGCAGAAGGATGGTATGGAATCCTAATGATCAAGTGACCCAGTTGAGGGTGGCATGAATAGAATGATGCATCTACTATGCATATAGCACTGTCACCTCTAATTTTGTACGAAACCCCTGGTTGATAAAGTGAAGTTGGTAGCTTTAGGAGTTACAACATTCTTGTTGCAATACTAGGGCTCATCGGGTACATTAAGGGTAAAGAAAACATGGTTTTAGATGCTCTTAGTAGAAGGGTAAAGGTAAACCACATAGTAGCTATGAGCTCCTATAGGACAAATTTATAGGATCAAATCTTGCAGGAAGGGCAACATGATGACAGGTATAGGGAGCTTATGCACATGTTACAACAAGGCACAGGTGATTGAGATGTGGACTATCATCTCATAGCAGATGGTTTAGTCAGATTTAGGGACAAGATATATGTGTCAAGTAGAAGTGAGATCAAGAAGCTTGTCTTGATGGAATTTCATGTTAAGCCATATTCAGGTCACCTGGGATATCAAAATACATTGACAACAATGAAGAAGTTCTACTATTGGACGAACTTGAAGAAGGAAGTGGTAGAGTTTGTGGCTAGATGCTTGGATTGTTAACATGTAAAAGTTGTGTAAGCATCCAGGTGGATCAATATAGTCGATTTCGATTCCAAAGTGGAAATGTGAGGTCATTTCCATGGATTTCATTACAGGTTTGTCGAGAACATCCAAACAACATGATTCTATTATGGTTGTGGTTGATAGGTTGACAAAGGTAGCGCACTTCATTCCAATGAAATCTACTTATTCAACTAATGATGTAGCACATGTTTTCATCGGATATGTGGTGAGATTGCATGGTGTTCTAAAGAAGATTGTGCCAGACAAGGATGCCAAGTTCAATTCTAGGTTCTAGAAGGATTTATTTTCAAGTTTGGGTACAAAGTTGGCCTTCAGTACAACTTATAATCCACAGGCAGATGGACAAACAGAGAGGGTCAACAGAATTCAGGAGAACATGTTGAAGATGTATGTGATACATCAGCAACGAGAGTGGGAAGAGTATCTTCCACGGCTTGAGTTTGCTTACAATAATGAGTATCTTGAGTCACTGAGGGTGAGTCCATTTGAGGCACTTTATGGGTGAAGTTGTAACACTCCCATTAGTTGTAGTGATCTAGTGAACATGACGTTGATAGGACCAGACATGTTGGAAAAGATGGAATAAGAAATTCAGGTTATCAAGCATAATTTAAAGGCAATACATGATAAATAGAAGAGTTATGTACATCAACACAGGATGTTTAAGGAGTTTCAGTTTGGGGAACATGTCTACTTGCAGATCAAGCCCAAGAAGATCTCCTTGAGGATTGGATCATGTGCCAAGCTGACACATCGGTTTTGTGGGTCTTTCAAGATTCTTGAGAGGATTGGACCAATAGCCTATTGACTTGCACTACCTGCGACAATGAAATTCCATGATGTTTTCCATGTGTCATTTCTTAAGGAGTATGTTAAATATGTTGATCATGTGATTGAAAGATATGTATTACAAGTGGAGCCAGAAGGAGAATTCCAGCAAAACCTCAGTGCATTTTCCACTGAAAGATGTCCATGCTCCAAAATTGAGCAATCGATCAAGTTAAAGTGCAATGGAAGCACTTTGGGCCTGGTGAAGCTACATGGGAGACAGTTGATCAGATGTAGGCTATGTATCCTTCTCTATTCATTACTTGAGCGGATTCTTTTTAGTATATGTTTGGTGTGGTTTTTTGGTATATGTATAATATATATATATATATATATATAATATATAAAATACCCCATGAGGTGTTATAAAGTTGCAATAAGTGATATGGTTATCATGTTGGTTATGTTGGTTTGCTTTTAGCAGGTTGTTCATTGTAAACACTACAACGAGCCAAGTTATAAAGCTCCTTGGGAAGTTTTTTTTCTTTTCAATGGTCTTGTTGGTTGTAGGTGTCATTGAACACTGAGGATGGTGTTCCCCCAAGGGGGCGGGTTCTATAATAACCCAGGTCAAAAATCCATGTAATAAAGTTAATAAAGGAAAAATAATAATCAAGGTCATGGGACTCATATTCCAAACTGAATGTTGAGAAAAAACAAAGTGATGGGGGTCACTTGTGATTAATTAATGGCTATGGAAATTGGTAAAGGTAATGGAAAAAGCTTTGGAAATACATGAGCCATTTAATGGCATTTATTTATGAAAATAATGGAAAATAGGAGAAAATGAAGGTGAAAGGTCACAGGTTGCATGTGAGGAGGAAATTGAAGGAAAATAATGGAAGTCAAAGAAACAGTAGGAAAATGCAAGAGGACAATGGGATCAGTAGCTACAACGAGTTTTTCTTGCAAGTACAGAGTTGCATGTATAATTTCCTTGCTAGTTTTCACATGCATTAAATATGCATGTGGTTTCTTGGTTATCATTTATCATTGTCATGGAGGATTTCTTGGATTGACAATGGTTTTGCCTAGCCTTACAATTTCTTGGATAGCCATGGTGTTGTGGGTTTTCCTTTTTTTTTCTAGCCATGGTGTTGTGGGTTTTTCCTTTTTATTTTTCGAGTTGGTGCTCATGTCCCTTATGGTTGTGGGTTGAGTTACTATTTCCTAGACCCTTGGTTGGACAAATGCTCTGGAATCCCTGTAACAGCTCGGGTTGAGTTACTAGTCTTGGAAGCCTTGGTTGGAAAAATCCTTGGGATCCCTTGATGGGTTGAGTTACTAGTCCTGGAAGCCCTGGTTGGACAAACGCTCTAGAGCCTCACAACAGTTGTGGGTTGAGTTACTAGTCCTAGAAGCCTTCGTTGAAAAAACACTCTGGAGCCCTTGGTGGGTTAAGTTACTAGTCCTAGAAGCCCTTGTTGGAAAAATGCTCTAGAGCCTGATAGCAATTGTGGGTTGAGTTACTAGTCCTGGAAACCTTGGTTGGAACAAATGCTTGGGAGCCCTGGACAAGTTGGGTAGAGACCGATCTGGTATGGTTAGTGTTGTTTGACCATGAGGTGGAACCATTGTTTGAGGGTTAAGGTTTTTTGGCCTATGTAAGCCCTGGTTTCATTTTCTTGGTTTATTCCATTAGATACCACATTCATGCTATTAATATGGCATGGGGGTGATTACTTGAAAGCGATATTTGGTTTAGCTCAAGTTATGGTCAGGTGGTACATGGAATTCCCTAACTTGGTTGGATTTTCATATGTTAGTAAGAGCTTGTTTTCCTTTGGTAATTTCATGACTAAATGTGCTTCTCATTATGTGGCTTTAATAATTGTTTCATCATTGATATATCTCTCATTATTTGTTGGTTATAAACACATTTTATGACAGTCTTGAAGTATGGCTCTCATCAATATTTTGTTTAGTATATGAAATTTTAATGAATGAATGACCTAATATATGATAATGCAGCTAATATGAGTGGGAATCAGTCCTCCTTGATGATTCTCAGATAAGTATGAGATCAGTATGTTCATATCTATTGTTATGACCCGTAGATTACATGTTCATGATCTGTTTGACAAAGTGCTTGTCATGGCTTGTGGGGGTCTGTTCAAGTCAATTTTCAATTTTTTGCATTAGTAACCTTATTTCAATGTTATTTATAATTTCTGGAAGTTTCATGAAGTTCTAGGCATAGCCCTAAGTTCTAGCCCTAAAAAAGCGACTCAGAATTTGGGGTCATTGGCACAAAACTGCTTGAAAAATGCCACAATCACATGGATTCCTTGTTGTGGGAGCTGTTAGCGCTTGAAATTTCACCTCAGGCTGAAAAAGGCAAACCTCAAGGCAACATCAAACCATTTAGCCTCGTAGCTAGCCCTACGGGGCAGGAGAAGGCTCTCTCCGGTCAATCTCAGTAAAATCTTCAATGGATGAGATGAACAATAGGGTAACACTGATTTTAGGCTAGTAAACTGATCAAAAGGGTTGATTTGGGGTTTTTAGGGTTTTTGGTGGCAAATTGAGGGGATGGCAATTTTGGGTGCGGGGATTGGACACAGTTTCTGCAGGGGGTTCTTTGGGGCGAGGTAGGAGACAGTATTGATGCCTTTGATTGAGGTGGATGATTAGGAATGACAGGTGAGGAGTTAAGGAGAGCAAACAATAACTTTGAATTCTCCTTAAACAGTAGAAAACATTGAAATTAAACAAACTTAAAAGCAGAGCATGACAGTCATGAATTCTTACTTTAACACTTCGTTTGCTTAATGTGCAGAAGGAAAAGAAAGGAAATGATTCACATAACACACTTACAGGTACATAGAGAAACACACCATCAATACATGTAACCACAAGAATCCCAAAAAGGACTGCAAAACCCTGGTCTTCCTTAGCCAAAAATTGCAGAGATACAGTGAAATAATACAATGATAGCTTCTCCCTCAAGAGTCCAACCTTCCAACCCTTGAAAATGACTAAGAAAATACATAATATAGGAAAGCTAACAGCTTTCCTTACCTCTAGGGGTCGAGCTCATCCTTCTAGGAGCTGTTTCAACCAATTCTAAACTTAGCACTAAAAACTAGGCAGTCAAAACAACTTGCCTCTATAAACTAGGAAACCAATTCATTCATTAAATGTTTACTATTTCATGAATGAATCTTCTAGAATAGGTAAATAAGTGTCATGTCAACATGAAAATACATTAATTACATCAAAGAAGGTGAAAAATCCCATCTCAAGTCAAAACTGGTCAAAGCTGGGCGAATTCCTGAGCTGTAGATGGATTCCTGTGAAAACTGCCCAACGGGTCGCATACCTCTGCCTGACGGGTTGCACTACTTTGGAGATGATTTTGAGGTACTTCCGGGTGTCCAAATGAGGCAAAAGTGGGCTTGTTGGAAAGGTCTGGATGTCTACTTTCCAACCCAAGTGGAATTTATGAATTGGGTGGCCATTTGCCCCTCCACAATTGCAATCTTCCAAGACTGCTTTCTGTGTGTCAAAAATGTGGCAGAAAGTCATTTTTTGCTTGTTTTTTGACTTTCTGGAGGCCCAAAACTTGGTGAAATTTCTTAGTAATGGCTGAGAAAGTGTAAATTTCCATGAAAAATCTGGAAATTCTGAGTTTTTGTAAAATGGAGTTGTCGGGATGAAGAGTCTCACGAGGGGTGAGACCCGTTAATGGAGAAAACCTGTAAATTGCCTGAAAAAACCAAAATTTACCCAAAATGCTCAAAATTTCTTGGGATTTATGCTGTGGCTAGGCTATTTAGTGCCATGCTCAGTCAAAGAGGCTTTGGCCAAAATTTGGAGTGGATCGGGCCTCTTTCTCCTTTTTTGTGCCTTGGCCAACCTCCTTGGATCCGGCGATTGTAATTTTGACATTTCTCTAAAACCATGAAACCTGTGAAAAAAGTGAAGGAGGTTGTTTTTCTTTAGCATGTTATGGACAAAAACCTCTCTCAGTTTTCAAAAATGTATCTTTTATTGCTCTGAAACATCATTTGAGTGCGACTTGTCCCGATGTGTGAAACAAGGAATGTTGTCGAAATGGAGTGAAAGGAAAGGGATAGGGGGCTTATAAATTCTTGGGGAAATTTTTGGGAGTGGTGAGGGATGTTAGGAAGCAGGGGAAAGTGGAATCTTAGAGATTGAGTGAGGGGAAGGGGTCGAAAAGGGCAAAACACAGGCCCAACCTAGAAAATTGCCAGGTTGTAGCTAGAAACTAGGGTTTGTGCGAAAATGAGGAATTTGGTAGATCTAAGGGATGGGAAGCATTTGGTGAAGTAATTTAAGGATAGGGGAAGGTGTATGAACATCTGGATACAAGTTTTGCTGATGATTTGACTGTCCAAGAGAAATTGCCTTCAAAACCCTAGGAGAGGGAAATGACCTTACCTAGGAGCAACTGAAGCATGAACAAGATGTAAAATGACTCATTAGACACTGACATGATAATGAAAACCCTATGAATGATGATATACACAGCTGAATAGTGACATAGATTGGCATTTGGGCAACTTTAGAAGGAGTTAAAGCAAACCCTAGACCTAATGCCTAGTGACCAAATTTTGCTTGAAAACTTTTTGAAATGACAAAATTTGACCTTAACAC
>APFE030125986.1:0-12400 GCA_000404065.3 Pinus taeda
TACTCTAACCTACCCTAACCTAGCCTAGCTTAGCCTAATATATCCTAGCCTAGCCTACTCTAGCCTAGCCTACCCTAGTCGGCCCACTCTAGCCAAGCCTACTCTAGCCTAACTTTGCCTAATCTATCCTAGCCTAGCCTACTCTAGCTTAGTCTACTCTAGCCTACGCTAACCTACCATATCATACTCTAGCCTAGCTCAGTCTAGCCTAGCCTACTCTACTCTAGCATAGCATAACCTACTCTTGCCTAACATAGCCTACTCTAGCCTAACCTACCTTAGCCTAATCTATCCTAGCCTAGCCTAGCCTACTATTTCCTAGCCTACTCTAGCCTAGCTTAACCTAGTCTTGCCTAGCCTAGCTTAGCCTAGCCTACTCTAGCCTACCTAGCCTAGCCTACCTTAGCCTAATCTATCCTATTGTAGTCTAGCCTAGCCTAGCCTACTCTAGCCTACCCTATCGTACTCTAGCCTAGCCTAGCCTACTCTATTCTAGCCTTGCATAGCCTACTCTTTCCTAGCCTAGCCTACTCTTCTAGCGTAGACTACTCTAACCTACCCTAACCTAGCCTATCTTAGCCTAATATATCCTAGCCTAGCCTACTCTAGCCTAGCCTACCCTAGCCGGCCCACTCTAGCCAAGCCTACTCTAGCCTACCTTTGCCTAATCTATCCTAGCCTAGCCTACTCTAGCCTACGCTAACCTACCATATCATACTCTAGCCTAGCTTAGTCTAGCCTAGCCTACTCTACTCTAGCATAGCATAACCTACTCTTGCCTAACGTAGCCTACTCTAGCCTAACCTACCTTAGCCTAATCTATCCTAGCCTAGCCTAGCCTAACCTACTCTAGATTATCCTACTCTAACCTACACTAGCCTACCCTATCGTACCCTAGCCTAGCCTAGCCTACTCTAGCCTACCCTAGCTTACCCTACCCTAGTCTGGCCAACTCTAGCTTAGCCTACTCTAACCTACCCTCGCTTAGCCTACCCTACTTCAACCTAAGCTAGCCTAGCTTATTATAGCACAACCTAACCTTGCCTAGCCTAACCTACTCTAGCCTAGCCTACTCTAGCCTACTCTACTCTTTCATAGCCTAACCTAGCCTGTTATAGGCTCGCCCAGTCTAGTGTGGCCTAGCGTATGCTACCCTAGTTTAATATATACCTAACCTAATACTAGACTACCATATTCTAATATAACATAACCTACCATACCCTGTCCTAGCCTAGACCTACCCTATCCAAACCTATTCTAAACTACCTTATTGTATGTTGGCTTAGCCTAGCTTAGCCTAGCCTAACCTAACTTAGCCTAGCCTAGCCTAAGTGTTGGTTTGACATTTGGATTTCACTCAATTAAAAGTGAATACTCATCACAGAGCTCCTTCGACATTTCAATTTCCATCATTACCGAGCTGAAGAAGGAATTACAAAATTACTCATTACAGCGTTGGTTTGACATTTGGGTTTCACTCAATTAAAAGTGAATACTCATTATAGAGCTCCTTCAGACATTTCAATTTCCATCATTACAGGGCTGAAAGAAAGAATTAACAGAAAGAAAAATAAAAAAATATAGGCTATTCTTGTTGTGGTTTGACTAAGAAGAAATGAACGCAAAGAAATCTGAAATGAAATCTGACATGAAGGGACTGGGGTACCTGTGTAATTATTCTTGTTGTGGTTTGACTAGGAAGAAATGAACGTAAAGAAATCTGAAATGAAGGGACTGGGGTACCTGTGTAATTGTAATTGTAATTGAATCCCTCGGAATTCATCATGCTTTACGAACTCTTCAATTGGACGTTGTTTTCTATCGAACCTCTTGAATACCCTGCATCAGATTTGAGATAGACGACATGCATGCATTAAAATGGCGGAAATGAATTAAAAACATGTTACAGACAGAGCACAAATGAATTAATGAGAGTATGTACCTGAAATTAAAATAAGCCATTATTTAGAGAGAGCCGTGACTGTTCAGTTTGCTGGAACGCCCTTCCTTTGACGTTGGGAAGCGAATAGATTCATACTCACGCGATTCAGATTCAGAGGCACAGAAAGATTCGTGACTGTTGTATTGAGAGAGAGTCATGACTGTTCAGTTGCTGGACCGCCCTTCCTTTGACGTTGGGAAGAAAAAAGACTCACACTCACGCTACTCAGATTCAGAGGCACACGAAGATTCATGCACAGGCACAGACATGCATCAGACAGGCACACAAAGATTCATGCACAAGCACAGACATGCATCCGACAGGCACAGAAAGATTCATGCATAGGCACAGACATGCATCAGACAGGCAAAGAAAGATTCATGCACAGGCACAGAGACACTCATGCATCAGATTCCCAGGCACAGAGTCACAGAGACACTCATGCATCAGGATCAGACTTGTAAAGCGGGACATCGGCAATTCCTACGTGGAGGATTTCAACCACGAATCCCAAAGAAAACATTCTAAACTAAGTTCTGGATTCCTTATCTATCCAAACATTTCAGTTTCTGTTCTTTGGACTCAGCTATTGGCGAGATCCATAAGTAAATATTGGTAATACAAATTCTCTTTCGCTACGTCTATGAATATTAGGAAGATTTAAATTGGTACATTACTACAAAAAAATATACATATAAATAAGTTTCAGTGGTAAATAACTCAAATACAAATAATATTTTTTCTACATCCATGAGAAATAACTTTAAACTCATTCTTACGATGAACACATATTATAAATATAAAATTTATCATAAAATTTTAATAGATACCGACCAGAACATAAAGATATTAAAGGCTATCCATTATTTTCAACAGAAAACAATAATTCAATGCATATAGTATCGATCCATTATCCTGATCAGAAGCAAGTTTAGAAATACCTGTATGTCCAAAGCCGGTGAATGAAATTGCACATCTATGAGAGCAGTAATTCCTCCCACTGAGCAGCAACATCCATATCCATCCCAGACATCTCTCAGCGAGCATTGCTTCTTCTGTTCTCATAACAAAAAGAAACAAAAACGGGATAGAAAATATATTTTCGTAATACAAACCTGTTAGTAGCTTCAAGAAGAAGGTTGCAAGTTTTTTGAATTCTATTCAATTTTAAATTATTTTTTTAAACTAAGATTTGTACAGATAGTTTTTGACCTTTTCCGAAATGTAATGAGATCAACATGTTAAGCAAGACATTGACAATTGATAATTCAGAATATTTGGACCACAATTTTCAAGACATGTTACTATTTGTTCTTAATGCAACCATAAAGGATCTAACAATCTTCAAGAAGAAGGCTATAAGTTCTTGAATTCTATTCAATATGGAACAACTCTATTTTAATTTTGCGATAGGTAGTTTTGACCTTTTCACAATTAGTGCGCTGAAGATTTGAAACACGTATCCCAAGAGAAAAATTCCAGATTAAGTTCCAAGTGTTGTGATAACATTCTGTCCAATTCTTTATCTGTTCTATGGACTAGAATTGAACTATTTCCTAGCCTACTCTAGCCTACTCTAGCCTAACCTAGCATAGCCTGCTAGCCTAGCCTACTTTGGCCTAACCTACTCTAGTCTAGCGTACTTTAGCTTACCCTAGGTTAGCCTACCCTAGCCCACTATAGCTTGGCTTACTCTAACCTAACCTACTATTTCCTAGCCTACTCTATCCTAGCTTAACCTAGTCTTGCCTAGCCTAGCCTAACCTAGCCTACTCTAGCCTACCTAGCCTAGCCTACCTTAGCCTAATTTATCCTATCCTAGTCTAGCCTAGCCTAGCCTACTCTAGCATACCCTATCGTACTCTAGCCTAGCCTAGACTACTCTATTCTAGCCTTGCATAGCCTACTCTTTCCTAGCCTAGCCTACTCTTGCCTAGCGTAGACTACTCTAACCTACCCTAACCTAGCCTAGCTTAGCCTAAGATATCCTAGCCTAGCCTACTCTGCCTAGCCTACCCTAGCTGGCCCACTCTAGCCAAGCCTACTCTAGCCTAACTTTGCCTAATGTATCCTAGCCTAGCCTACTCTAGCTTAGCCTACTCTAGCCTACGCTAACCTACCATATCATACTCTAGCCTAGCTCAGTCTAGCCTAGCCTACTCTACTCTAGCATAGCATAACCTACTCTTGCCTAACATAGCCTACTCTAGCCTAACCTACCTTAGCCTAATCTATCCTACCCTAGCCTAGCCTACTATTTCCTAGCCTACTCTAGCCTAGCTTAACCTAGTCTTGCCTAGCCTAGCCTAGCCTAGCCTACTCTAGCCTACCTAGCCTAGCCTACCTTAGCCTAATCTATCCTATCCTAGTATAGCCTAGCCTAGCCTACTCTAGCCTACCCTATCGTACTCTAGCCTAGCCTAGCCTACTCTTTCTAGCCTTGCATAGCCTACTCTTTCCTAGCCTAGCCTACTCTTGCCTAGCGTAGACTACTCTAACCTACCCTAACCTAGCCTAGCTTAGCCTAATATATCCTAGCCTAGCCTACTCTAACCTAGCCTACCCTAGCCGGCCCACTCTAGCCAAGCCTACTCTAGCCTACCTTTGCCTAATCTATCCTAGCCTAGCCTACTCTAGCTTAGCCTACTCTAGCCTACGCTAACCTACCATATCATACTCTAGCCTAGCTCAGTCTAGCCTAGCCTACTCTACTCTAGCATAGCATAACCTACTCTTGCCTAACGTAGCCTACTCTAGCCTAACCTGCCTTAGCCTAATCTATCCTAGCCTAACCTAGCCTAACCTACTCTAGATTATCCTACTCTAACCTACACTAGCCTACCCTATCGTACCCTAGCCTAGCCTAGCCTACTCTAGCCTACCCTAGCTTACCCTACCCTAGTCTGGCCAACTCTAGCTTAGCCTACTCTAACCTACCCTCGCTTAGCCTAGCCTACTTCAGCCTAAGCTAGCCTAGCTTATTATAGCACAACCTAACCTTGCCTAGCCTAACCTACTCTAGCCTAGCCTACTCTAGCCTACTCTACTCTTTCATAGCCTAACCTAGCCTGTTATAGCCTCGCCCACTCTAGTGTGGCCTAGCGTATGCTACCCTAGTTTAATATATACCTAACCTAATACTAGACTACCATATTCTAATATAACATAACCTACCATACATTGTCCTAGCCTAGACCTACCCTATCCAAACCTACTCTAAACTACCTTATTGTATGTTGGCTTAGCCTAGCTTAGGCTAAGCCAACAGACACACTCATGCATCAGGTAGAGACTTGTACTGGACTGAAATGTTCAACCACACGGGAGCAAAATGTAAATATAGATATAAATAGTGTTCCTTTCCACGGAGACAGTGGCCTCGATACCAACAACCGTTTCATTCCAACGGATAGTTTTAAAATTGTCACCGTCTAAAAAAGCAATTATATTTAGAAAACTGGTATTTTTTTATTTTTTATTTTTAATTTCGATTCAAATTTTTTCTATTTTTTATTTTTAATTTCGATTCAAATTTTTTCTATCCAAGATTCCATAGATTTTGATTTTAATTGTGCTTCTTTCGATAATAGGCTAGCCCATCTCCGGAAACAACCGTTTCACATAGTGACAAATCCGCTCTCTTTCCAATTTTGGATTTCGAAAGGAAGGAAAGTTTTAAAATTAGTTCCCACCATGTTCCCAAAAAAGAAAGTTTTAAAATTGGTCCACTATCATCTTAAAAAAGAAAGTATATTTAGAAAACTGACATACTTTTCAGTAGTCTTTTCTTTTTTTGATTTAAGATATTTTTTGTTTTTTCAAAATTTTTTATTAACTAATTGTTTTTTTTATTATTTACCAGCCTTGATTTATAATGAATTTGTGAATTTTCATATTTACAGTGAAATTGATTTTTTTACATTTTTAAATTTAAAATAATTTTTTTATAATTTTAATAGAGATTCTATAAATATTTATAGTGCTCTTTTCAACGAATACATTAGCTTCTATCTCTTGAACAATCTTTCTTTCCAACTCATACATTATCCTCCCTCTCATTTCCCTTCCCTTTCAACTTTAAGTACAATTTTAAATTAAAATTGGCGGGCCTCACTGTGCAAAAAAACCCAAGTATATTTAAATGCTGACTTGTTTTTTTTTCAATTTTTCATTCAATATTTTTAGATTTTCATTTTCTTTTAATTCTTTCTTTTTATTCAAGGTATTTTTTAGTATTGTTTTATTACTTATTATTATTATTATTATTATTATTTTTCTCGGTAAAAGACTATCTAGGCATTTGTATTATATTTACAGTGAAAAATTACATCAGTAAAACATGCTGAGCATGGAGAAGCCCCATACGGGTGCTGTGTCTACAAAATTCCAGCTTACTGAGGTTCCCTCGCAGGGGCAATAGCTGGTTAACCATAACCTTTTCCATAATTAACATTGTTTTGCCAGAGAGGCTTAACAAACAGAAAACTAAAGCCCTATGGTGCACCAAGACGCTAACTAGACTCATAGATGCCCGCGCAGGGGCGACTAACTGGGCTTGTCTGTGAATTATGGCTGTTAGGCAGCGACATCTGATTCCACATGACCTGAACAAAATTAACATGCAAAATTGGATTACCCGTCATGGCTTCAGTTCTGGAAGTGGGCGGATGGCGGATGCAGGCCTGCATGATTTGCCTCAGCCTCCTCACTGGAGCTCTTTTCTTCCACGATGCGTGCCCAGCCCTGTCCTTCTTCCACGCCTTCCCATCTCGCCCGCCACGATTCCTCGGTGAAGCCCGGAGGAGCTGGCCCCAGAGATGGCGTGTAAACTTCCATTGTCTCCTTCCCCTTGTCTCCTGCTTCCAGCCCTGGTTGCGCCTCTGAAGCTTCCCCTTCTTCTCTGCCTGGTGGCAAAGGTGGCGGCATGGCTGGCCTTGTTTGCATTTCTGATGATTCCCCTCCCTCTCCGCCTGGTTGCAAAGGTGGCGGCACCACCGCGCCGTCCACTTCGTCGGGCGGTTGCGTGAACAAGATTGAGATGTGGGCGTTGATGCCCGGGTTCCCTGAGCTGCTACCCAAAGAGAAGACGACGGAACCAAACGCAGGAAGCCCTGTCTCTCCCTCCCTCGCGCTGCCGACCTCCACAAACTGTTGAGCTTGCAGTGGTGTTGCTGTTGCTCTCCTGTGGCATAAGCAGCAGCAACATCGATGATTTCCCTCCCCTTCTGGGCGCCTGGATGATGCTCCCCTTCCTCGACCCCTCCTACACGGCTGCCTCTCCCTTGTTCTTGCCATCGTGCTACCCAGTTCCCAGACCTTAGCCCACAGAGATACGACCCCGCGGCGCTCTGTAAGCCAATTCGTAAGCGATTAAACCTCCATAGATGGAACGCCGGGTTGATTATGCTTTCGAGGGCGAGGTATCCACCCTGAGGGCCATCAACCTCTGCAATTTCCTCTTTCCTCCTCAGGCGAGGCGTGGCCTGATTGCCGAGAGTCTCATCTAACCCGCTTCCCCAACCACTGCTGCGATTTTCGCTCAGACCAAGAGTGAAATGGCCGCCCGTCATCCGTCTGTCGTATGGATGATATCTGGTTGTGGAACGAACCAGCATTAAAGTCAGACTGTAATTCCTATCTGCTCTTCTGCTCGGCATTGAATGCCTAGAGCTCCCTCGAATGATATTTATTCCTTGACGGCGCATTAAGCTAACAATTGTCATGGCCACGAGGCGACGCATGCTGAGCATGTGCCTCGTCCTGTTGGTTTGAGCCTCCACCCGCATCCGGGAATTATTATTATTATTTATCAACTTTAATTTATCTTAAATTTGTGAATTCTTAACTTTCTTTTTCATTGGATTAAGTTTCATATTATTTTCACTGAGATTCATTTGAAATTTATGAACCAATAGAAGCTAAAATTAATGTTGAAGTTGTAACTCAAATCTATTAACTTCTTTGGTAACATATGAAGAGTGGTATGGGATTTAAATTTAGCATCTCATTAATTTCCATTGGTATCTAAAACAATAATGAAGGTATTAGGGTAAGAAGAAGTTAATGTTTACCTAAGAATTAGAAATGCCAATGTCTTTTATTTCTAAAACAATAATGAAGTTTTTCCATGGATCACATGTGACTCAATTTAGTATCTAAACCAGTAGTTTATAAATCTATACTCTTTTTGATTGGTATTGTAAATGCGCTTATCTCACAACTATCTTGATTCCTTGTCTCCTCCCAAGCTCTCTTTAATCTCAACTTTTAGTCTACATTTTTAAATAATCAAAGAATCATTTTGCTATTGGATGGAAATTTAAGCACTATGAAATTTTCCAACAAGGATATTTGGGATAAGTTGGAGGGACCTTAGCATGAAACTACAAATATTGATACAAACAATCTTATTATAATAGACTTGAACAACCTTATACATATCCCACGGTTACATTTATATTTTCTTAGGGTATTTATCATCATGGTAACCACACTTGTGTATATTTAGGATTATGAAGGAATCAGGAATGTTCCCATTAAATAAATCTTAGTGGTACCCATTACTACAAATATCATGAAAAAATGTGTAGCCATGGGGACCAGACTTGTGTATATTTAGGATTTTGAAGGAATCGAGAATGTTCCCATTAGATAAATCTCAATTATATCCATTACTACAAATATCATGACAAAACGTGTAGCTAGAATGTGGTTCTCGTATTCTCTTTTCAAGTACAATTTCTTCCTTGGAACATGCAAATCAAACTATAATTAAGAGGCTTATACTAGGAAATGAAATTGTAAGCCAAAATGGTAAGGTATAGGTTGTTCTATAAGAAGAAATAAGGAGTTTTCTTGAAGAAGATATCAATCAAGAAACTTTGCAACGGAATTGTGCTTTTTGACAACTCACATGAGAAAACATTTGTTTTCCTCCCCTCTTTTTTAGCATTAATTTATAATTCTAGCACTACTTTTCTTTTCTTTTCAAGAAAAAAATTCTAGGGAAACTCAAGAAGTGCTTGTCCACATTTGTGGATGGCATCTTAATAAATCTATTGGTTTAGATCGGTATGGCTAACCTATGCAAATTTAAGTCTCATACCTATTGCCATAAATCTAGCCAAATGCCGAAAGTCATTTACTTAAGTCGAACACATGTTGCCATAAATCTAGCCAAATGCCCAAAGTCATTGACAACAACCATTTGAGCTAAACCTTTGGGCTAATTCGAGCACCACTTGACATGTTCTTAAAGATATTTTTCTTAAATATATGCATTTTATTTCTTTGCATCTTTCTTTCTTCGAGTTATTCTTTTACCCTTTTGTAACTTTACTTCCATATGTTAGATCTTTTCCTTCTATTTTTAACATGGCTATATCCATTACTATTAAACTCTTGTTGTGCTTTTGCTATGTATTACACTAGTTGTACTTTTATTCCCATGGGCATATTTTTTTTGGTCATTTATTGGACATTAATAAAATGATCTCAACTTATGTTATCTACCAATTAACTATGCTATGAAGATTTTAAATTTCACTATCTATTGTTTTGGATAGAATTTCAAAAATCTTGATCGCTTTTAGCTTTGTGCCTATATTTTTAGCAATCCAGAATTACACAATCCAATTAAAGAGCTTAAATAAACATCAAATGAGCTTAAAGAGATGACCAAGGAGCTTAAAAGAAAGGTATCTCACTCTACATACTATGCCAACCATGAACTATTGGTGAGTAGAACATTGTCCTAAGTTTATTTTTGATAGGCTATGACATATTATATTTGTCAAGGAATAGGAACACTACAAAGGGAGGTCTATATTTGGAAGAGATGACACCCTTGTACATGTAAAATGACCAAAATAATAGAGCATTTAGCCAAGCATGTTGATGAAAATAGATTTGTGTATACAAGTCAAACTTCAAACTAGAAGCATTCTTTGGAGATATAAATAAGCATTCAAGTTTGAGAACTTGTTTCTAGGTAACTTCATTATATGGATATACTTTTTCAGATATTAATAAGAGATTTCCATTTTTGTACATCTTCTCGTATATTTTTGATAAGAGGACAAACAAGATGCTCCCAAATATTCTTGAATTCAATCTTCACATTTATCAATGTTTATATGTTATTTTAGGATTTTCCCCATGTAACTCTAAAGGTAAGATTTGAGCAAGGGATAAAAAAAAATCATTCAAAATTCCCCCATAAACAAAACTAATGTAATACTGAAGGAAATTACAAATGATATATGATTTGAATCCATACCCTTTCTAATTTGATTACATTGTCTAATTGGCATTGAATATTTTGTTTTTCATAGAGAAAAGTATTCTTTCTTACTAGAAAGGTGACACAGGAAAAAGTGTTGAAAATGAAGCTTACCAAAATTTATAAATGTATAATAGGTGGAGACAACAACAAGTGTTCTAATGTGAATAAGATTTCTTTAACTAAGTGATGGGTACTAGCCATCAATATTTAGGTGCTTCTATAGGAGTTTGTAACCACCCATATTGACCTTAACAACCATGGCGTCTTCCACTAATTAATGGTGCCCTTGGAGAGCGACGTTGACCCGTGGGAGACAAACATGGAAATGAAAATGTATAAAATGGATATAAAAAACATTGATAGTATTGGTAAGAAAAATAAACTATTAAAACTTCAAACATACTTGTAATAAACACACCCATAATGAAATCAAAAGATTTAGTGGCTCAGCCTAAGGGTTAGCTCAACTGGTCAAATAAGTGCCTCGTCATTCGGGAGGTCACAGGGTCAATTCTCCCCAAAGCCCTTGGGGTTAGGCCTAGCTATTGGCCACGGGTCTTGATACCCTTGATCAAGCTCAAATATTTCTGTGGATGTAGCAACCCCCTAGTGACCGTGGGTGTCCGTGAACGACATGTGAAAAAAGAAAAAAAAAAGAAAAAAAAAGATTTAGTGGCTCATAGTTGAAATGCATTGGGAATTAGAATGGAATTATTATGAAAATGTTGGGTATGTGTTATATTATTTGACTGCTTAGATACACATGTGATTTGTATGCATCATGAGAAAGGGGGGTCACAGTGGGGTCTTAGCCCCCCTAAAAAAAAATGGATGGTTTTTAATGTCCACTTTTGACGATTTTCAACACACAATTTTCACTTTTGGTGGTTTTATGGCACATAATTATTGTAGTCCATGGTAATGTAATTCTAATTAAATAAATATATATGATTAATGGATCTAGGTTTAAAGGATGCCACATAATGTACAAATTGTATTGTAACATTGTAGAGTAATATTATATACTGAAAAATACTCCTAGTTTTCCAAATTTGGATTTTTTCCTCGTGAGATCTCCATTTTAAATGTTTGTGTAAGTAATTGCATTTTTTTTTCTTTCTTTATTTTTTGCTCTCCCTTTGCTTTTGAAGAGTCAATTTTCGATAACTCTACCCATTTGTTCATTTTTTATACTCAATATCTCAATACACGTTGCATCTCCAATGACTGTTACTCTCCACCTTTGACATCAATGTCAGAGGGATATAAGAGGCTACTGATATCAATTTTTGCTAAACATGCTTGTTGCTACCACTTAAATCAAATGATACCAATTGAAGACAGATAAAGAAAGACTTAGGAAACATGCAAATTTTCCATCTCATAGTACATTGTAATACACTTTGCTCCCCTTAAAATTTTTGCATCTCCTTCCGAGACAAGTATTTTTATTTGGTATCGATTAAATGAGTTGTAGTACAATATTTCAGTTTACATTTATTAAGGACATATGCAATGTTTGAGGTCCTAGTTATTGTTTCTACAATTTACCAAATTCTTCCTCAGTTTACATCCTTTATATGAGAATGTGATCTCATTTATGTTATCAACCATTTCACTTAAATGTAAAACATTTTTGTTTAAACCTTCAACAAACAAGACTTCTTTAGATTGACTTTTCTCATTGGCAAGGCCAACTAGTCTTTTTCCCATTATTCTGGTTAATGTATTGTCTCTGAGAATGACACTGACACTTTTGACTTTCTTTAGTGAGATAAGTTTTTATTTGTCTCATGTTATGTGACTCGAGCAATAACTATCTACTTACCATTAGCCCTCTTTATCTTGACTACACAGAGCTAAAATGCATTTTTTGCTTTATTTATTCTTTCTTTTTCCATGTTGATCTAGGTGGATATTGGACCCCACTATTGTACCATTATTTCATTCAGTTTTGTAATTGTAGCATAGTTTACTATTTTTTGTAGTTTTTTTGGTGTTGAAATTCCATAGCCATTTTGAGGCCCTAGACGACGCTTTTTTGGAAAATGAGCAAACATCATTCTACGATTAACGTTTTCAGTCAAAAGTTATAGTCATCAGATAGATATTTCTAGCGAGGTTCGTTTGTGTCAAATAGAGATCATATACCAAAGTTACAACCCCGAGAAGTT
>APFE030125988.1:0-11302 GCA_000404065.3 Pinus taeda
AAAATAATACTGAGAGGGGGGGTGAATCAGTATTATCTAGTCCTTTTAACAATTCTTCCTTATTTATACTTTGAATTATCAGTACCATAAACAATGAGCATGAACAAGAAAAACAGACAGTCACATCAAAGAACACCAGATATAAGGTGGAAACCCAATGTGGGTGAAAACCACCTGCTGCAATATGTCTCTATCTTCTTTCAAATTAGAAACTCCTTTTACAATGGTCTTGTACTGGTGCAGTCCTTTACCAGTACGCAGGCTGCAACCTGCAGAGAGCTACAACTCTCTCTCGTTTTCCAGTCTCTCCTGGAAGGGAGCTACAACCCCTACTTCTTTTCTTTCAAGGACCACTTTTCATAAATTTTCAAACTGGATCCATAAATATCAAATGATCATCAAGTACCAGTAAGTCACCCAGATAACCAGATCCACAATAACAGAAAACTAAACCCAGAACACCTGCTGCGGCGCCTCCTGCGGCGCCCCCTGCGGCGTCTCCTACGACGCCTCCTGCTGCGTCTCCTGCGACGCCTTTTGCGGCGTCTCCTGTGGCGCCTCCTGCGGCGTCTTCTGCGGCGCCTCCTGCGGCGTCTCCTGTGGCGCCTCCTGCGTACTTCTTAATTCTCATCATATTGAGAGCCATGCCATGGGTGTTGCCATCAAGTACAACATCTGTAACATATAACCATACCAGAAACATAATGCCAACATAGTTTTAAAGATATTTGAAAAGATTCCCTTTTAACTTTATCATGCACTTTTTATTAATAATGTAGAACCTTTATATATATATGAATGTTCTCCTTCAAAATTTACATCGGACTATATTTTTTTTAAAATCTTTATATGTACTTTTTTCTATTTTATTTTTTTCTTTGACTATCTTTTTTTTTTCTTCATTTTTTGTTTGTTTAATGGCCAAAGCCCTAAATGACGAAACAAAGAAACTCCAACTTTGTGTAGCAAAACGCTTCAATTATGACGACAACAAGGTTGACGAAGGATTAATGGCCAAAGGCCGGATCAGACGAGACGATACCAATGTAACGACCAAAAGTATTATATGCAATGAAAATATTTAAAATACTTCAAAGACAAATACAACCATCGTAGGATAGTAATTGTAAATTGTATATTGTATAAAGAATTGATGTAGGATGAGTACAAATGAGAATGAGGGTCCTATATATATAGCCAAGTAAGTACCCTTTCACGAATAGGCATGTCTCTAAGACATGCCTTTTCATTATTAACTAACTAACCATTAGTTAATTACTTATTATTTATATATGAATTATATTTAATTATCTATTTTTATTTATTTTACATAATTTATTTCATAAATTCCCTTATTATTACATAACTAACATTAGTTAATTTACTTATTATTTAGTTGTTTTTATATTTATATTATTATGATTATTATTTGTTATCCATTTTTATTTATTTTTACATAATTGATGTTCATAACAAAGGGGCACATCTATACGGTTCTTGGTTCACAGTTGAGGGAAATAATCCTCCACGCAGCCCATGATTCGCCACTGTCAAGACACTAGGGGTTCCTAAAGACTTACAAGATAGTCAGAGAGCGCTTCTCATGGAAGGGCCTCAAGGGGGACGTGCTAAGGCATGTACACGAATGCGAGGCCTGCCAGAGGAACAAGGGGGAGTTGGCTCATCCGACGGGGTTATTACAACGACTTCCCATTCCAGAGGGAAAATGGGAGAGTATCTCTATGGGCTTCATCACAGGACTTCACGTGGCACAAGGTCATGATTGCATCTATGTGGTGGTGGATAGGCTGATGTAGTATGCCCATTTCTTCACTATTCCTACTAGGTACTCTGCTTCTCAGGTTGCAAACTTGTTTTTCCGGGAGATTTTCCAGTTGCATGGTCTTACCAAGATCATAGTGAGCGACAGGGACAACTGCTTCATGGGGGCTTTCTGGCAGGAACTCTTCAGGTTTTTGGGCACAGAGCTTACACCCAACACCAGCTACCACCCCCAGACCGACGGGTAGACCGAGATTGTTAACAAATGACTGGAGGGTTATTTGCAAAATTATGTGATGGGACAACAACGAGCTTGGGCATGATGGCTACATGTGGGAGAATATTGCTACAATACTACCTATCACATGTCCATCGATATGTCACTTTTCTGCGCTTTATATGGTTATGTTGCTTTATCTTTTGCTGATATTGTTTTTGGAGACAACTGGGCCCCAAGGGCCAAAGATTGGCTTCAAGAGAGCCAAAACATTCTCAAGGTTCTCAAGGATAACTTACAGATAGCACAAAACCAACAGAAGATGTATGTAGACAGGCACAGGGTTGAGAGACACTTTGATGTGGGGGACCTAGTCTTTTTGCGCCTCCAACCCTATAGACATTCCACGTTGAAACAAAAGGGGGCCGAGAAGCTGCAACCATTGTTTTATGGGCCTTACCGAGCCTTCAGGAGGGTTGGTGAGGTAGCATTCGAGTTGGAGCTTCCATCGGGGAGTCGAGTGCACAATGTCTTCCATGTGTTGTGCCTTAAGAAGGTACTAGGCCAATAGGTGACTGTAGCTCTAGAGCTACCTCCACTGGATGATGATGGGCATTTAGTTTTGGAACTTGAGGCTATCTTGGAGAGCAGGGAGAGGAGATTGAGGAACAAAGTCATTAGGGAATTTCTGATCAGGTAGAAGAACCTACTCGAGGAGGATGCTACTTGGGAGGGTGATCAGGTTCTTTAGCATATCCAACATTGCAGTTGTTTGAGGGCAAGCAACATCTTGGCGGGGAGGACTGTGATATTTCCACTTAGCAATATTGCTAAGGGAAATATAAATTTTGTCAATTTTGTCAAAATTTGGGTTACTACTTAGGAAAAGTGGGTTGTGGGACCCCACTTGAAATTTTGAACTAAATAAGAGGCCCAACATAGGGGAAAGGAAGAAAATCGAATTGCTAGTGGATGGTGAGGGCCACCCCAAAAGGAGAAACACGCTCCCCTTAGCTAGCACACATTCTTGGAGGGAAGAGAGAGGAGGAGGTCGATGCATGGGACCCACATGGAGATTTGGGGGCCCAAGATCAAATAGGAGATGGATTCCACATTTTGGGGACCTTTTAATCATTTTACAATTTCACTCACCTAGCACATTTGAGTTGAGGGCCAAGTCTGCAAGTGCTGTTGAGCACAAGAGATTTTCATGCGAAAATCTCAACCTACCTTCGGTGGACTTCGAGTGTCAACCCAAGGAGGTTATTTTCATTACATTTGCGAGTTGTCTGAAAGTTTGGCTAGCATTTCATGGAGTCTCTCCAGCAGGTTGGGCACAGAAAGGGGAATACGCTCCACTTAGAGGAGCTGTCTTTAGAACAGGAGAATCCTTGAGCTTTTTGGGGTTGATTGGGGCCATAAATTGCTGAAGGATTGGAGTGATTAAGGAGCATGAATTGGAGGGGAAATTGCGGTGCTCAGGGTGCCATCACAAGTGACTGCATAGGCACTGCGCAGGGTCTATTTTCGTGCCACACTTGGGTGTTGGGAGGAAGCCATTTCAGTGTTGGTGTGAGCTGATATGAGAGGGATCCCAAGAGGGAATTCCGCTGAGCTTTGCAACTATTTAGGAACCCACAAGAAGTGTTATTTTCTGGAGGTTCGATTTGCCCAATAGTTGGGGAGGAGCGTAGAAATTAGGGCAAATTTCGGAGGTCAGCGTTTGGCCAAATCCTTCCTGGGTTTTGGTGGGTTATTTGTGCGGAGATTGAGGTTAATTTCTCGGAATTTTCTAAGCATCGAAGGGGGACCAAATCATCTGTTTCGTACATCCATTAGTGTAGTTTCTGAAGGGCCAATGCAAAGCATTTGTGGGGGCAACTTCCTAGTAGAAGAGCAACTGATTTCTTCACCTAAGCTTTGTTTGATTGCCTTGGGCAAGCCTAGGTGCATACATTCCGAGCTACTATTGTACCCCTTTTTTATCATAATAAATTGGCTCAGTATTGCGTAGTTTTTGGTGCATTTTCTAGTGTTTAATTTGTGTGTGTTTTTGCTATGTATGCTTTGTTTATCGTTGTTAATTTTCCTTAGGGATATTACATAGTTCATCTCCCACCAGGGGTTGGGACGTGCATGGGTTCCTTAATGGCACGGGGACACTCATGGGACCTTAGGAACCAGGGTGATGGCCATAATGAAGGGGTAGAGCTCATGTTTGGTTTTTGCCCACATTCTACATTAAATGTCTCGACCATCTTTTGCATTTTATGATTTTTTTTTATTTTGTTTCTTGTGTGTGGCCATGATATGCTTTTAATGTTCTTTTAATAGCATAAATCTCGGAGGCAACATTTCTATGCCCGACCCAGACGTGCGAACAAGGCGGGGGGGGGGGGAGGTTACCAGCGCCTTGTGGACCCAGTGATCATGTGGACCTAGAGAGGGAAGATGTTGAAACAGGGCTTGTAATGAGTGAAGGGCAGTGAAAAATGTGAAATGGGACCGTGCTACCAAAATCAGGGTTTCCCAAGTAGTGCCCTTCCTAAAGCCATAGGCCAATACGGGAGATCCTACATGACCAGGATTGAATATTAACCCCCATTTAAGGTGAGAGAACAAAACTATAGTCAAAACCCTTCCTTCTTCCAAGTCACCCAATAGCCCATGCCCAAAGTGCCCAAGGAAAAACAAACATAAGCCCCTGATTGCACAATGAAAAACATACCTTTAGGATTGGATTGCGCACCTTTAAACATATGCTTTTGACAAATGGGTGAGGGGACATATGACTGGCTCAGGGTGCGGAGATCAAATATCACAACATATTGGCTACACTAGTGGCTGTGAGGGGTTGCTAGCTATTAGTTGAAGACAAATTTAGGAGAAAAATCCTCCTATGGGGTCACACACTTTTGGTTGGTAACAGTCCCAAAAGCATACACACACACACATCTAGAATGTCAAGTTAGTTGTAGAATATATGAAAACATGCATATTTGTATGTAATTCAAGATAAAAATGGCATCCATAGTAGATTAACGATTAATTATTTGAGCATTAGCCATCTAGAATCTAGATTTGTTTTTCTTTTTTTAACTAGAGGAATTAACAATTGGGCTAGTCTTGTACTCGCATGACATGAGGTCGATTACGACCTACCACTCTAACCCCTTGGTGAACAACGTTGCCCCCAGCATGTGGCCATGGGTAAACTCAAGGGATTTGAACTTGGAACCTCATGGTACATAACACACTATTTTCACGGCTATCACCAATTGAGCTGCCCCTAGGGGCCTTAGAATCTAGATTCTATGAATTAGAAACAAACATATAAATTTTTAAGTCGTATAATAGAAAGTAGGCAATTAACTTATGGAATGATATAGGTTATCTAGCAACTATCAACAATAATATGACCCAATAGTTATATTTACAAAATAGGTCATATACACATCGAAATATGAAGACCAAAAGGTCCAAACCAATAAACTGAGCTATTTGCTAAACACCTCTCTATAGAAGAAGTGTTTGCCAATTGCGAAAGAATCCATGTTTCCATATGTTGTAGATGCAGGGTAGCAACGCCATGCATGTTCCACCACTCCTTGACAAACAATGTTCCACCATCACTGATATTGGGATCCTCATCATTAGTATCATCTTTCATTTTTTTCCTCTTATATAGCCTTTGTCTCTACCTCGATTCTCCATTGACATTAGTTGACACCATCCAATTTTGATCAAACTGCCTACTTCAAGCCTTAAAATATGGTAGAAAAAACTTAACATGCCTGATCAATGATTTTGGTTTGAGTGAATGGTACATTTTTGTGATGGCCATGACAAAGGAGTTCAAAAATGAACACCACCAACATTGGGGTACATATAGGACTTGGTGCTGTTGATTATATGGCAATCACATATACATGATAAAATCCAATGCCGCAATCCATTGTTTGTGTAATCCTGAAAAGTTAAAACTGTCAACTCTGCTGAATTTTGAATGGGATATAAAATTCTATTTTCTCTACATGAAATCTGATGAGGTTGAAGCGCGGTTCTGTTTTTTGGGAGCACACTTCAAGGGGCCCTCATATAGTGCTCCTGCTCGGAGTGCAGCTCTAGGGTCACCTGGGGGATGTTCAACCTTGAAGAAATGACATGACACACATCCAAAAAAAACTTGATGATGTGGATATAGCTTAACAACATCTGTAGCTCTGAAATAAATTAGAATAAATTATTGATTTTTCAAACATCTGCATAGCTGTCCAATGATTAGATTTATATGGTTGATGAAAAGGTGAATTCTTTTAATTTTTAATATAGTTGACAAGGTAAATTTCTTTGAGTTACTTATATAGATTGGCAAATAATTATGAAAATCCATAGTTAATAAATTAATTTTCAGATTTAGTTGATTTTTATATTACCTTATTTTCACCAAAAAGCAAATATGTGCTCACTACAATATTCTGCTTTTGTTTCTGTTTTGTTTGTGTAGTTGTTTTTTGGAACATGTGGTGTTGTTTGTCCTTTTGGAGATATTATTGGAGCTAAAAACAAGCGGGGAATTTTCTTTTTCTTTCTATTTATTCAAATCTGTGATTTTTAATAATGACAACTAGACAATGATACTGACTGTCTTTTCTTTTTACAGTGCTGTTGTCTTTTAATGATACCAAACCTTTAGTGTATGCATACTATGTGGCTCGTACCATTTCAAATATGCTAAGTCAAGGAAGCATTTTCAGCATTTCTATGGCTTATGCGGTAAGCTCAGATGTTGTTGTTTTTCATTTTCTAATTGGAATTCCAGTGTAATGGATGAAATATGGTGAGATGAAAAGCCAAGAGAATTCTGGTTAGTTCCAAGAGAAGATATTGGACTCACAAATGTCTAGGGAATGTGTAGATTTTTAGAGTTGAATGTAAATCAGGATTAGATGCTTGTCATAAAGGGTGACCTGATATGAAATTGAAGAATATTTATTAGTAGATTAACCACAAAACGTTGTCAAGATGACCACTAATGGATTTAAATATTACAATTTAAGTGTTCTTGACGTGTTATCATTTGGCTAACATACACATGGCTAAAATATCATCGATGTGACTTGAGAATTTTACGAATAAAGTTAATGTTATAACAATTTTTATTGTTTGAAGCTAGATGCTTGCTATCACCTAAACTCATACCCCTTAGTGCAAAGCCTTCACTAAGTCCTAAGCTCAAGTGTAACTTGGAAGAGTTGTCATTGTCACCTCAATAGCTATGTCCCTCGCTTTAGGTTGGGGTAATCCTGTGAAATTTTATCACTGAAGCTACTGGAAATTATTCTTCTAACTCAAAAATTAATTATGCAGTTTATTGCTACGACAAATAACGAATAAAATCACTGCTGCAATTTTCACCATAAAATTAATGCGGAAAATAAAATGCTGGAAACTGAGAAATTCTATATTTTTGAACAATTGTCCCCTGAAAATCCCAACTTGGGAAAACCGATGTAGCAGATGAGGGTTTTATTATTAATATTAAGCAACAATTATGAGTGCAATAATTTAGATGCTTAGCTGACAATCTAATCTAAAGAAAATATTGGCAAAAATATTGTGAGAATTTTCTCTCACCCCACAACTATTTTCTTCCTCTGAAATAGCTTCCCCAACCTCTGCACTGAGATGCTTGTGTCACCCTCTGCGTAGTGCCTATGCTGGCCCTTTGAGGATTTCGGACTTCCTTCCTTTGACTCTTCCAGGAACTGAAAAACTTCCTCTTGGAATGCTACTGCTCTCCTCTTCCACCTGCTACTCACCCTTTAGCTCTATCTTTTCTGCTGAGCTGTTGCTACTGAGAAAATTGAACTATTTAGGCAACTGCGTATTTGCACTGGATTGTCTCCATCACCACATTGACTTACTTTTATAATCCATTGGTGGAGCACCAACGACCAAGATTAAAAATTAATCAATGGCTAGGATCATTTCTGGGTCGATCTGAGTGAGGTTTTAGATGATTCATGCCTTATCTCAATTAATATTGATTAATTAATCATATTCCCTAAGTTTAGACTTAGGATATTTAAAAATCAGTTAATAATCTAATTGAGACACTTCTAGGCGGAATTTCCTGAAACGATTTCAGGGTTTTGGAGATCTCATGTATTCTAGCCTCTCCAAAAACTTTTGTGGCTAGAACACATTCGATGCTACAAAAACTAACACTCCTCCTTAGCGAGGAATGTGTTCTAGAATTATTGCTTCCTGTAGTAACACTCTGTCTCTGCATCATCTCCTGTTATGCTGTTGATGTTTGGCTGTTGCTGCCCACCAACTATTGCGCAACTATGATATACGATGCATCTGTGTTGCTGCTGACTCTGCCATACTACTATCAACACTGCATTTGCATTGCAACTCCCTCTCATCTGTTGCTACTACAACTGCAACATCTGCAACAACCAAAATAGCCGGTCTCTGCTACTGAAACGAGTTCGCCACTATACCCATCTGTCCTCTAAAATAGACGAACTTAGCTCTCCCTAGAGCTTTTGTGACTATATCTACAACCTTCTCCTTTGTGGGAACATATTGTAGCTGGACTGCTCCTCGCTGTACACAATCTCTGATGAAGTGACACTGAATATCGATGTGCTTCGACCTGTCATGAAACACTGGATTCTTAGAGAGCTTTATGCAACTTTGATTATCACAATAGAGATTGATCGCCTCCATCCTCTGCCTAAACAAGCTTACTAGCAGCGTCCGAATCCATACAGCTTGACACGTAGCTGTGTTGGCTGTCGTATACTCTGCTTCTGCAGAGCTCAGTGCTACTGACTTCTACTTCTTGCTACACCAAGAAACCATCCCTGATCCAACACTGAAGCAGTGCTCAGAGTACTTTTCTTGTCCACTAAACTACCTGCCTCATCTGCATCTGTGTACCCACAAAGTCTGATGTCATCCTCTCAAGTATATTTCAACCCATGCTCGATTGAGCCATGAATGTACCTCAAAATATGCCTCGCTGCTGTCCAATGTGCCTTTTTTGCTTCCACCATGAACTGACTAAGGCTATTGACTGCGAAGCAAATATCTGGCCTAGTGTTGACCAAATACATGAGGGACCCATGAGTTGTCTATACAAGGTGGGGTCGACATCCTTGTCATCTGATGCATCTATCTTCTTCCAGTTGGTAATCATGGGTGTAGACATGGGCCTGCAATCCTGCATTCTGAACTTTTCTAGAATATCTATAGCGTATCTTCCTTGCCCAAGGAAGATCTCCCCATCCTTCTGCCACACCTCCAATGCTAGGAAATAGTGCATCAACCCCAAATCCTTCATGTCAAATTCTGCTGCCAGGTTCCTCTTGCAATTCTCTATGAAGCCTCGATGATCCTGTTAAGAATAGAACATCCACATACAAAACTAGAATGAGGGGCTCATCTTCTACCATCAAATAGTAAAGGATGGGATCTGTGTCTCTCTTGACGAACCCCACTTGCTGCAAGTAGGTGTCAATTCTACAATACCATGCCCTGGGAGCTTGCTTGAGCCTGTATAGAGCCTTCTTCAATTTGCACACATGCGTGCGCCTCTCTTGAGTTTCAAAGCCCTCTGGTTGTTCTATGTACACTTCCTCCTTTATCACTCCGTTCAAGAAGGCTGTCTTGACATCCATCTGGTGAATCTTCCATCCCATCTGACCTGCTAGAGATCTAACTGACCATATAGAAGTGTATCTGGCAACTGGGGCGAAGGTTTCCTCATAATCTATCCCTTCCTTTTGTGCATACCCCTTTGCAATGAACCTAGCCTTGTACTTTTCAACACTATCGTTTGCCGCATATTTGATCTTATAGATCCACCTCGAACCTACAACTGATCTGTCTTTAGGCTTGGGCACTACCTCCCAAACATCATTCGTCATGATAGAGCCATACTCTTCTACCATGGCATCTATCCACACCTGATGCTATGCGGCTCTTGTAAGATGGAATGTTCGACAACCTAGGCTACTAGTGCTTGGTACCTGTCAGGTTGTCTGCACTGTATCTTGCTCGTCCTAGGAGTTCCAATAAAATCCTCTACATCTCTTAATGTCTAACGAACTTCTCTGCTGGCTTGACCACTAGTCATGGGAGGTTCTGCCAGCTCCTCCTCATCCTGTCTTTGTTGCTCCATTTGCTGAGAACTCCCTGGATTTCTTGCGCCTGAGGGAATACTGGTACTGGTCACAGTGCTTTACCCTTGTGACTGTCCCCCTGCTTGTCCTACTGGCTGCCCCTGCTGCTAGACTAAAGGAGCTTCTGCTGATTGATTTTGATCACCTGCAAGCATTTCACGAGACCTCCTGAAAGCTCGGTCCTCCATGAACTTCACTTCTCGCCTTACTACTATCTTCTTATTGCTCAGAATGTAGATTCTGAATGCCTTTGAGGTTTCGATGTAGCCAACGAAAAACCCCTTCTTTGCAGTCTGATCCAGTTTGGTCCTTTTATCATCTGGCATGTGACAATAAGCAATGCTGCCAAACATTTTGAGGTGGTTGACTTCTGGCTTCTTCCCTGTGAAGACTCCTTCTGGCGTTTTCTTGCCCAATGCTCTTTGAGGAGCCCTGTTCTAAATATACACTATCGTGTTACATGCTTCTGCCCACGGAAATCTAGGTAGATCCTAGTATAACATAGCCTTTGCAACTCTAACAATGGTTCTATTTTTATGCTCCGATACACCATTCTGCTGTGGATTATATGGAGCTGTCCGTTCGCTCTTGATACCTTCCTTTGCATAAAAATATGTGAAGTCTTTATCAATATATTCTCCGCCATTATCTGAGTGAAGCACCTTGATCTTCTTCCCTGTCACATTCTCCACGAGAGCTTTAAACTATCTGAAACGATCGAAGAACTCATCCTTGGTGCTCAAGAAGTAGATCTAGGTTTTCTAGTGGACATCGAGCCCCAAATATCTGAGTGTATAAGTTCTAACACGCCATCAGCTCTGCTGTCACTTCTTGGAAATGTCGCCCTAACATACTTCCCAAGAATGCACCCTCTGCACACATCATCGTGTTCAGTTCCAAGTTCAGGAACCCTTGTTACGGTTTCTTTGAGCATCTTGAGTCCTCCATGGTGTAGATGTCCAATTCTCTTGTGCCATAATTTATTCAGCTCCTTCCCACTGCTACTATCACTGCCTATCAGTGTCGTTGGAGAATTGATTTATAACTGGTACAATGTGTTACATCGAACTCTAATATGTCATACTTTTTTCCAGCTCGGGTGTTT
>APFE030125996.1:0-11462 GCA_000404065.3 Pinus taeda
TGAAATTAAATATTTTAAATTGAATTATTCCCAATAATTAGTTTTCAACTAAATGTATTTTTTGGCAATAAATCAACCCCCAACGAATAATACTATATAAAGTGATATTATTAAATAATTATCTTATATAAATCAATAATTTTGAAAGATATTTTTATATCTAATTATTTCATAACAACTAGTTTTTAACTAATTATATAATACTTCAACAGATATTTCCCTATCACCAATTCTTACAAAAAAAAAAAAATTAGCAACAACGACTTTTTAATGGCTAACTCTAGGCAATGATGCATCTATGCTAGTTATACCTAAACATCGATTGATTTCTCACCTTGTCCTCAGAATGAACCACATTAGTTGATTTGAAACGTCTACCAAATTTTAACAATGTGATTAATCTGAAAACTTATATCTAAATTAATAAAATTAATTAAAAAAAATATATAGTATATAATAAAATATTAAAAAAATCTAACAGAAAAAATTTAAACATAAAATTTCTAAATTCTACATTGATGAAAATATAAGTTATTTTAATTTTGAAGTATATAAAATAAATTAATTATTTTTAAAGAAAAATAAATAATAATATAATAAATATATAATGAAATATTAAAAACATAAAGATTAAAACATAAAATTTCTAAATCCTTTCATCAGTGAAATTAAAAAATTAATTATTAATTTTAAGGTATATGAAATTAAATTAATTATAATTCCTCTATAAGTGAAATATAAAATATAAATATTAGTCTCACGGGGTAGGCGAGTTGGTAATCACAATGCGATGAAGTTCGTTAGAAAGGCGGGCTCCATACTGAAGGTCACGATTTCAAATCCCACAGACTAGCCCGAAGCTGTGGAGAGGGGCTGGCGCAATTCCCAGGGGTTATAGTGGTAGCAGTCAGAATCGACCCTGTGTTACGCAAGTTGCAAGGCTGCTCCAATCGTTGATTCCTCTATTAACAAATATATATATATAAATATAAATTTTAAGATATATAAAATTGAATTAATTATAATTCCTCCGTAAGTGAAATATAAAATATAAATATTAATTTTAAGATATGTGAAATTAAATTAATTATTTTAAATAAAATCATAAGATTAATAATAAATGAATATAAAAAGTTTATAATAAAAGTGTATAATAAATATTAAAATATACACAATAAAAATATGAACTTTTGATGTTTTCTATATTTTAGAGATGGATAGAATGATTATGATATATTTTAGAGATGCATAGAGTGATTATGATAGTATGCATTGTCATATAATTATGATAAATTGTCTTGTTTTGATGATGAATCACACTCTCGATATGATTTTCTCGAAAACTATATTTTAATATAATTCTTTTAAATTCATTAAACAAGATTAAATTCATCAAACATGTTACATTCACTTTTGAGGGTCCAAACAAATTTGCCCCGTTCTTGAAAGCCAAGGTTTTTCATAATATTGCGAGGACACTGCAACAAAAAATTATATAATTTTGTGCACCACAACATTATAATATAAATTATATTCAAAACGTATATAATAAAAAAATTAATAATTAATAATGAAAAATAATATAAATATTAATATTGAAAATAAAAAATTATAGTTTATTTTTTTTTAACTTATACCATAGAGATATATTATCGTTATGTCACACCTATGAATTTAATCACATCCCACCAAGATTTATATTTAATAATTAATTCGTAACCTATGGACACATAATAAGTCATTACCATACGTCCGCGAGGTACTTCATCTGACGGATGTCATGCATTGGAATTAGGTTTTGGACAAACTTATTCGGGGAATAGGCCTTTATGTTCGGAAACTCTTATTTCTAATATATAGAAAACTAAATGTGCTTTGACATGCGAGGTAAATAGCGCTCACCTTTTCTCTCCACGTTACTATCTCAATTCACGTGCTGTAACTTAGAGAGCGAGCGCTATTTGCCTTGCATGTCAGAGCGTATTTACTTTTCTATAGAGTTGGAAATAGGAATTTCTTGTTCTTTATGTTCGCTTAAAAAAAAGAGCTCTGCTGGGTCGTCTTCGGTGAAACCCTTCCTCTCTATAATTAAAAAAAAAAAGCGAAAAAAGAATTATCTTTAATAGATATTGTTGATATGATTGATAAGACCATTTTTTTTATATGGATTGGAAAAAGCCATTTAATTGCTTTTTATTGGGAAAAAAATAATTAAATTTTTTTCACTAATAATGTTCTCCGCAAAATTGCAGATGGCGTCGAGTGTACCATCAATCTATTGTTTCAGTAAAACGATTTGGTGTACGCTTCGAATCTGTGAGCCAATATTGATGGACCAAGCGTCCCTCGTCCAAAAATATTATATAATATTAATAACTTATCACAAAATAGCGCATTCTTCTCCTTAAATTTTCAATTAGACAAATCAATTTTCAAACGAAAATACCTACATACTTGAAAATCTTACAAAAATAGTACATATCTTTCATAATCATTTAACTTCTCTTTTATATATATATATATATATATTAAAAGAAATGGGTTCTATTTTCATTAGAAAAAAGCTAGATCTCTTAAAAAATTCAATATTGTACTCTTAGTAGTTTCCATCAATTTACATTGGAATGAGATGTTCATGTTACAATCATTATTTACATATAGTCTTTGTGCATAACTATAACTGTAGACTCTCCAGAAAACATCACTATATTTTATACATCGACATAGCATATATATAATATTTAAACAAAAAACTTTCAGTAGCTATCAGGATCGAATTCTTCTCCCGCAAGTTCATCCAGAGTAGTCTTCAATTCCTCCACGACATCCTCTGCATCATCAACCTCAGCAAGAACAACAACCTTAGCACCAGCAACGTTGTAGACCGTGACTTCCCTAACCCGAAAGACTTCCTTTAAAACCCTAACAATAGCAGTTTCCACTTTTATTTCAATGTTATCCACCTTCTGTTTTACACTAATCACATCGATACAAAGACCTTCCATTGTCTTCTGTAATAATTCCATATCTTTACCCAATCCAGACAATTGAGCATACAGAACTGCCATACTCTCGTTAATTTCCTTAACAATCTCCTTTATAACTTGTTTGCAAGAATTCTCCACCAAATTCTCAATGCTTCCACCACTGCCATGACGAGATCCCGAGCTTCTGAACCCAAAGCCTCCACCATGTCATTACGCGTCGAGGCCATCTTCATAGCAATCTGCCTCTGGACAATAACTATCCTTTGATTAACTAACCATAGCCAGCGACCATATATAATAGCTTGATCATCCCCAACATTCCTCTAGAACTTACCCTTCATAAATGCTAATTGATTCAAGGTCTTGTCAATATAATTTCCCTCCATTACTTCCACAGCCATAATTAACCAGAATCGTAATGTGATGGTACCATCTTCCCCGACAGGGATGGCTATATTGCATAGCTTGGTGAGTATCGAAGCCATGATGCCCACCTTTCCTTACACATGATCTGAATTCTAATGAAACCACACCTGTGCAATAACTCGAAGCCTACCATCCTAGCTTCCAAAGCACTACAGAGGAGCATCGGGGGGATAACCTTCTTAACTACCAACTTAATTCTCTGAAGACCCGTACCCCCACAATACAACGTCGACCTGGTGCTATAGATCAGTGGATGTGACATAAAGTTTTGTATTGATTTATACATAAATAACCTTGCTCCAACAACACCCCCGCATTGGCCTGACCATCCGCCAAGTGGTTATTGGCACACAACACATGTAAGAAATTTACCTTTTCAAATTTTTTTAACGGATAAATAATCCTTTCCATAATTGAGGATGTTTCATCATTGAGAAGATTGACATTCTCGAGAATCTTCATACATTTTTGAATAATCATCTTGGAGTCGCCAACTATAGCCAAATTTTTTGTACCATTAGCCAAACTAATTTTCAAACCCTGCCAAAGAGAAAGGGCTTTCGCTTGATTGTTTGTCGCAATGCCAAGACCCCATGCGTACTTTATTTCTGTTTTTCTTCAAGGTTAACAATTACCCTTCCGACTCCAGCCTCCCTAGGGTTACCTTTCGAAGCTCCATCAGAATACAGATCACTGATCCTAACTCCATTTTTCCACTCAATAAATTCATCCCCTTTCAGTGTCATACAGAAGGGCGAAGGAACATAAGACTTTGAGAGAGGAGGCTTGAGGTTGAAGTTGGGAGTCCTAAGCCAATCTTTTTCAGAGCTAGTCATATCTTTCATGTCTGAAGCATCGAAGCCCCGATAAGAAATAACCTCAAAGAGTAGTGTCATTCCTTTGATTGCAACAGTTTTAGAATCATGGCGTTGATTTTGAAAGATATCCTAATTACGACACAACCATATCAACCAACACATATACCTAAGAACTGCCATCCAACAATGTCTTAAGATAGTGTTTGGGGAGCAAGGATTTTTATGTTTCCAATGAATAAACATGTCACTCCAATCATCTGTGATTTGGGGGATGGAAGCCAATGGTGCTAGGGTATGGTTCCAGGCATCCACAATAAAGGAAGAGTGGCAAAAAAAATGCTTGATGGATTCCTCTGCATTACCACACATAACACAATGTGAGGGACCGTTGATTTTCCTCTTCTTTAAATTCTATGTCATAAGGGTTCTCTTGTGGACCAATTCCCAATAGAAAATGTTAACCTTAGGAAGTCCATTGCCACTCCAAACTTTTCCCCACAATTTAGATGGAAGAAGAGGGGGGGGAGGTGTTGGTGGGGGGAGGTTCTTGATTAAGATAGCATAACCATCTTTAACAAAATAGTTATTGGATTTACCTCCCAACCGGGCTCGTATGTCGAGCTTTCTAGTGATTATTAGAGAGAAACCTTTAAGACTTTCGATCAAAGGATGCCAGTGCATGAGAAATGATGAGGCTTTGCAAAATCTCTAGATTTTTTATCCTTTCCTTTCCCATGGTTCATCCTCTGGTCTAGTGAGGCAGTTTTTGTGGAAATATTTCCTTATAAAGGCCTTTTTCCACCACTCATTAGAGTCTAAGAGAAGCCTCCAGACTAGTTTCGCCCCAATACTAGATTCATTAGTTCAGGATTCTTTATTCCCAATCCTCCCTAATTCTTAGGTTCCTTAACCGAATTCCAATTAACTAGGTGGAATTTGTGGTTGTTACCCTTGCCCCCTTTCTATAAGAATTTTCGGATGAGCCTGCTTATTTGTTGATTCATGTAACTTGGAGCTAAGAAGCTAGCACCCAAATAAACTGGGAGGGAAGGTAGAACATATATGATGACAGTGACTCTCCCGATGAAATTGAGCCATTTGACACCCCAAGAGTGCACCTTTTCGTTACTTTTTGGAGTACATTTTCCCAATCTCCCCCAAAGGCCTATTTTAGGGATATAGGAATCCAAAGATATTTGAAGGAAGATCGGTGCAGTTCCACAGGGATGCCCAACAACCAGCCAATTGCATTCAATCATTCCCATTGGAAATTCCAGCCAATTAATTGACATTTCAGTTTGTTGATCAAACCCCCAAAGAGCAGAAGAAACTCATCTAGAGTTTTTTTTAATCTAGAAGAAATTGCCAATGAGACTCCTCCAATCAAAAGAGTGTCATCAGTAAATTGAGAGTGATTAATTCCCCTGACATTTATTGCAATATTAAGACCTAGGAGAGAGCTATCTAGCTGCCTAACTTCTAAATTACTACTTAGAGCTTCAACCAAGATTATATAAAGAAGAGGTGATAGAGGGTAGGTTTGACAAAGACCTCTATGTTGGGTTCTGCTATATTATTTGCATGACTAGCTCTCATAGTTAACCAGGGGTTAGAAGGGGGCGGAGCCCCCCCTTCATTATGTTGATTGCATAGTGAAGGGGTCACAGGGGCTTCGAGGGTGGTGGGTATCCCCCCCCTACGGGGTCTGAAGCAGCACTCAGGGAAAATTATTTTGGACCCTATATTAGGTTGGGCATACCTACCCATGGTTTTGTGTACGGTTTTCGCACATGGTTTTGGGCGCGATGGTTTTCGGTCCATGGTATTGGATGCTTCGGCATGTATATATATGTATTGTAATATTGAAAGGAACATTATGAAAAATCAAGCTAGTAGCCCTGGTTTTGGGATCCAGGGGAAAATCTCTATGTATATGTGTTTTATGTGTTATGTTCTCGCATTGTTTATTTTCTGTTCTTAGAATTCATATGCAGTTAATTTTTGTACGGGGTTAAAACCTAAATTTGGTATCATAATTGTTTTGGCTTCAAGGGAACGCCTTTACTGTTGAGGGGTTTCGCTCAGGCCTGTGGTAGACCCTGTTCAGTGGGAGATCTGCGGGATTAATTCTGGTGGTGAAAGAAGATGGCAAGCAATGGAAAGATAAAGATCAAGAAATTTAATGGTGAGACTTTTGAGTTATGGAAACTCAAGATAGAGGATCTGTGGGTAGATAAAGATCCATGGATCGCAGTAGATTTGGGTACTAAACCAACGAGAGTGTCCAATGAAGAATGGAAGAAGTTGGATCGGAAGAAAAAGAGCATAATACGATTGTGTGCCTTAGATTCAGTATTGTTCAATGTAACATGGGAAGCTATGGTGAAGGCTTTGTGGGACAAGTTAGGGACTTTGTACCACTCTAAGTCTCTCATGCATAAATTGTTCATACGGAAAAAGTTGTATAACCTAAGGATGAAAGATGGAGACTCGGTGACAGAGCATATGAATGCATTTAATATTGTGGTAAGTCAATTATTATATGTTGATATTAAAATTTCAAATGAAGATAAGTGCATCAGTTTGTTGTGTTCCCTACCAGATTCATGGGATAGTCTGGTTATTTCAATAGGTAGCAATGCAACTCCTTTGTAGTTTGATGAAATAGTCTCATCCTTACTGACGGAGGAGATGACATGGAAAAATATGGAGAGCTAGAACGGTGATGCCTTGTCTGTACGAGGTAGGTCCCATAACAGAAACAAAAATAATTCATTGAGTGGGAGATCTAAATCTAGAGGGAGACCTAATCTCTAGGAAAACTTGTAAAGGTGGTGTGCTGGAAATGCGGAAAGGAAGGGCACTACAAAAGGGACTACAAATCTAAAGCTCCTGACAAAGGAGAGGGATCTGATGATGCTCCTTCTACAGAGGCAAAAACCACCTCAGATGAAGGTGGGGATGTTGGGCATGGAATCCCCCCACGACATGTTTTCGGTCTCAAAGCCCAAGTTTTTAGTTAATATTGTTGTAAAGCTCCGCGAATTGCGGGCGTGAAATGTATGTTAGAGCCATAGGGTTGTCCTTTTTAGTTTTGAATGTAATTTCGGCCTACCCATGGTCCGCGGACCATGGGATTGTATAAATAGAGCGAAGCTCTAAATGTAATAGATAGTTAGTCAGAGCTTAGTATGAGATAGAAAAGTAGAAGCACAAAGAAAGTGTCTAAGTGTATCTTGGGTCGTAGAGTAGGAGAAGGCTCTACAGATGAGTGCGTAGAGGCCTAGTTGTCCACAGCTGAGTGCATTGACCCCTGCAACTAAGTGCGTAGGGCAGAGTCAAGTCTGTATCCAGAGAAGAGAATAATAAAAGAAGTTCATTCCAAATTATGTGTATCTGTTCTTGAGTTATTACATATTTGATACCAATTGCTAATGTATTGTTTATTTACTGCATGCACTTGTATGAATGCTTTATATTGCTAAGTATACTTTACACATGCAAGTAAGCTAAGTTAATCAACTAATATCATATTACTAGTAAGAACTTGAGTAATAACATTGTTCGGCCCCCGAGTAGGGCTGCGCGAAGGCAGCACCTCAGGCTGCGAGGAACAGGTAAGTGCACGCAGCGACGTGCGCATAGGGTCAAATCGCGGATCACCTGAACCCATCAAACATCTCTAGGGTGCGGAAACCTAGTTCTAGCACCCTCCCATACTACTTTGGGTGAGACCTCAGTCCACGCTCCGCGAAATGTTGCTGAAAGGGCCAGTAGTATTGGGATTTGTTTGGCTAAATCACCTCCGAACCTGGGTTAGGCCCCAACAGGCCAACAAATGGTTCTATTGCCCGGACCGAGATTTGTATAAGGGATGTCTAATGTCGTGTCATTGGAATTTGACGAAGAAAGAAATTGAAGGGTGGTTGGACAGAAATATTGAAATATTCACGAGTTCGCAGCACAGGAAAACAGGAATCCGCGAGTATCAAAGGAACAGTGGTTAGAGTGCTACTTATATACGAAAATCCATGAAATTTTCTTTGCGTCCTTCCCCTCTGAGTTGTATTAGTGGATTGCGAAGCTAGCAGACAATCAGGGAAGGTGTAGGCTTGACAAACTAGTTGTGTGAACTCCAGAATAGGTGCATAGACTAGAAGCATCGGAAGATAAGATCGTGCGCGCTATGGACCATTGGCTCGATTAAATTATAGAAGGATTTATCATCGAATTCGTGGTAGATATTTCAGTCAGCTATAGTGAGGCAAAACGACGCTTCCTCAAAGAACTGCGAGATAAGTACATTAAATCTTTGAACACTTGGATTAAAATGCTATTGTGTGAAAAGCGGGTTATGTAGATAAATTGATTTTTGGGGCTACGTGAAGTGGGAGGATCTATAGAAACAAAGGTAGTGCAAAAATAGAAAATAGCCCCTTGATTTCACCTCGATGAGAAAGCAAGGAAGATCTCGCGAAAGTTTCACCAAGAAGTGTGATCAGTCTGATAAGGCAGCGAACTCCGCACATACCACCTCCACCTAAACCACCACCGGTTTCACCATCTTCACCCCCATATCTACCCACACCACCTCCACCACCACCATAGTTCAATATGGCAGGCGCAATAAAATTATCGATGTTCAAAGGAGTAGGGAATGAAGATCCGGACCAATTTTGTTTCATAGTAAAAGTTTTATGGGAAGCACAAGGGGTCATGGATGACAATATAAAGAAGGCAACGTTGGTAACGTGTTGCAGGATCATGCACTAACATGGTGCATTAAGCATTCTAAGGTACTCTTTTCTCTTTAGCAACCCCTCCCCCCCTTTTTTTTTAAATTAGGTTTTTTTTAGACCCCTTAGGTATTAGTTCTTATTTTATTTTCCCTCTTGACCTTCCTCTTTCTAAATTTATTTGTTGCAATATACTAGATCTGATAATATAACTAAAAAAATAACATTACAGAACCTTATTTTTATTTATAATTTATAGATTATTAATATTTTTCTAGTAACAATTCTTAAACCTATAACTCTAGTTCTATATAATTTAAAATTGCTATATTTCTAATTAAGGGAAATAAGTCATCTCTCAAGAAACAATGATCCTATAAAATTTGATAAAATAATATTAATAAATAATTATTATATATATTTGAAATAAAATATTTTAAATTTGAATTATCCCAACAATTAAGTTTCAAATAATATATTTTTTTATTGTAATGGGAATAGTCAACACTCCCTAACGAATAAATAAAGTGATATTATTATAATTATTTATATAAATAATATTTTAAAATAATATTTTATATCTAATTATTTCATAACAACTAGTTTTTAACTAATTATATAATACTTCAACAGATATTTCCCTATCACCAATTCTTACAAAAAAAAAAAAATTAGCAACAACGACTTTTTAATGGCTAACTCTAGGCAATGATGCATCTATGCTAGTTATACCTAAACATCGATTGATTTCTCACCTTGTCCTCAGAATGAACCACATTAGTTGATTTGAAACGTCTACCAAATTTTAACAATGTGATTAATCTGAAAACTTATATTTAATTCAATAAAATTAATAATATATATAGTATTAATAAAATATTAAAAAAAAAAAATCTAGCAATAAAGTTAAAACATAAAATTCTAATTCTACGTTGAATGAAATATAAGTATTAATTTTAAAGTTATAAAAAATAATTAATTATTTTTAAGAAAAAGAAAAAATAGATAATATATAATAATATTAAAAACTTTAAAATTTCTGCAGATAAAGATTTAAAAAAACATAAAATTTTCCTAAATCCTTCTCGGTGAAAATTAAATATAAATATTAATTTTAAGGTATATGAAATTAAATTAATTATAATTTTTTCGTAAGTGAAATATAAAATATAGATATTAGTTTCACGGGAGTAGGTGAGTTGGTAATCACAATGCGGTGAAGTTCGTTAGAAAGGCGGGCTCTGTATTGAAGGTCACGAGTTCAAATCCCCCGGACTAGCCCGAAGCTGTAGAGAGGGGCGGGCGCAGTTCCCAGGGGTTATAGTGGTAGCAGTGAGAATCAACCCCGTGTTACGCGAGTTGCGAGACTGCTCCAATTGTTAATTCCTCTGTTAACAAAATATAAATATATATATAATATATATATATATAATATATATATATATAGTATAATATATATTATGAAATATAAGAAATTAAATTAACTATAAATTCCTCTCCGTAAGTGAAATATAAAATATAAATATTAATTTTAAGAATATGTGAAATTAAATTAATTATTTTAAATAAAAGCATAAGATTAATAAATAGGAAATGAATATAAAAAGTTTATAATATAAGTGTATTAATAAATATTTAAAATATACACAATAAAAATATGAACTTTTTGATGTTTTCTATATTTTAAAGATGAATAGAATGATTATGATATATTTTATAGATGCATGGAGTGATTATGATAATATGCATTGTTATATAATTATGATAAATTGTCTTGTTTTGATGATGAATCACACTCTTGATATGATTTTCTCAAAAACTATATTTTAATGTAATTCATGAAACAACATTAAATTCATCAAACAACATGTTACATTCACTTTTAAGGTTCAAACAAATTTGCCCCGTTCTTGAAAGCCAAGGGTTTCATAATATTGCGAGGACACTGCAACAAAAAATTATATAATTTTGTGCACCACAACATTATAATACAAATTATATTCAAAATGTATATAATAAAAAAATTAATAATTAATAATGAAAAATAATATAAATATTAATATTGAAAATTAAAAATTATAGTTTAGTTTTTTTTAAACTTATACCATAGAGATATATTATCGTTATGTCACACCTATGAATTTAATCACATCCGACCTATGAATTTATAACACCATTTTTATTGGGAAAAATTTAATTTAAATTTTTTCACTAATAATATTCTCCGCAAAATTGCAGATGGCGTCGAGTGTACCATCAATCTATTGTTTCAGTAAAACGATTTGGTGTACGCTTCGAATCTGTGAGCCAATATTGACGGACCAAGCGTCCCTCGTACAAATATATTATATAATATTAATAACTTATCACAAAATAGAGCATTCTTTTCCTTAACTTTTCAATTACAAACGAAAATACCTACATACTTGAAAATCTTACAAAAATAGTACATATCTTTCATAATCATTTAACTTCATATCTTCATATATATATAT
>APFE030125996.1:11479-123145 GCA_000404065.3 Pinus taeda
AATGGGTTCTATTTTCATTAGAAAAAAGCTAGATCTCTTAAAAATTTAATATTGTACTCTCTGCTGTTTCCATCTATTTATATTGGAATGAGATGTTCATGTTACTATCATTATTTACATATAGTCTTTGTGCATAACTATAATTGTAGACTCTCCAGAAAACACCACTATATTTTATACATTGACATAGCATATATATAATATTTAAACAAAAAACTTTTAGTAGCTATCGGGATCTATCGGGATCGAATTCTTCTCCCGCAATTTCATCGAGAGTAGTCTTCAATTCCTCCACGACATCCTCTGCATCATCAACCTCAGCAAGCACAACAACCTCAGCACCAGCAACGTTGTAGATCGTGGCTTCCCTAACCCCAAAGACTTCCTTTAAAACCCTAACAATAGCAGTTTCCACTTTTATTTCAATGTTATCCACCTTCTGTTTTACACTAATCACATCAATACAAAGACCTTCCATTGTCTTCTGTAATAATTCCCTATCTTTACCTAATCCAGAGAATTGAGCATAGAGAACTGCCATACTCTCATTAATTTCCTTAACCATCTCCTTTATAACTTGTTTACAAGAATTCTCCACCAAATTCTCAACGCTTCCACCACTGCCATGACCAGATCCCGAGCTTCTAAACCCAGAGCCTCCACCACTGTCGTTACACGTGGAGGCCATCTTCGTAGCAATCCACCTCTGGACAATAACTATCCTTCGATTAATTGACCATAGCCAGCGATCATATATAATAGCTTGATCATCCCCAACATTCCTCTAGAACTTACCCTTCATAAATGCTAACCGATTCAGGGTCTTGTCAATATAATTTCCCTCCATTACTTCCACAACCATAATTAACCAGAATCGTAATATGATGGTACCATCTTCCCCGACAGGGATGGCTATATTGCATATCTTGGTGAGTATCGAAGCCATGATGCCCACCTTTCCTTACACACAATCTGAATTCTAATGAAACCACACCTTTGCAATAACTCAAAGCCTACCATCCTAGCTTCCAAAGCACTACGGAGGAGCATCGGGGGGATAACCTTCTTAACTACCAACTTAATTCTCTGAAGACCCGTACCCCCACAATACAACGTCGACCTGGTGCTATAGATCAGTGGATGTGACATAAAGTTTTGTATTGATTTATACATAAATAACCTTGCTCCAACAACACCCCCGCATTGGCCTGACCATTCGCCAAGTGGTTATTGGCACACAACACATGTAAGAAATTTACCTTTTCAAATTTTTTTAACGGATAAATAATCCTTTCCATAATTGAGGATGTTTCATCATTGAGAAGATTAACATTCTCGAAAATATTCATACATTTTTGAATAATCATCTTGGAGTCGCCAACTATAGCCAAATTTTTTGTACCATTAGCCAAACTAATTTTCAAACCCTGCCAAAGAGAAAGGGCTTTCGCTTGATTGTTTGTCGCAATGCCAAGACCCCATGCATACTTTATTTCTGTTTTTCTTCAAGGTTAACAATTAATCCTCCCACTCTAGCCTCCCTGGGGTTACCTTTTGAAGCTCCATCAAAATACAAATCACTGATCTTAACTCCCTTTTTCCACTCAATAAATTCATCCCCTTTCAGTGTGATATAAAAGGGTGAAGGAACATAAGACTTTGAGAGAGGACGCTTGAGGTTGAAGTTGGGAGTCCTAAGCCAATCTTTTTCAGAGCTAGTCATATCTTTCATGTCTGAAGCATCGAAGCCCCGGTAAGAAATAACCTCAAAGAATAGCGTCATTCCTTTGATTGTAGTAGTTTTAGAATTATGGCGTTGATTTTGAAAGATATCCTAATTATGACACAACCATATCAACCAGCACATATACCTAGGAACTACCATCCAACAATGTCGTAACATAGAGTTTGGGGAGCAAGGATTTTTATGTTTCCAATGAATAAACATGTTACTCCAATCATCCGCGATTTGGGGGATGGAAGCGAATGGTGCTAGGGCATGGTTCCAGGCATCCATAGTAAAGGAATAGTGGCAAAATAAATGCTTGATGGATTCCTCCACATTACCACACATAACACAATGGGAGGGACCGTTGATTTTCCTCTTCTTTAAATTCTCTGTCCTAAGGGTTCTCTCGTGGACCAATTCCCAACAGAAAATGTTAACCTTAGGAAGTCTCGCCCACTCCAAACTTTCCACAACAATTTAGATGGGAGGGGGGAGGGGGGGGGGGGAGGAGGTTCTTGATTAAGATAGCAAAACCATTTTTAACAAAATATTTCTTGGATTTACCTCCCAACCGGGCTCGTATGTCGATCTTGCTAGTGATTATTAGAGCGAAACCTTTAAGACTTTCGATCAAAGGATGCCAGTGCATGAGAAGGTGATTGAGAAATTCCAAAGGACGCCACCCACACCACAAACCCAGATCATCCCAACAGGAGATATCTGCAACGTGGGAGAACCCATGCTTCACCAGCTAGCCAGAAAAAGTCAGGTCAATGCCTTTCGCACAATCGAATCCAATAAGAATGTGTTTCCCATTCCCAAGAAGCTAGCCAAGATGGTTCAAAATGAGAAATGATGAGGCTTTGCAAAATTTCTAGATTTTTATCCTTTCCCTTCCCATGGTTCATCCTCTGGTCTAGTGAGGCGGTTTTTGTTGAAATATTTCCTTATAAAGGCCTTTTCCACCACTCATTAGAGTCTAAGAGAAGCCTCCAGACTAGTTTCACCCCTAATACTAGATTCATTGGTTCAGGATTCTTTATTGCCAATCCTCCCTAATTCTTAGGTTTCTTAACCAAATTCCAATTAACTAGGTGGAATTTGTGGTTGTTACCCTTGCCCCCTTTCTATAAGAATTTTCGAATGAGACTGCTTATTTGTTGATTGATGTAACTTGGAGCTAAGAGGCTAGCACCCAAATAGACCGGGAGGGAAGGTAGAACATATATGATGACAGTGAACCTCCCGACGAAATTGAGCCATTTGACACCCCAAGAGTGCACCTTTTCCTTGCTTTTTGGAGTACATTTTCCCAATCTCCCCCAAAGGCCTATTTTAGGGATATAGGAATCCAAAGATATTTGAAGGAAGATCAGTGTAAGTCCATAGGGATGCCCAGAAACCAGCCAATTGCATTCATTGTTTCCCCTTGGAAATTCCAGCCAATTAATTGACATTTCAGTTTGTTTATCAAACCGCCAAAGAGCAGAAGAAACTCATCTAGAATTTTTTTTAATCTAGAAGAAATTGCCAATGAGGCTCTTCCAATCAAAAGAGTGTCATCAGTAAATTGACAGTGATTAATTCCCCTGACATTTCTTGCAATATTAAAACCTAGGAGGGAGCTATCTAGCTGCCCAATTTCTAAATTACTAATTAGAGCTTCAACCAAGATTATATAAAGAAGAGGTGATAGAGGGCAGGTTTGACGAAGACCTCTATGTTGGGTTTTGTTATATTATTTCCACGACTAGATCTCATAGTTAACCAGGGGGTTAGAGGGGGGCGGAGCCCCCCCTTCATTGCGCTGATTGCGTAGTGGAGAGATCACAGGGGGTTTGAGGGTGGTGGGTATCCCCCCTTGACGGGGTCTGGAGCAGTGCCTGGGAGAATTTTTTTTGGACCCTATATTAGGTTGGGCATACCTACCATGGTTTTGTGTATGGTTTTTGCACATGGTTTTGGGCGCAATGGTTTTCGGTCCATGGTATTGGATGCTTCGGCATGTATATATATGTATTGTAATATTGAAAGGAACATAATCAAAAATCAAGCTAGTAGCCCCGGTTTTGGGATCCATGGAAAATCTCTATGTATATGTGTTTTATGTGTTATGTTCTCGTATTGTTTATTTTCTATTCTTAGAATTCATATGCAGTTAATTTTTGTACGGGGCTAAAACCTAAATATGGTATCATAGGTGTTTTGGCTTCAAGGGAACGCCTTTGCTGTTGAGGGTTTTCGCTCAGGCCTATGGTAGACCCTGTTTAGTGGGATATCTGCGGGATCAATTCTAGTGGTGAAAGAAGATGGCGAGCAGTGGAAAGATAGAGATCGAGAAATTTAATGGTGAGAGTTTTGAGTTATGGAAACTCAAGATAGAGGATCTGTGGGTAGATAAATATCAGTGGATCACGGTAGATTCAGGTACTAAACCAATGGGAGTGCTCGATGAAGAATGGAAGAAGTTGGATCAGAAGACAAAGAGCATAATACGATTGTGTGTCTCAGCCTTAGTATTGTTGAATGTATCATGGGAAGCTATGGTGAAAGCTTTGTGGGACAAGTTAGGGACTTTATACCACTCTAAGTCTCTTGTGAATAAATTGTTCCTACGGAAAACGTTGTATAACCTAAGGATGAAAGATGGAGACTCAGTGACAGAGCATATGAATGAATTTAATATTGTGGTAAGTCAGTTATTATCTATTGATATTAAAATTTCAAATGAAGATAAGTGCATCAGTTTGTTGTGTTCTCTACCAGATTCGTGGGATAGTCTGGTTATTGCAATAGGTAGCAATGCAACTCCCTTGTAATTTGATGAAATAGTCTCATCCTTGCTGACGTAGGAGATGAGATGGAAAAATATGGAGAGCCAGAACGGTGATGCCTTGTCTTTACGAGGACTGTCCCAGAACAGAAACAGAAATAATTCATTGAGTGGGAGATCTAAATCTAGAGGGAGACCTAAATCTCCAGGAAAACTTGTAAAGGTGGTGTGTTGGAAATGCAAAAAGGAAGGGCACTACAAAATGGACTCCAAATCTAAAGCTCCTAACAAAGGAAAGGGATCTGATGATGCTCCTTCTACAGAGGCGAAAACCACCTTAGATGAAGGTGGGGATGTTGGGCATGGAATTCCCCCACGACATGTTTTGGGGCTCAAAACCCAAGTTTTGAGTTGATATTGTTGTAAAGCTCTGTGAATTGCGGGCGTGAAATGTATTTTAGAGTCATAGGGTTGTCCACTCTAGTTTTGAATGTAATGTCGGCCTACCCATGGTCTGCGGACCATGGGATTGTATAAATAGAGCGAAGCTCTAAATGTAAAAGATAGTTAGTTAGAGCGAAGTATGAGATAGCAAAGTAGAAGCACAGAGCAAGTGTTTAAGTGTATCTTGGATCGTAGAGTAGGAGAAGACTCTACAGATGAGTGCGTAGAGGCCTACTTGTCCACAGCTGAGTGCATGGACCCCTATAGTTGAGTGCGCAGGGCAGAGTCAAGTATGTATCCGAAGAAGAGAATAATAAAAGAAGATCATTCCAAATTATGTGTATCTGTTCCCGAGTTATTACATATTTGATATCAATTGCTAATGTATTGTTTATTTACTACACGCACTTGTATGAATGATTTATATTGCTAAGTATACTTTACACATGCAAGTAAGCTAAGTTAATCAACTAATATCATATTACTAGTAAGGACTTGGGTAATAACACTGTTCGGCCCCCGAGTAGGGTTGCGCGAAGGCAGCACCTCAGGCTGTGAGGAACAGGTAAGTGCGCGTAGCGACGTGCGCGTAGGGTCAAACCGCAGACCACTTGAACCCATCAGACATCTCTAGGGTGCGGAAACCTAGTTCTAGCACCCTCCCATACTACTTTGGGTGAGACCTTAGTCCGCGCTCCGCAAAATGTTGCTGAAAGGGCCAGTAGTATCGGGATTTGTTTGGCTAAATCACCTCCGAACCTAGGTCAGGCCCCAACAAGCCAACAAATGGTTCTGTTGTTGGGACTAAGATCTGCATAAGGGATGTCTAATTTCGTGTCACTGGAATCTGACGAAGAAAGAAATTGAAGGGTGGTTGGACAGAAATATTCATGAGTTCGCAGCGCAGGAAAACAGGAATCTGCGAGTATCAAAGGAACAGTGGTTAGAGCGCTACTTATATATGGAAATCCATGAAATTTTCTTTGCATCCTTCCCCTCTGAGTTGTATTAGTGGATCGCGAAACTAGCAGACAATCAGGGAAGGTGTAGGCTCGACAAACCGATTGTGTGAACTCCAGAATAGGTGCGCAGACTAGAAGCATCAGAAGATAAGATCGCACGTGCTGTGGACCATTGCCTCGATTGAATTATAGAAGGATTTATCACCAAATTCACGATAGATATTTCAGTTAGCTACAGTGAGGCAGAACGACACTTCCTCAAAGGACCATGAGATAAGTATATTAAATCTTTGAACACTTGGATTAAAATGCTATTGTGTGAAAAGTGGGTTATGAAAATAAATTAATGTTTGGGGCTACACGAAGTGGGAGGATCTATAGAAACAAAGGTAGCGCAAAAATAGAAAATAGCCCCTTGATTTCACCTCAGCAAGAAAGCGAGGAAGATCTCGTGAAAGTTTCACCAAGAAGTGCGATCAGTCTGATAAGGCAGCGAATTCCGCGCATACCACCTCCACCTACATCACCACTGGTTTCACCATCTTCACCCCCATCTCTGCCCACACCACCTCCACCACCACCATGGTTCAATATGGCAAGCGCAATAAAATTATTGATGTTCAAAGGAGTAGGGAATGAAGATCCGAACCAATTTTGGTTCATAGTAAAAGTTGTATGGGAATCACAAGGAGTCGTGGATGACAATATAAAGAAGGCAACATTGGTAAGCACGTTGCAGGATCGCGCACTAACATGGTACATTAAGCATTCTAATTACAGTCGAAACGAGAGGATCACAGATATCTAGGCTGCGCTAAATAAGGAATTTAGCAGGCCAAAATCGGAGACACAATCGATTATCAGGTTTAAGGAAATCGCAATGCTTCCAGGCGAGACCCCCCAGAGCTGGACCAGAGACTGAAGAGTATGATTTCCGCAGCCCACATGACCTTGACAGATGGACAACATCGTGCATGGTTTGTAGCGTCACTAACTTCGCATTTAAGGACAACGTTATCACAGCAAAAGTTATCCACCCAAGTTGAAGCTTTGGAGATTGCAATAAGACTGCATGAGACCCCAATACAAGATCCTAGCCTGGGAGTCCAACAAATCCACACGCAACTAAAAAAATTGTGCCTAGAAATGCAGAGTTTGAAATAGGACAGGACAACGCGGCGAGAGGCGCTTGAGGAGGTATGGTGCATAAAATGCCAAGGCCAGGGGCATGACAAGGACCGTTGTCCAGTCTTCACAAACTACTTGGCGGGAGGGGGGCCAATGCCATTAAGATCAGAGGCATAAGCAGGACAAGTGTGGCACCTGTGTTATGGTGCTCAATTTGTCAAATAGGAGCAAAACATGCTACGGATAATTTTCATCTCTTGTAGAAGCATACACAAACGTCTCCACAATTGTTCTCTGCAGATCAATAGGCCTTGATGAGCGCACCTGCAAAAGTTATGAACTAATGATGGATCAGACTCCTACCTACAGAGTGCAGAACGAAACACAAGCCCTCGATCAAAATGCAGGGATGGCGCGCACTAGATTTCACGGGCGTGGATGAGGTCGAGGTAGAATGGGACCAGGAAGGGGTCGCAGACAGCTGATGTTTTACAATTGCAGAGGATCGGGGCATTATGGCCGTGATTGTACAAATCCGACGAGAGCATCATGTTTACATTGTACTCAATTTGATCATGAGATGGAGCACTGCCCTACACTGATAGCGAGGCTACGCGATAAAGGGATACTCTAGCCTCCCCTACTCAAAATTTGCAAATGATGAGGTCTGAGCTACACAAAGAAGACCCAAATGTAAACATCATGCTCCGAAGCAGTATCACGATAGGAAATGACAAGGACAAGCAACCCAAAGAAAGTGCTTGGGTTCGCAAGGCTCCTACAAAGGAACCAGAGTTCGATTTGGAGTGTGCGAAGGAGACATTCATGGAAGTTGAGAAAAGATTCACGAAGGCCTCCACTTTAGGTAATAAGGATCAACTAGAACCATAGATGGATCCTTCAATTCTCACTACCTTTCTAGAGAAATACATGAAGCTACTATGCGAAAACAAGGCTATGAAGGTACTGTAGGAACTTGACACTAGGTGCGCTGGGTCAGGAGAACTGCACGTAGTCCAGAAGCTTGAGAAACACATGTCATGAATAGGAAGGAAAATGAGATTGACTGCGCAAATCGGAGAGTATGAAATGGATCAAGTGATTCTAGATCTAGGATCAGATGTGAATGTACTGCCAAAGCAAACATGGGAGCGCATGGGCAGGCCCGCGTTGCAATGGTCCCCTATTCAATTGTGAATGGCGAACTAGCAGAATATCCTACCAATGGGAAGATTGCAAGGAATAATGGTAGACATAGAGGGTGCGAGCACGCTTGCAGATCTCAAAGTGATAGAAATTGTCGATGATAGCAATCCCTATCCCGCACTACTGGGAATTGATTGGACCACTAACATGAACGGAGTGATAAACCTGAAGAAGCGCAAAATGATTTTTGAGAAAAAGTCACTGCACATAGTGGTACCTTTAGAGCTAGCGGAAAGATCACACTACACAAAGCCAATGCGCGACAACAAGAGTGACAACAAGCTAGATTGTATCTACAAGATAACCGCTCGGGAACAGAATTCGATGAATCCTACAACGAATGGCAGGATTTCATGGGAGCGCGAAAGCTCTTGCACATCAAATTCGGATGAGGAAATAGAATGATGGCAGAATCGATTACATGAGGTAACCATGCTCAATTGCAACATGATTATAAGATCACTGCGCTGCATGACAACAGAGGTAAAGGATCTACCTATGTATGATAGGTTGACAGCTGTGGATGAATTCTTGAACAAATTTGAAAGAGTAGTGCCAAAACAACAACATTTTGATGCTCTGAAATGGGCACTGCGCGCTACACCTGTAAGATGGTGGGGTACGCATCAGAGAAGTTTTGAGAACTAGCGCGAATGCAGAATGGTGATGCTTATACAGTTTGGAAAGCCTCAGCTACAGATGAAAGCTGGGTATGATGGATGAAACAGCCTACGCGCCCACCTCTCCAGATGGGTACAAGCATATGGTATGCAACCTGCACGAACACACACCGTCCTCATGATAAAAAACAGGAACAACAAGCAGGAGTGGGCAAGACAAGGTCATGAACAATGAAGTTGTACAAGACCAAGTGCGCCAACAATGATCCACGTAGAAGTCTTTGATAAGGTGTGCGAAGTGCTGAACACAGTCCACCATGTGAGACGCATTGACTGGGACCTGCGTGTACCAGCGGTTTTATGGGCTTATAGGACCATGTGCAAAACCCTGACTGTGTAAGCACTTTTGAAGCTAAAGTATGAAGTAGGGGCTGTGATCCATATGAAGCATGTGAAGCCTAGTCCGCGCATAGCAGCATCTATAGATACAACGGTCCACGACGCCCGGAACGAAGGAATCGCACAGTCGCGAGAAACGGAACGCATAAGACTTGAGGAAGAAATTCAACAAGGAAACCTTAGACTTTGCAAGCTTGAAAAAGACTGAGTACGGCTACGGGAGAAAAGTGATTTGATGGATGCGGACGCCAAGAAGCTAGAAGACAAAATAAAGGAAGCAATTATTGTCGAAAAACTGAGGATGGTAAAATAGGGTGCATATGATCATACTGACAAATGGGAGAACTATCGTTGTGAACTAGTTAGTCTACTACCTTGGCTTAGACTGCATATCGCCAAACATAGTGACCAGGGTAGTGTGTTGTAAATAATAGAGTGCGTGATGCCGACCACACCTATGCAAGGTGGGGATTCTCCGCGAACCATGGTGAAGGATGGGATGGAGCTCCACATGGGTGGTGCGACCACCTGACTAGCCATAGGAAGGATGGTCTTAGTGCTCCAAGCAATTGAAAGGAAGTGCGGGACTATAAACTATTCTACCCAGAAGTTGAGAAATATTGGGGATGCGCGCAGAAGCAAAGCGTCACAGGGTCCACGATTGTGCATGAAGGGCTGCACTGCTGCACGGATTGGCCAGAAAGTGACTGTTGGTGTCACTATTCAGAATGGGATTTTCAATTTGAGGTCAAATGGAGCGGGTGGCGGGAATTTAAGATGTGATTTATGTGCCAGATTTGGGAAAATCTGCTGCCAAGAAAGCATTAATGGCCTGAAATTGGGGGGAACGGTCGAATTCGAATTCGAAAGGTGCTATAAAACACAAAGGGTTGGCCAACGAACAACACTTGGTCATTTTAGAATTGAGCACTTGAGCAAAGAACTGAGCATTGAGAGCTGAGCAATAATTGAGCCCCTAACTTTGCAAGTGACAGAGTACAGCCTAGCTACGATGACAGCCACTAAGGATGGTTTAGGGAGTGAAGATGTAACCACAAGCAAGGTCGTGCAGACCCCAATGGTAGAGGACGTTCTAGAAGGCGCCAGGGTTGTGACAGAAATCCCCAGATCACCGCGAACCCAAGAAAGATAAACAAGCAATGGCCCCTATACGTGAGTCCCCGAGGAACCCACTATGCAATAAGCCGTCAATGGTCGATAAAGGAAAAGCTCTCATGGTTGACACAGATGAGGAAGAATAAGATTTACAGGCCCTTATCATCACAGCAGAAGAAGACGAAGATATGGAGGAAGATATTCAACCTATACGCTCTGCAATAAAACTGCCCGCATATGTCCCTTCGTGGAAAGGGAAAACCAAAGTGCTGAAGGACCTAGACGAAACGAAGAGTTCACTCCAGACCCTGCTCCTCCCAGATGGCATTGTATTTGAGGGCACGCACCTAGGCCACGTGCCAACTATGAAATTTGAAGACTGGGACCTCGCTGACAGCGAGAAGTTCTCACACCTAGAGACCGAAAACCTAATGAAGCAGAACATTTAGGGGACAGTGATAATGTTAGAGCCACGGAAGTGGCTATAGTGTGGAAAAGGTCGAGTTGCTACACTTATTATGGATACCACACTTCCACCGCGCGCCCATCACCATTTTCGTCATTAGGTAGTTGTTCTGCCTGGTGCATGATGGGTATCTATGGCTGGAGGAGCCTATTCCCATCACGGCAGACCTCATTCACTGCATTTCTCGGCTCCACTGTAAAAGAAAGGACCCCGCAACCATAGCCAAAGGAAAGGGCAGCAATTTGGCTCTCGCAAAAGCCATGAAGGAAAAATACAAGTTGGAGAAGAAGAATAGGGGCTACGCCATCTCCAACATCAAGGACAAAGGGGTACACGTAGCAACCCAACTCATGGCCAATAAAGTTATGAGGAAGTGTCGCGTTGGTGAGGTACCGGCGCTAGTGGTCGCACTGGCCGAGCATTGCGCGGAGGGGGTCTAGTTCAACTGGTCTGAATTCCTCTGCAATGAACTTTTGAAAAATTGTCGCAAAGCCCAGGAACAGGGTAAAAACTTCCACTAAGCGTGGTTGTTGTTATCCATCATGCTCGTAGCACGAGAACTACCAGAAGATAGTCAATTCCCCAACATTGATAGTGACTTACCGGAGGCCGCGAAGTATGCTTCGCTCTAGGCCACAAAGGACACAAAACAGATTCATGACACCAAATTTTTTTGGGTGCTCATGGAGATGAGCATCCGGATGTGGATCAATTAAAGTCTGTGCTTGTCACCTACGATGTACAATAGTCTGCAGATTTTTTTTCAGTTTAAAGCCGACATGCATAATGTCTACATCAGGGTGCATAAGGATACAACGAAGCAGTGGAGGAAGCTCCCGTTTATAGCCACTAACGAAGATATCTTCACTGTCTTGGAGACATGGCCACTGGAATGGTGTGCCCCAGATCTGGCAGAACTGGAGAAGGTGGTAGCATAGAAGAAAAAGGATGATGCCAAGTCGTGCGTCACCCAATTGGTCGAAAAAAGGCAGTAGGAAACAATAGCAACTAAGGAAAAGGCAGCACGGGAAGCGACACAGAAAGTCGCAGAGTAGAAAAAGGCTACAAAAGCAGCAGCAATGCAGGCGATTGAAGCAACAATGAAGGCGGATGAGGACCAAGCAGTGTCCTCATAAGGGTAGGGAGCATAAGAAACAAAAATAGCAAAAGGGAGCATGGTCCAAGGGGCCGCATCCACACAATTGAAGCGGCCACACATCGCAAAGCAAGCAGGACCAAGGAATAATGTCAAGGCCTCGAAGTTGGCCATTGACTTGATCACCTTAACTGAAGGTGATCTCGATGACATCAACGAGACGGTTCGTGATGTCACAAATGAAGCGCTTCAGGATTTTATGCAGGAGCATCAAACTGTGTTGGGGGCCCTCAAGGTGCAGCTGTAGGAAATACAGGTGGGTACCCTTTCTACCCACCTCGCAGTAGGATGTTGGTAGTTGAGAAAATATTGCGCACATGGATGGAAAACACGATAGTGTTTCCAAAAGGGGCCCTTGTTGCAGCGAATATGACTGATAGGTTTTCGGTCAACATGTTGAAATGCCTTAGCCTTAATTTGGCTACCCTTCCACGAGAAACATTGTATCAGCGACAAGATGGGATAACGGCAACGTTGAGCGCCAAGGATAGCTGCGTGATCCAAATTCTTGGCTAACAGAAGATAAACATGGAACAAATCACCTTGCAGCGCGACGAATTGGTGTCACAAAATCAACACTTGGAGCAGATGGTAAATGACGCTTGTCTATGTGTCCCGGCGCTGGCCATCCTAGCAAATCTACCGGTAGAGGTGCGGATCCACCAAATGGCAACAGGAATCCGTGAGGCCATAGAATAAATGACAAAGGTTCAGTTGGAGCTAAATCTTCAGATCGTCGAACTGTGGTTGAAGGTGCAGCCTTCCACTCCCCCGGAAGTCAGAGAATAGCACGCTAATGCTATTACAGCAAGATTCGCAAAAATTGGAGATGCAGGGTGCAACTGCACTAGCATGTTGGAACAAACACTGGAGGTCCTCACGAATTTGCAGGAGGACCCCAACATCCATCATCTGGAGACAGAGGCACGAGAACTCCAGCAGCAATATGACAGTGTCCGAGGAACTACGCAAATAGTAGTCCTCACTCAACGGCTTGCGAGGATGCAGCAAGCTAAGGCAGTGAAGGAGCAGGTGGACACGACACAACATAAGGAAGCAGTTCTCAAAGCACGTGTTCAGCCATGGATTGACGAGGCCTTCACAATCATGGAGAATATCAAATGAAAGACCGTGCACATACAGGGGATGCACGCACACATACGGGAAGCATGCGAGACACAAAGGTCTCAAAAGAACGCATGCAACAAATTCAACAAGCAGCAACTCAGTGCACTACAGACATCAGTGCCATTCGAGAACAGTTGGAGGGACTTTGCGCCAAGATCGTCGTGGCGACAGAGTGACTCGAGGGTGAGTCACGATGTTTGTGTTGGGGGCCTGTTGGGCATGGAATCCCCCCACGACATGTTTTGGAGCTCAAAGCCCAAGTTTGGAGTTGACATTGTTGTAAAGCTCCATGAATTGTAGGTGAAAAATGTATGTTAGAATCATAGGGTTGTCCACCCTAGTTTTGAATGTAATGCTGGCCTACCCATGGTCCACGGACCATGGGATTGTATAAATAAAGCGAAGCTCTAAGTGTAAAAGATAGTTAGTTAGAGTGAAGTATGAGATAGCAAAGTAGAAGCACATAGCAAGTATCTAAGTGTATCTTGGGTCGTAAAGTAGGAAAAGGCTCTGCAACTGAGTGCACAGATTCCTAGTTATCCGTAGCTAAGTGCGCGGACTCTTGCAACTGAGTGCGCAAGGCGGAGTCGAGTTTGTAACCAGAGAAGAGAATAATAAAACTTCATTCCAAATTTTGTGTATCAGTTCTTGAGTTATTACATGTTTGGTATCAATTGCTAATGTATTGGTTATTTAATGCGCGCACTTGTATGAATGATTTATATTGCTAAGTATACTTTACACATGCAAGTAAGCTAAGTTAATCAACTAATATCAAATTACTAGTAAGGACTTGGGTAATAACATTGTTCAGCCCCTGAGTAGGGCTGCGGGAAGGTAGCACCTCAGGCTGCGAGGAACGGGTAAGTGCGCATAGCAACGTGCTCGCAGGGTCAAACCGCAGACCACTTGAACCCATCAGACATCTCTAGGGTGCGGAAACCTGGTTCTAGCACCCTCTCATACTACTTCGGGTGAGACCTCAGTCCACGCTCCATGGACTGTTGCCGAAAGGGCTAGTAGTACTACGATTTGTTTGGCTAAATCACCTCTAAACCTGGGTCAAGCCCCAACAAGCCAACAGGGGATGTGTACTTGGCTTCTTCAAGTACACATGTAGATCATGAGGCATGGTTGATTGACTCAGGTGCATCCTTTCACTTCACTCCCCATAGAGAGTGGTTGTGCGAGTATGAGAAATATGATGGTGGTGATGTCTTCTTGGGGATGACATGAAGGCTAGAATCGTTGGTTACGGAAAAATCGAGTTGAAGTTGCAAGGTGGATGGATTAGAATACTTCTGGGTGTTCTGCATATTCCTGCATTAGCCAAGAATCTGATTTTTGTAAGCAAGCTGGATGATGTAGGTGTAAAAACATTGTTCGAGAAAGACACCTACAACATGGTTCATGGAGAATTGGTATTGATGCGGGGAGTTAGGATTGGAACTCTGTACAAGTTGCAAGATAGCATTGTTATTGATGGGTGTAATAGTTATGTGGTTCCTAAAAGTGGAGTAGAAAATCTAGTGGTCTCTGGAGAAAAAACTATGCTATGGCATTAAAGGCTTGGACATATTGGAGAGAAGGGCCTTCGAATACTTCATGGTAAATGTATGGTAGAAGGTATGACTAATAGCTCTCTGGATTTTGATTTCTATGAAAATTGTGTATATGGGAAGCAAAATCGGGTGAGTTTCCCCTCTAGTGGTAAGAGAGCAAAACAAATATTAGAGCTTGTGCATAGTGATGTGTTTGGACCTGTGAAGGTTCCATCACTGGGTAAGTCTGTGTACTATGTATCATTTATAGATGACTTCTCAAGAAATACATGGATATATTTCCTTAAGAAGAAATATGAAGTCCTTGATAGATTTAAAGAATTTAAGGCTCTGGTAGAAAACCAGACAGAGAAGAAGATAAAGGTGTTGAGGACAGATAATGGTGGAGAGTTTTGCAATAAGGAATTTGAAGAATTTTGTAAGAAATGTGATATAGCATGGCAGAAGACTACTCCATACACATTTGAGAAAAATGGAGTTGTGGAGAGAATGAACAAGACATTGATGGAAAGGGCAAGAAGCATGCTCAGTGGTGCTGGGTTAGGATAGGAATTCTGGGTAGAAGTAGTGGAGACTACATGTTACCTAGTCAATAGATCACCTTCATCAGCATTGGAGGATAAGACTCCATAAGAAGTATGGACTAGTAAGAAACCCTCTCTTTCACATCTGAGGTATTTGGATGTGATGCATATGTACATGTTCAAAAGGAGAAAAAAACAAAGTTGGATAATAAATCCGAAAAGTGCATATTTATTGGGTATAAGGATAGTTTAAAGGGTTATAAGCTTTGAAACCCAGTAACAAGGAAGGTTGTGTACAGCCGAGATGTGGTGTTCAGAGAGGTGAAAGATGTTGTTAAACATGAAGTCCAACCAAAAGAACCTGAGAAGAAAGAGTTCGAGCTTAAGGAGGAAGAATCAGATTCTACAGCAGAAGAGGAATCAGAAGATGAAGAGCCACAAACTCCGATTGTGAGAAGATCAGTTTGAGAAAGAAGGCAGCTAGAAAGGTATAGTCCATCTGCTTTTTATTCAAATTTTACTCTATCTATTACTGATGATGATCCCAGAACTATGTAGGAAGCAGAAGATTCAGAGCATGGCAAATTCTGGAAAGAGGCTATGGTTGATGAAATGGCATCTTTGCACAAAAATGAGGCTTGGGATCTGGTGGAGTTTCCGGCTGGAAGGAAACTCATTAGCAGCAAATGGGTGTTCAAGAAGAAGACAAATGCACAAGGAAAGGTGGAGAAATACAAAGCTCAGTTGGTAGCAAAAGGTTATTCCCAGGTGCTAGGAATTGATTTTAGTGATATTTTTTCTTCTGTTGCCAAGGTAGCTTCTATTAGATTACTTTTATCTGTTGTTGCTGCTTTTGATTTTGAGGTAGAACAGATGAATGCGAAGACAACGTTTCTTCATAGGGATCTGGAAGAAGATATCTACATGAAGCACCCTGAAGGCTTTGTGGTGAAGGGTAAGAAAGAACTAGTATGCAAGTTAAAGAAATATTTGTATGGATTAAAACAATCACCAAGGATGTGGTATCAGAAATTTGAAACATTTATACGGGGACTTGGCTTCACCAAAAGCAAAGCAGATCACTGTGTGTATTGTAAATTAATTGGTGATTGTGTTATTTATTTGGTTTTATATGTGGATGATATGTTGCTAGTTGGAAATGACAAAGAAATTATCTAGGATTTGAAGACCCAATTGTCCTCCAAATTCAACATGAAAAATCTTGGTGCTGCAAACTATATTTTGGGCATGGAAATTAAGAGAGATCGAGCAAAAAGGAAGCTCTGGTTAAACCAGAGGAATTATGTCGAGACAATACTGCAAAGGTTTAATATGCAGGATAGTAAACTAGTGAAGGTTCTTATTCCTGTAGGTGTGAAGTTATCTACTGAACAGTGTCCCAAGACACAAGAAGAGGAAGAGGACATGTCCCGTGTTCTATATGCAAGTGCAGTCGATAGCCTGATGTATGCAATGGTTTGTACTAGACCAGACATTGCACATGCAGTGGGAGTATTGAGCAAGTTTATGTCAAAACCAAGGAAGGAGCACTGGACAACAATGAAGTGGGTTTTCAAGTATTTACGTGGCAATAGTGATTATGGTTTGTGCTACCAAGGAAGACCAGGATTGGACAGAGTGTTGGATATTCGTGGCTTTGTTCATGTAGACTGGGTTGGAGATCTGGATCAGAGAAGATCTACAAGTGGGTATGTGTTTAACCTATTTGGACGTGCATTCAGTTGGATGAGTAAGAAATAGTGGCACTATCAACTACAGAGGCAAAATACATGGCAGCCACTCATGCAAGCAAGGAAGAAGTTTGGTTTCAGATATTGTGTTCAAGTATGGGGTTAGTACAAGGAGCTATAAGGATAGACTGTGACAACCAAAGTGCAATTTTCTTCGCAAAGAACCCTGCTTATCATTCAAAGACAAAGCACATTGATGTTCAGTATCACTTTGTGAGGGATATGATAGAAGAAAAAAATGTTTTGCTGGTAAAGGTGGAAACTTTGAAGAATACTGCAGATGCATTGACAAAATATGTGAGCTCTAAGAAGTTCTCTTGCTGTATAGAAACAATGGGCATTGCAGGGCTGGATAAATGACTAAGCTCTCCTGTGGCCCCCTATGGAAAGAAAACAACAAGTGGTAGAATGTTGGGTTGTGTTAAATTCTTTCCACGACTAGCTCCTGTAGTTAACTGGGAGGTTAGAGGGGGGACGGAGCCCCCCCTTCGTTGTGCTGATTGCGCAGCGGGGGGTTCACAAGGGGGGTGGCAGCCCCCCTGTCTAGGGGGTTTGAGTGGGGCAGGTAGCCCCCCTATACGGGATCCAGGGCAGCACCCTGGGGAAAATTTTTTGGGACCCTATATTAGGTGGGCGGACCTACCTATGGTTTTGTGCATGGTTTTCTTACATGGTTTTGGGCACGATGGTTTTTGGTCCATGGTATTGGATGCTTCGGCATGTATATATATGTATTGTAACATTAAAGGAATATAATGAAAAACCAAGCTGGTAGTCCTGGTTTTGTGATCTAGGGGAAAATCTTTATGTATATGTGTTTTATGTGTTATTCTCTTGCATTGTTTATTTTCTATGTTTTAGAATTTGTATGCAGGTAATTTCTGTACGGGGTTAAAACCTACACATTTCTCACCATCGGACCAAAGGTCATGACCAATCGCTTAGCCTTAAGGTGCTTAAGCTTTTAGACTCTAGTCGTAGGCTACACTCCCTTTGTTATGCATTGTGCCCTTGGTTTTCCGAGTTTCTCCTAGACCAAGTGCTAACCACATCGAATCCCCCTTATCGGTGTTTTTCACTTGTTGTACATATGCCAGCAACCATACATCGTCAAACGTCGATCTCTGATTTCCTAGCTCCCTATTGCTTTGCCCTTTTCGCACATTTCTCACCATAAGACCGAAGGTGTTGACTTAAGGCTTAGCCTCAAGGCACTAAGGCCTATAGACTCCTATCCGGGGACCTTTTTTCCTTTATAAAACATAACGCCCTTGGTTTCTTTAATCCTCTGTGACAGCCTGTTATCCTACATCCCACATCTCGGTGAAATTTCATTGTGGCACATGAGCCAACCAATACAAACCTTTGATCACCGATTTTCAATGTGACGTCATCACTACCACATGGCACTCCTTAAGTGGTGACACATGTCACCCGGATATGACCCATTAGGCCACTCAAAACAACCGATTATGCCTACCACATGTCCTTCTGTACAGCCACATCATGCTGACATCAGCTACCACTTGGCCTTATCAAAACCAATCAAATCCTGTCATGTGTCCTCATCGGAGCTCACCACCTGTTGCCATGTGTCCTTATCGAAGCTTACTAGACGCTTCCATCTTTCCTTATAGGAGCCAACTAGACACCTCCACGTGTCCTCCTTGAGGAGAGAGAAAGAGGCCCGCCATGCTTGGTTTTGCAGGGATTTTCTTTGTAAAAATATTTTTGGCTCTCTTAGAGATTTAACACTGGAGGTTAAAATCCTGATGTTTTTCTATTTGCTGCACTGGACAAAACTAGGGAAGGAGCACTGGACAACAGTGAAGTGGGTTTTCAGGTATTTACGTGGCACTAGTGATTATGATTTGTGCTACTAAGGAAGACCAGGATTGGACGGAGTATTGGATATTCATGGCTTTTTTGATGCAGACTGGGCTAGAGATCTGGATTAGAGAAGACCTACAAGTGGGTATGTTTTCAACCTATTTGGAGGTGCAGTCAGTTGGATGAGTAAGAAACAATGTGTAGTGGCACTATCAACTACAGAGGCAAAATACATGGCAGCCACTCATGCAAGCAAGGAAGTAGTTTGGTTTCAAATATTGTGTTCAAGTATGGGGTTAATACAGGGAGCTATAAGGATAGACTGTGACAGCCAAAGTGCAATTTTCTTGGAAAAGAACCTTGCTTATCATTCAAAGACAAAGCACATTGATGTTCAGTATCACTTTGTGAGGGATATGATAGAAGACAAAAAGGTGTTGTTGGTAAAGGTGGACACTTTGAAGCTGTAGATGCATTGACAAAATCTGTTAGCTCTGAGAAGTTCTCTTGTTGTAGAGAAACAATGGGTGTTTCAGGGCTGAAAAAATGACTAAGCTCTCCTGTGGAATGAAAACAACAAGTGGGAGATTGTTGGGTTGTGTTATATTCTTTCCACATAGTTAACAGGGGGTTTAGGGGGTACCCGTAACCCCACTTTATGGGGTTTGGGGCAGCGCCTCGGAAAATTTTGGTTTTGGACCCTATGTTAGGTTGGGCGGACCCACCTAGGTTTTGTGCATGATTTTCGCACATATTTTTTTGACGCGATGGTTTTCAGTCCATGGTATTGGACGCGATGGTTTTCGGCCCATGGTGTTAGACGCGATGGTTTTCGGTCCATGGTATTGGATGCTTCGGCATGTATAAATATGTATTGTAACATTGAAAGGAATATAATGAAAAATCAAGCTGGTAGTCTCGGTTTGGAGATCCAGTGGGAAATCTCTGTGTATATGTGTTTTATGTGTTATGCTCTCGCATTTTTATTTTTCTTGTGATTTAGAATTCGTATGCAGTTAATTTTTGTACGGGGTTAAAACCTACAATAACAAAAAAAACATATTTTTGGATTTTTATGTGAATTTAACATGCATCTAATTTGTTCTGTGTGAGTGTGGCAGCGAACCGGTAGTGTCAAGGGTGGTTTTGGAGCTTCGGAGGATGTAGGATGGTGTGTATAGATCCTAGGAGGTCTTAGGTGGAATTCTGGAGGCTTTTCCCACACTCAGCTTTCAAAAGAAATACTAGAGGAAAAAATACAGGAGGACACAGGAAAACTACAAGATGAAAATAGGGAAACTATAGGAGGCCTACAGGAGGAGGCCGAGAGTAATTTATGGTGTTTTAAGAGTATGAGAGTGGGTGGAAAAGGTGGATGAAGGTTGGAATGAGTTGTTAGGGTGGTAAGGTCTACCATGAATCACTAGGAGAGAGAAAGATGATTGGGTTTGCTCAAGAGAGAGGAGGAAGATCTATGAAAAATGAAGGAAACTAGGGAAGAATTGAGGTGAGGTTTGGGAGACCTATAGGGCATGGATCAGATGGATGGTTTGATTGTTGGTAAGTTGGCCTACTACTGGAAGAGATCTGATACATAGAAACTGATAGTCAACCAAGAAAATCAAGCAACCAATGAAATGAGTGCATCTTAGGAAAATCATAGTTTTGCAGTAAAATAGCCTAAACTATGATGTATAGAAGGAAATTTTGGGAAATGTTGTAAGAAAGGAAAGCATGTGAAGGAATATTGCAAATCAAGAAGTGAACATGATGGAGAAGATCTAAAGTAAAGAAAAACTTGACTATCAACCTACTAGAGAGCTGCAAACACTAGAAGTCCTAGGAATGAGGAAAATTTGTGTTTTTGGGGTAGTAAGAGAGTCTTTTCCTCCAATCATGGTCTGAGAGGGAGGAAGAGAGGCCAAGGCACTGTTGCTAGCCTTTTGAATCTTCTCTAATAATTGCTTAACCTGCTACAGAAAGCACAAATGGAAGCAAGCTACTAAATCATCAAAAGCAACCTATTCTTAACGATAAGAGAAATACATCTAACAACAAACTAATCTACAAACTGAAGTAAAGCATACAAATAAAAGTAAAGAAAAGCTTGGCTGCTTGGATTTGGCCTTAACCCAAGAGATTCAACCCTATGAGGTAACTCATTTCTAGCTCAAAAAGGATACCATCTTCGTTATCAAAAAATAACAAGATTACATAAAACTGTCATAAAAGAGTAAGCTCGAAATTTGAGCAGATTTTACCCAAGAAAAAAGTCAACCCTAGTGAGGCCCTAGGCTTCTCTACTTCTACATCTAAAAATATGAACAAATTCCTTAAAATTAGGGAGGCTTGGCTTCCAAAACTCGAGATAGCTATCAATCATCTTCCACTTGCTTAGCTGCCTTCTAGTGCATGATTCGACTGCTTGTACTCCGAGCTAAATGAAGATGAATTCAAAGTGAGGAGCAATAAATGAGGGGGATTATGTCATATAAGTCCTCTCTTCTATCTACTTTGAGTTAATGTTGTAGTTTGACCACTAGATCCTTGACTTTGACCTCAAAATCCATCAATAATCTACATTAAATACATGTTAGACCACATGGCCTAATAACTAACTCAACTCACCCTATAAGAATAAATATAATAAGAAAATCATACAATAAGCTAAGAGAATGGTTTATTTGACTAGGTTATGAGGTAAAATGAGCTCATATAATTATCCATTTATGAGGCTCATCATAATTCATGATAAATATAATTTTTAAATATATTGTTTATTTGTTGCGCGCACCTATATGAATGGTTTGTATTGTTAAGTATAACTTAAGACATTTAATTTGGAAAATGTGGTTAACTAATGCTAAAGGATAAATAAGATCTTGGGTAATAACACAGAGCATGGTACAACCCCTAGTTAGGGTTGCGCAAGGGTGGGGTATCAGACCGTGAGGCATGAAAGGTGCGCAAAGCCACTTGTACGTAGGAACAGACAAAGGACTAATCGAACTCATCAGACATCTCCATGGTGTGGAAACCTAGTTCTAGCACCCTCCCATACTACTTTGGGTGAGACCTTAGTCTACATTCCACGACCTGTTGCTGAAAGGGGTAGTGGTACCAGGATTTGTTTGGCTAATTAACTCCAAACCTGGGTCAAGCCCCAACAAGCCAACAATAGGCTTCCATTTACCTTTACATTTTTCTTTCCCTTTCCATACTTGCTGAGATTAATTCTTATGCTTTGAATATTCATAGCAATGATTCATTTTCCTAGTAACTTCCTCAAGTTACGTAGGATCATCATACCCGATCCGATCTCTTAGTGCTAAAGGAAAACCACTAAAAAATCACTGAACTTTAGCCTTCTCATTAGTAATATATGGTACATACCTTAATAGCTCTATAAATTTGGTCATGTACTCTTCATCTATCATTGATCACATATTTAGTTGATATAATTCCTTTCCCTTATTATCGCAGTACCTCTCTGACAAGTAATTCTTCCTAAAAATCTTCTTGAACTCCCACGAACTTAAATCATCTGTCTTGATGTCTCTAACCTGCTTAGCATTTTCCCACCAAATGTCTGCTTTACCTCTCAAGTAGAAGATCGCTACTATGGCATTCATGTTATCTATGTACTCACGCAACTCAAATAATTTTTTCATCCCAAGTATCCAAGCCTTTGAATCTTTTGACTTCTTCAAATCTTCATCAAAATTAGGTGGTTTCACTTTCTTAAACTCATTTGGAAACTATCCCCTATCTTTCCTCTTGTACATGTGCTCATCACCTCTCCTATTTGGAGTGTCCAACAACCTGCCTTCTCTCACTGTATCAGATCTATCCGACCTATGTATATGAGGAGACCTAATTCCATAGGCCCGATTAGTTCTATCCTCATGTCCATGGTTGATCCGAAGTGGCCCTTGTCGCTGCAAATCTAACAAACTCAGAAGAAGTATAGCATTAACCTCTCCTTGTTTCTCTTGTGTCCATATTATCCAATCATTATCTGCCTTACAACTCCTTATCTCTTCTTTCAAGCTTCCCAAGGTGTCTTCCAAATCAGAAGAGTTCCCCACACCATGCTTCCCATCTAATTCATATGGAGATTCTATGTAGTCCTCCACCTTGCTAGCCATTTGGTCTCTTTCCGGCATTGCATAATATGTCAGATAAAGAAAATTACAATAAATTATTGTACCTTAGTATAATTTGGGTAGGATACCTCTTCTGCAATATCATAAAATCAACATGATACATGTATAATTATAACAACATATAGACATATAACAAATGTATCAATGCATAAACATCATTCTAGCTAGGGTCCAATCATCAATGCAAGGCCATATCAACAATGCATGTTATGAACTCATGCATGAAAACAACCATTACTTTGTTATCACAAAAAAGTGATCATAGAGCCATAATTTACTAGATGGATTGAAGCACACCATGTAGGGCCAATTTTACAAGAGTAAAATTGCTTTCAATGTGAGAAATTACTTAATAAACCACATTTATTAAGTCATTTATAGTTAAACGCATGAAGAATAATTAAATAAATCACTATTTATTTAATTATCTTCTAGGAATAATTAATTAAACCATTCTTTAATTAATATTCCTTGTCACATTTGACCCAATTATGAGAAATAAATAGATAAATCCTTAAGTATATTATTTTTCTCTAGGAATAATTAATTAACCACTAATTAGTTATTATTCCTTGTCAAGTTTGACCAAATCCCTTATGAATAATTAAATAAATCATTTATTTATTATTATTTATAAATAAAAGTTTAAATACTTTTTCCCTCCAAACCAAATATAATGAAATATTACAAATGGTTAATTCTAGAATGGGGTTAGTAATATTTTATTATTTCTCATTATTCAAGGATAGCCTGATTTTTTGTTATAAATAGAAGGGTTTTCCATTCATTCTTCACTTTCAATTATTTTCATTGTTGCACTCACTATTGCAGCTCTGATTATTATCATTGTCATACACCATCTTCTTTTTCATTTGAGTTTTCATTGAGCTCAAGCATTTTGTTTGCTAGGTTTTACACATTATAGAGGAGAGAGATTCTACAAAAGTTGAAGACATTGACAATAGCTAAGAACCCATCCCATAGAGGGGGGCTAGTAACATTATGTGTTCCCTTCACGGGTGTTGTTTAATAAAATATATTCTTTATATATATGGTTTCCATTGGATTGTTGGAGTTATTTGTGCTTATTTTAATATTCCAATTTGTTGTTTAACTATGTCTGTGGCATAGATCAGAGATTTAGCAAGTTGTGTTTCTATCATTTGCTATAGATCTACACTGTTTAACAACCATTTTTATTGTAAGGGTTGTTTGTCATCCACAACCTAAAGTAGTTTCTTTTCGTACACATTTAAGAAGAATTATACATAACAAATTGGTGACTCCATTGCATTTTTATATCTGATTGAAAAACTTAGGTGACATTCAGTTTTTCAGCTTAGGGTTTGTCCTTTTTAGTCTCTTAATGTTGTTTACTAGCATTATAACCCTAGATCAGTCAAATTTCTAACTTTCGTAAGTTTTTTAGTCATTTTCGCAGGTCACAGGAACCAGCCACAAAAGAGACGACAAATTTTTTTGAGACTTGTCCACCCGAGAACTGAAGATAAAGATCACACTTTTCTACCCCAAAATTATGATCTAGAGGTCTATAGTGCATGTTTTGGCCCAAAAAGTGTGATATCCCCGTAAACAGGTCAGTACATGTGATTTTAAGGTTTTCTGGGATTGTTTGTGATCTGTTTCTGGGTTTCACTAAGAGTTGTCTGCTGGGTTGGTTTACCACTGTTTTAGCCCACTTAAGCCTTGATATATTTTGTTTCACTCATTGAAGTGGAACTTAGCCCCTTAGGGATTCTAGTATGCTTCCACCTTTATAGGAGGAGTTTAGCTAAGCAAGAAGTGTGAGTTCTTTTTGTAGAGATTTCAGCCACATTTTCCAGATTTGTACCTTCCTTTTTTAGATCTTCACAGATAGGTTGCTTCTAGCCAAAGTTCCCCCTTGAACCTTGTTTTTTCATTTTTCTTAGGTTGCCACTGTTTTCCCTAGGCTTCACACCAATATCCCTATCTTTTGTAGCGATTTTCCTCACTGTTTATTTTGTTGTTGTTGCACCACTTTCCAACAACATAGTGTCATTTGATCCCAATTGTACTAACAATTAGATCTCTTATCCTTTTTCATGTGTTTTCATTTGATTTCACCACCAACCAACATAGTGTTTGCAAACCCAGTGTTGGTGGGGTTTAGAGAGTTGATTTTCTATTCATTTTTTGGTTTAAATTTCAATTTATTTCAGAATTTTTTTTGTTTTTTCAAACATGATCTTGGCTTAATTAATAAACACACAAGCACACCTTTAGCAAAGGGGGCTTGGTTTACACTGCCAAGAAAATACTTAATTAATTTATCTTCCAACACAGAGACAAAACCATCTTGTTTATCTCCCTTCACCATTTCCGTGTCCCTTGTGTCTTACAACCATTGTGCCACCAAGGCATTTGTTGTAGAGACTCTTAGGCCTTCATCCCTAGTTCTTGGGCATATTACTCCTCCCTGCAAGGTTTGAGTTCATAGTCCCTCGAGTCTCCATACCGACTCCTCTTCTGGTTCATATGATTCCTCATCCAATTTTGAGCCTCCTTCACCACATACCCTCATCATGTCAGGAGCCATTACAAGTGCAGGAAACCAACCTGGTGTTGGCTTCGGTTTTAGCCCGGTAGTCACATCAACCAGAACCATCTTAGGAACCATTATGATAGTTCCAGTGCTACTTTCATGGTTGGGTCAAGCCTCTTGGAATTTAGCCAGTTGATTAAAAACCCTATACACCACGATGCTGGTTGGGAAGCTATGTCGACTAAGATCCCCTTTGACATTCCCAAGTTTGAGAGTAATTCTTGAGAGAACCGCACCAATCACGTCCATTCCTTCCACTTGTGTTGTTCATCCAAATCCATCACCGATGATTCCATTCATATTCAGTTGTTCCACTGCACGCTTACTAGAGATGTTGTGAAGTGGTATGTCAACCAGCCCGCCACCTCTCATTCCACTTTCGCGATTCTCGCTAAAGTATTCCTTTCATATTTTCAGTTACCTCTCCGATACAATAGTGGTATGGAGCTCTTGAACACATTTTGTCAGTCCTCTGCCACATGTCTTTCCGATTATGTTCAGGAATGGCATAGAATGAGGATCATGTGTCATGCTCCATCCTTCGAATATCGTGTCTACCACGATTGGTTTCTTAGGACTCTTTTAATGCCTCTTGCCAAAGATGTCATGTCTCACTTTCCTTAGACAATTGAAGATGCTCTCTAGACTACTTTGAGATATGACTTAATTTATGTTCAATCCAGTTATGTCTATACCATTATACCAGACCTCCCCCATCCTGGTGGTGCTAATGTATTGGGGGTATCTTACGCTGTCGATGGTACCATTGTAGCTATTTCACATCCTTGACCATATATTCAGTAGAGTTATGGCTATCCATAGTGGGGCACCAGTTCCTCCAACACTTATGCACCTCCTGCCACCAACGTGTATTTAGGACAATGAACCTCCTATGCATTGACCCAAACACATCAGCAGATGACAGGGCCAATGAGTGCTCAACCTGTCTACCAAACCATTGCCCCCTCACCATCGTACACCTATGCACTGCCAAGCACTCCAACCCCTTAGGAATTAGTGTCACAACCTCCCATGCATCCTCAACCCCAATAGCCACTATCCTCTCAAGGTCAGGTGTTTTCACAAAAGAATGTGACCAATCCCCAAAATTTGAAGAAAATGAATAAGGGAAAAGGTAATAAGGGTAATCGAGGTAATCAACATAATGAACCCCTGGGGAACGAGCCTAACACCAAAAACCAGCAATAACGTAACCAACCCAAGCAAAACAAGGCTATTTATACAAACAAGCCTTATGCATGTTGTGGTGTACATGGCCATTGTACTCATGAGTGTTCCCTCTTGACCCCATATGTGCCAAATGTGGGAAGCCCAAGCAGCTCCTAGAGGTCAACTGCCCATGCAAAAACTGCCTTAAAATCTTGCACCATCTCAACTGGCTGTGCTCACAAATCGTTTCCCTCAACAAGGATTTGTTGTTGCTCAACGTCAGGAAGGTCAAGTAGCCCAACCTCCCCAACCTTCTAGCCCTGGTGACTACCAAATCTTCACGATGAATTCTCACGAGCTCAATACCTATGATATCAACTTGCAAACTTGGTTGCGTCAATATGACAAGCCATCGACTTCGTCTGCCACTGAGTCCAAAACCAAAGCATCTACTGAGCCTCTTACGACACCAAATGGTTTTGTACAGATCCCTCAATCTAAAGTTGAGTCAATTCTCAATATCCCCAAGGGACCTTTACGCTGTAAAGTGGCTTCTAACTAAGCTTCCCATAAATATAGTACTGTAGATGACTTGGCGCAATCCACTACTGCCATGTCGACGCTAGAAGTCCTCCAGGTGTGCCCATCTCAAAATAAATCTCTACTAACTTCTTTGCGTGTAGTAGATCCTTCAGATGATCATTTGATTGTCTTTCCTATTGATATGTCAGAACATCCTCCATTACCTCAATTTGTTGCTTTTTACTCACTAGATCTTCTATCTCCTAGCTCATTGTCTACCATTTCAGATGATGCGTATGTGAACCTTATTCCTTAGGATGATGTACCAAGTCCTGCCACTACATCATGTAGTCAATATTCCTCTAGTCTTCCCATATTCCATTTCGATGAGGACAACATGGAAGCCATGACTACCCCTGATTACCCTTGGGATGATATGCACCATCGTGTGTACATACTACCATATTTACAAACCTAGAAGTTTTTCCCCACTTTAAATACATTCAGTACGCCCATAGCATACTAAGGGGCACATAGGCCCCTACATCTCCTTATCATCCTTTGGAGGATCTCGTGCCAAGTTGGGTCAATATTCTTGAATCCCTTTTCTCAAGCACTTGGAACATAATGGCACTCCACAAACTCCTCCTGATAGGGGACATCATTCCCACCTTTGCATACCAGATCAGTCCCCTCCATTACATATGATTGTGGGCAGTATCCCATGCTTGGGGGCATGATGTTTTTCCCCTAACCATCTTCTCAATTTATTAGCATAAGTATTTCCCTAGATCACCACCGGATCTAGTATGGTTAATTATCCTTGCATTCCCTTGATATTTTTTCCTACCGGCCTCTCTGGCGAGCCATATTCACATCACACAGTCCCACATTTAGCAGATAGTCCCCATGTTTGACTTAGTGGGTAAGGATGATTCTAGACCTCCTCTAGGAGTTCATTCTCATTTTCCTATTCCCTTAATTCTTCACCAAGAACCATCATTCCAAGAAGCATTAAGGCCATGTTTAGACAAGTAAGGCCACTTTCCTGAAATTTTTAGACCCTAATTTTGATGGTTGGTTTGTTTGCTACGACCTCCATAAGAATTAGGGCCTTATCCTCCTCTCAAATTGGAGGGAAAACACCCTTTTATAGGAAAAACCACAGATATTCTGTCACACATTGCAACCAGACTGTAGTTAAGTTTGATAAACCATCAACACCATTGGAAATCTCTCATAGAATCCTATAATGGGTCTCTCTTTGTTTTGATGATTTCATACTTCACCTAGAAGCCATTTTTCTAAGAAGAGTCACTTTGTCGCCTCTTAAAATCAAATTTCTTCATATGCGCTTCTACCTTGGGGACCACCTCCCCTTAGTGCTTGCCATCTCACGTGTTGATTTTCATCATAAGTAACCATCATTTTCTCATGACTTCATGGTCCCCATTAAGCATATATTATGTGGCAGCATCATCGAGTCACCCTTGTTCAGAGCATCCGCGATGAGTCACCTTTGCATCCATGGAGTCTGTTTAACATCCCATTGTATCATGTCACATTATTCTGTCCATATTTGAATACCATTCATCCCTTGTTACCCATTTTTTCCTTTAGTCATACAGTCCACCATCCCCTCCAGAGTCAAGTCAGTCACCGCCAGGTCAACTGTGCACTTTATGCTCTGACAAGGGAGGTCGTATGTTTGTCCCTCAGTCCCATTTTCTCATTTTTCCCTACTTCCAGTCCATCAATCACATTACTATTTTCCCTCATGCCTTAGATGAGGATTCTCATTGCCTCACCTATGGCAGGCCCTATTCTGTCAACATCAACACATATATTCTAGAAGAATGACCTAGAGGGGGTTGTATCTTCGTTCCATCTTCCACTCTCGTTTGGTGCCTTAGATCAATCAAAGGGAATCATTATTTCCCTTTGACTTGGTTGTTTCATGCTCCTGATTCATACATATGATGGTCCAGTGATGTAGGGGATTGTACCAGTGATTCCTAGGTGTGTGTGAGATGTTTCAGACCTCATGAGGGGGTGGCCCTTCAAGTAGTCAACCACATGCCCAAGTGACTTCATATTATGCTACAACCTCAGATGCAGTTCCATAGATTTGAAGGGTTTGGTTCCTGCCACTTATAGGGTTCATGACATGCATGCCTCCTTGAGATGATCCATTCTATTTGAGCCCTTTCCTTTTCAGCAAGGATTCTTATTCTACCCTCCCTCCCGCCCATTTTTGAGGGAAGGGCCATTATATCTCGTGTACTAAGATGTTATTGTATTTAGTCTTGGCTCATGTTTTTTTGAGCCAAATTATGTAAATGGGACACATTGTATTATTTTCTGGCTCATTTATGCCAGCATGTCATATACCATTTAGCATGTATTTTATTTCTCAATTTCATGTTTCTTGGCGCATCCTTATTTTTGTACTAAGTTATCTCGACGGGTATAGGTATGCCTCCCCCACCTCACTGAGATCAGGTACAACAACATAAAAGGAGACTTGCATTCTTCTCGCCCCCTTTGTCACTATCCTCTTTCCCTTCAACTCCATTGGTCTCTCTTTCCCTGTCTATGAGTCCACTTTGTTGTCTAGTGATTGTCCTTACAACATAATTTGGTCATATGTTTTTCTCCTAACACACGTACGTTGGAGGGCAATCTGTTATAAAGTTTTTTTGATCATCTAGCCATAATTTACTAGATGGATCAAAGTACACCATGCAAGGCCAATTTTACCATAGTAAAATTGCTTTCACTGTGAGAAATTACTTAATAAACCACATTTGTTAAGTCATTTATAATTAAACCCATGAAGAATAATTAAATAAAACATCATTTATTTAATTATCTTCTAGGAATAATTAATTAAACCATTGTTTAATTAATATTCCTTGTCACATTTGACCCAATTATGAGAAATAAATAGATAAATCATTAATTATCTTATTTTTATCTAGGAATAATTAATTAACCACTAATTAGTTATTATTTCTTGTCAAGTTTGACCAAATCCCTTAGGAATAATTAAATAAATAATTATTTGTTTATTATTCCTTAACCATATTTCTTGAGATGATAAATAAATCATTTATTTATTATTTATAAATAAAAGTTTAAATACGTTTTCCCTCCAAAACAAATATAGTAAAATATTCCAAATGGTTAATTCTAGAATGTGGTTAATAATATTTTATTATTTCTCATTATTCGAGGATAACCTAATATTTTGTTAAAAATAGAAGGGTTTTCCATTCGTTCTGCACACTTTCGATTATTTTCATTGTTGCACTCACTATTGTAGCTCTTATTATTATCACTATCGCACACCATATTCTTTTTCAATTGATTTCTTGTTGAGCTCAAACATTTTGTTTGCTGGGTTTTACACATTATAGAGGAGAGAGACTCTACAAAAAGAAATTTGTTATGTAGAATTCTTCTTCAAGGTGTACAAAAAGAAACTACTTTAGGTTGTGGATGACAAACATCCCTAACAATAAAAATGGTTGTTAAATAATGTAGATCTGCAGCAAATGATAGAAACAAAACCTGCCAAAGTCCTAATCTATGCCACAGACATAGTTAAACAACAAAATGGAATAGTAAAATAAGCACAAATAACTCCAATAATACAATGGAAACCAGACAGAAAAAGAATATATTTTATTAAACAATGCTTGTGAAGGGAAAAAACAATGTTACCAGTCCCCCTCTATGGGATGGGTTATGGCTATCCTTATTGTCTTCAGCTTTTGTAGAGTCTCTCTCCTCTATAGTGTGTAAAACCTAACAAAAAAAATGTTTGAGCTCAATGAGAACTTAAATGAAAAATAAGATGATGTGTAACTGTGATAATAATCATAGCTACAACAGTAAGTGCAACAATGAAAATAATAAAAAGTGAAGAATGAATGGAAAACCCTTCTATTTATAACAAAATATCAGATTATCCTCGAATAATGAGCAATAATAAAATATTATTAACCCCATTCTAGATTAACCATTTGTGTAATGTTTTATTATATTTGGTTCGAAGGGAAAAAGTATTTAAAATTTTATTTATAAATAATAAATAAATAATTGATTTATTTATCATCTCAAGATATATGGTTAAGGAATAATAAACAAATAATGATTTATTTAATTATTCATAAGGTATTTGGTCAAACTTGACAAGGAATAATAACTAATTAGTGGTTAATTAATTATTCCTAGAGAAAAATAAGATAATTAATGATTTATCTATTTATTTCTCATAATTGGGTCAAATGTGAGAAGGAATATTAATTAAACAATGGTTTAATTAATTATTCCTAGAAGATAATTAAATAAATAGTGATTTATTTAATTATTCTTTGTGGGTTTACTTATAAATGACTTAACAAATGTGGTTTATTAAGTAATCCTCTCACAGTGAAAGCAATTTTACTATGGTAAAATTGGACCTACATGATGTACTTTGATCCATCTAGTAAATTATGGCTAGATAATCAATTTTTTGTGATAACATACTCCATTGTACACACTTCCACATGAAACCATTGTTGGGATGGGGTCCCCTGGGTTAGTTTGGGGTTAGATAACCAAAATTTTGGTACAATTTTGTAAAAGATGTAATGTATCCATGGTTTGTGGATGTGGAGTGCATAAACGAATAAGAGTCAAAGAGGGATGAGCCTCTTGTTTTGGATAAGTTTTTAGTTAGTTTTTGAGATTCACCCATGGTCCGAGTACCATGGCATTATATGAAAAAGACTATAAATATGTGTGTCTTAGAGAGTCTAAGGCAGTAGAAAAGGGTAAGGTAGAAGAGCGAAGAAACTAGGAGGGCTTAGCCTAGAAGAAGAAAGGATCTGCAACTTAGTGCATAGAGGCCTAGGTAGAGTCCGCATACGAGTGCGTGAACCCCTACATCTATGTGCATAGGGAAATTCTAAGTCTGTAATCCATGAATTAAGATCAATAATGATAGTTTTCTGAAGAATCTTTGAGTATTTTATTCATATATGTTTATGTTATATGCTGCTAATAAATAACTTGTTTTATGAAATATTGGTTGAATGCTATGTGATTATCATGAATCAGTCTTAATAATGTACGTAATGAATGTTTAAACATTTCCACAAAGACTCTAGTGATTTCTCTTATGTTACTGATGACTTAAGTAAATCTATGCAAGCACCAATTTACGATTTCTTTCTGATGCACATAAGTAGGTAGATCGATTGCTAAGGGTCTGCAAAGAATGATCGTGGACATTCATGAACATCTGAAGACCATTTTAACATAGTTATAGTGATGAGCCCTAGAATTCTATCGATCTGCATGAAGATATATCTAAGGTATTGGAAGACGTCACACTAGTCTCTGGATGCAGAAACATGGTTCTTGCATCACCTCATGCTGCTTCGGGTGAGACTGAAGCCTGCACTTGGCGGGTTGTTTTTGAAAGGGCTAGTAGCATAGGATTTTATTGGTTGGCATAGCTAACTCCAAACCTGGGTCCTACTCCAAACCTGGGTCAGGATCCCCTAAGCCAACAAATGCTTCCATTACTAGGACCAAGATCTACTTGAAAGAGATGTGTGATGTCACATGATTGGAATCTGACTAAGAAAGAAATTAAAAAGTGGTTGGATCAGAAGATTCACAAGTTCACAGTGCAAGAGAACAAGAATCCATGCCTATCGAAGGAGGATTGGTTGAACATGTATCTCTACACTGAGATAAACAAGATCTTCTTCTACACCTTCCCCATTGAACTATATGTGTGGTTAGCCGCAATTGACAGACAAACAAGGAAGGTGGCAGCTTGATAGTACTATAGTGTGGACTCCTGAATTAGTGTGAGGACTAGATGCTTCTAACAACAAGATCACCCAACATGTCCATCATTGGCTTGATCAAATTCTTGGAGGATTTGTTACAGAATTTGCAGTTGATACCTCAGTCAACTATAGCGAAGTAGAGTGACGATTCTTCAAAGGATCGTGACGTAAGTATTTAAGATCATTGATTACTTGGATTAAAATTTTATTATGTGAAAAATGGGTGATTCCATTACCTTACTGTTTGGAGCTACGTGGAGTGGACGATTCTTTAGAAATCATGAAGGATCAGGACCAGAGTAGAGTCCATTGATTGGACCTCCTTCAAGTGACAATGAAGGGGCGGGTCAGTCTATGCCACAAAGCGCTATTTAGCTAATCACTTAGGAGATTCCTAGAGAACATCACCCATCCACTCTGCCTCCACCTCTACCTCCACCGCATACACCTTCACTAACACCTACACCTCCACCAGCACCATTAAACATGGAAAACATAATGAATATGTTGATCTTCAAGGGCATAGGAGGTGAAGATCCAGAGAAGTTTTGGTTTTTTGTGAATGATGTATGGACAATGCAATAGATCACTGATGATAATATAAAGAAGGCATAGTTAGTTACTAGTTTGCAAGTTTGCGCACTGACCTAGTACATTAAGTATTACGTTGATAATCCTCTTGCAGCACTAGCAGAGACTAAGACAACCTTAAAAAAAGAATTTATTAAGCCTAATTATAATTCAAAGTCAGTGATTGAATCCAAAGAGATCATGATGAAGGTGGAAGAGACATCGTCAGACTTTGATCAGAGGTTGAAGTGCCAGATCAGACAGGCTAACATGCAAATCTTGAATAACTGTCATCATGATTAGTTTATTGTGTTGCTTCTACCCCATTTGAGAATCACTCTGTCATAGTAAAATATAACAACATAGGTAGAAGCCCTAGAAATAGCAATGAGGTTGTATGCATCACCTATTCAGGATACGAACCTGGGAGTATAGCAGATCCACTCACAATTAGCGAGCTTACACCTAGAATTACAAAGTTTGAAGAAAGACAAGGAGATTAAACCAGAAATGAAAACAGAAGTCTAGTGTTTGAAGTGTAAGGGCCATGGGCATGATAAGGATCACTATCCCGTGTACGTGAATTATATTATAGGAGGGGGGTGATTCCCATGACACCATAAGCCCTAACAGGGCCTAGCATCGGGGCTGCGCTATGGTGTACCATTTTTCAACTTACTAGTTAACATGCGACAGATAATTCCCATTTACTTCAGAAGTTTGTTCAAACACCCCATTAGCTGTTATGTAATTTCTGCAAATCTGTGGGCCATGATGAGTGCCACTATTGAAGCTATGATGTGATGATGGAATAACCCTTACATACTGTATGCAAGTAGAAACTCGACCTTCAGATCAAGGCATCGAAGGATCAGGCGGAGCTTATTAGGGTTAAGGAAAGGGTTGAGGAGGAGGACCTAGTAGAGGTTGTGGTTAGATTATTTGCTACAACTATGGACAACTGGGACACTATGTGTGAGATTGCCAAAATCCTACACACCCATCATGTCAATATTGCAGATAGTTTGACCATACTATAGAAGAATTCCTAGTGCTAATAGCCAAAATGGAAGAGAAGAAAACACAGCCTCAGAAACTTACGTAGAATTTACAAATGATGAGGTTTGAGCCCTGTGAAGAAGATCAAAACATTAATATTGTGCTAAGAAGTGGAATGACAACTGTCACTAATAAAGATAAAAAACTTTAAGAGGGATGTGTCCACAAAGTGCTAGAGAAGGAAGTCAACTTTGATTTGGACCACACTAAGGAAACGTTTATGGAAGCCAAGAAGAGCTTTGCTGAGGCCTCCACCTCAAGAAGCTAGGACAAGATGAAAGAAATCAACGCACCCGCAGAGGTTGATCCTTCTGTACTCACTACGTTTTTGGAAACTTGAACGAAATTGTTGCATGATAGCAACGTTGTGGAAGGCCTGTAGGAATTACTAAATAAATGCACCAACAAAGAGAAATCCCCTGATGGACACCACGCGGTTAGAAATATTGGCAAACATAAGGCACAAACAGGGCAAGAGATGAGGCTAACCATGTATATAGGTGATTTTGAAATGGATCAGATCATCTTGGATTTGGGTTCCAATGCAAATGTTTTATTGAAACTTTCATGGGAAAGGATGGGGAGACCTGCACTACAGTGGTCTCTGATTCAACTTAGAATGGAAAACCAACAAAAAATTATCCCCATGGGACGATTACATGGAGCAATAGTTGACATTCAAGGTGCGAGCGCGATGGAAGAATTTGAAGTTATAGAAATTTTTAATGACAGTAATCCCTACCCTACACTCGTGGGAATTAACTAGGCTATTGATATGAATGGGTCATCAATTTGAAGAAGAGGAAAATGTCCTTTGAAAGAAAGTTGCTTCGAGTTATAGGGCCACTAGATCCAGCAGAAGGAGTGTGTTATACTGAACCGGTCCGCGATTATGAGGAAAGTGATGATGAAATGAATAAGATTTACAAGATAACACCATGAGATTAGGACTCGATCAATCTGACGACAGATAGGTGGATTGCATGGGACTGGGAGAGTTCCTGCACCTATGATTTAGATGAGGAGTTATAGGAGTTAGAGCATTGGCATAATCACTTACATGAAGTTTCCACATTTGTATGCAACATGATGATGAAGGTGTTGCATTGTGTTTCATCGGAGGTAAGAAAATTGCCTTATTATGATGGTTTAACTGACGTAGATCTATTTTGGAATACTTTGAGTGTGAAGTCCCTGAGGACCACCACTTTCAAGCATTGGAGTTCACACTGTGTGCTATACCTACATGATGTTGGGGTACACATAAGGATAGTTTTGTGGGCTGGCGAGATTATAGGAGAATAATGAAGCTACAGATTGTGTGTGTTAATACCAGAATGTCTGAGAAGTATAATGGGAAGGATACCTGGTGAAGTGGTCTAAGGCATGGGGGACAAAACCATAGCTAGAATGGGTACACATATTTTGTCATACTTTGGATATAATTCCCATGAACTGGTATCTGGAGATGGAGCTCTACCATGGCACTGCAGAGTGGGACGTATTGAAGGAAGGTTTCTTATTGAATTTAAACTTTGAATATGGATTTGCAAGCATTGATGAAGCACTAGAAGAAATTAAAGTAGTTATCTCTAGACCATCGAAGGAACCTATGGAATGGACCCAACCAAACTGGAGCACCCAGATGCACCATGCATTGGAATGCTATAATGTGACCGCTGAAGAGGAAGAAGAACACCCAAGGAACATCAATACTCCAGAGGCTGAAGGACACCACGAAGTTGAAGGCCCAAAAATAGAAAACCTAAACATCTTCATGCCTCTAGAGACAGAGCAAGTAAGCATTGGCACTAAATAAGAACCAAAATTCACGAAAATTGGACATTATTGAGATGACACTACAATAGATAAAGTTGCTGAATTAATTCATGAATACCAAGATCTTTTTCCCACTAGTTTTTTGGATTTAAAGGGCATTGGACAAGCGAGGTGAAGCAAGCAAGCCTGACACCCATGACAAGCTAAGCAGCAGAGCTAGTAAGGACCCCATGTCTCAAAACTATAGCATTTCCAGAAGGGTCCATTCATGCAAAGTTAGCCAAAGATCATATTGTACTTACTACAGTTAAGGATATAGGACTACATATAGCGACGCTCTCCCTAGAAACCCTCCATGTGCTACATAAGGGGGTGACAGATGAGTTGAGAACCAGGAAGTAATGCGCCCTCAACCTGATAAGTGATTACAAAGTGAACAATGAATAAATGTTCATTGAGAAGACATAGGATCTGAAGGAAAAGGAAGCACTATAGGTGCGTTGTTCAATTCTTGAGTCAGTAGTAGTGGAGACGTATAAGACAATGCCTAAACTTCACATCCCGAAGGATGCATAGCTTAAAGCCAAAATTAGAAAATTAGTCATTGGTTTGCGTGAGGCTAGAGCATAAATTGCATGAGTAACTTTCAAGTTCAACATGAAGATTGCAGAGCTATAGTTGAAGTTGTAGCCCACAACTCTACCTTAGGTCCAAGAGTACCACAAAATCTCAATTAAGGAGGGAATGACTACCTTGGATACCATAGTCACTGACTGTGCGAAATCTTTGATCAGGATATGGAGCTATTGACCAATCTGTCGGAGGATACAAAACTCCAAACATTGAACACAGAGGTAAGGGAGATGCATCGCCAATATGATGAGGTCAGGGCAACTACGTGCACCTTAGCACTAGCATAGTGCCTTGCTAAGTTACATGAAGGAAATAAACTACTGGCATAGGTAGAGGAAGCGTAAAAGAAAGAGGCCTTGCTAAAGGCTAGGTTGCAGCCTTGGTTAGATGAGGCTTATCAGATCACAATCTTCATTCAAGATAATATTAAGGGACTACATCAGACACAACGGATGGTGAGGCTAGCAATAGAAGGATCAAACACTGAAAAATTGGTTGAGGAGGTTCGACAGGTAGCGACACAGAGCGTTGTTGAAGTTGCAGTGATCCAGGTGGAGCTAGGGAATCTTCGCAGTAAGATCGCAGAACCAATAGAGTGACTTGAGGGTGAGTCATGATATTTGTGTTAGGGGCCTATTGGGATGGGGTCCCTTGGATTAGTTTGGGGTTAGATAACCCAAATTTTGGTAGAATTTTGTAGAATATGTAAAGTCTCTGTGGTTTGTGGATGTGGAGAGCGTAGATGAATAGGAGTCAAAGGAGGCTTAGCCTCTTATTTTGGATAAGTTTTGAGTCGATTTTTTAGATCCACCCATGGTCTACAAACCATGGAATTTTATGAAAAAGACTATAAATAGGTGTGTCTTAGAGAGTATAAGGCAATATAAAAGGGTAAGGTAGAAGAGAGAAGAGCCTAGGAAGGATTAGCCTAGAAGAAGAAAGGCTATGCAGCTTAGTGCAGAGAGGCCTAAGTAGAGTCTGTAGTTGAGTGTGTGGACCCCTACAGCTAGGTGTGGAGTGTAGTTTTGAGTCTATAATCTGTGAATTAAGATCAATAAAGACAATTTTCCAAAGAATCCTTGAGTATTCTGTTCATATATTTTTATGTTATATGATGATGATAAATAACTTGTTTTATGAAATATTTATTGAAAGCTATGCAATTATTATGAACCAGTCTCATTAATGTACAAATGAATGTTTAAACACTTCCGCAAATACTATGGTGATTTCTCTTATGTTTACTATGGACATAAGTAGATCTGTGTGAACACCAATTTAGGATTTCTTTTTGACGCGCACAAGTAGGTAGATTGACTTCTAAAGGTCCACAAAGACTAATCATGGACCTTCATGAAGCTCTGAAGGTTGTTTTAATAGAATTATAGTTACAAGCCATAGAAGTTTGTTGATCTACGTGAAGATAGATCTAAGGTATTGGAAGATATCACGCTAGTATTTGGACACAAAAACTTGGTTCTTGCATCCCCCCATGCTCCTTCGAGTGAGACTATAGCCTATGCTACGTAGGTTGTTTCCAAAAGGGCTAGTAGTGTAGAGTTTTGTTGGTTGGCATAGCTAACTCCAAACTTGGGGCAGGACCCCCAAAGCCAACAACCATCAACATGCATAAGCAATTCCTAATCAACTACACATATGCATAAACACATGTAGTCGACGATAAGTAATCCATTCTTGTAATCAACCTACAGGACTGTTACATGTAATTAGACCTACAATAATGTGGCCTAACATACAAGGATGTAAGAAGGTGACGTAAAATCAACATGTAAGCAACATGTAACAATATGTAACGAGTCATATACTCATGACGATGCATTCCACAAACTCAACATCAAATTCTCCATGACAACCTTTCTTCAACCATAATCAATCATCAAGAAAATGTAACAAGCACATGGAATGGAAGTGTAAGAGACACAAATGCAACTGACATGCATGCATGACCAACACACACCACCCATCCAATCCAAGGGGTGAACCATGCTCTGTAACCATTCTGTAACATCCTCCTCACACATATACCCAAGTAACCATGTCAACTGAGTATACATGCGACTGGGGGCTACTATGATTGGAATCGACCTCCTATGTGACCTTAAGGAAGTGGAATCAATGGAACACATCAACCAACCTATCCACATCAACAATAGAATCCTCTGGAGACATGTTAGTCACTCAAACATCATGTTCCTAGGTCCCACTAATATTTTTGGCATCCTAAGCCTCATTTGCTCTCATGCTATAGGCATGAGAGCATCCAGAAACCCAAAGTCGCTCTCATATGCTTTCCTGCTACCATCTAGAGACCCAATTTTATAGTGTTATGCCAGCGACCCCGGGATTTGAGCCAAGTTTTTAGGCTCAGACCCCAGGTCACTACTCAGAATGCTATGATAGCTTATGATTAATCAAAGAATAGGGAAACAATGATACAAAATACATAATTTAAACAAACCCTTAATCAAACCCCTACTAGCCATGCCAGGCATTTCATCAAACATACTATCAACATGTAACCTACATGTGTAAATAACATAATTAAGTGTAGGGATCTCATAATTATATCAAAATTGCCATGAACCATTGTTCCCTCATGTCCTTTTTTGCATTATCATCTATTAGGCCATAGATACATTATCCATTCATTTACAAGAAAAAACATGATGATAACCATACATAGTTGTTGTCATAAAGACACTTATAACCATCAAAATTGCAACATAAATACACATGAAAGTATAGCCATATAGTCGTAATATAATCCATCAACATTATCATAGAAATACAAGAAGAGATAATCTTTCATTAATGATGCAAAAACCAAAATCAAGATGGGACTTCCATGTTCCACCCGACCATAGAATGGTTGAGCCAAATCTCTCTTCATCCATTCACCCCCATGCCATATTCCAAGCATGAATGTGGGGCTCAAACCAAAAGAACCAACCAGGGCATATTGAGGCTAAACCTCCTCCTCCTCATTAATAGAAACCAAGATTTACTGTAATCCATCCCTGATCACTAGGCAAACACAATGAACACATCATAACATGGTTTACTATGATCTCCACCCAATCACTAGGCAAAACAAGCATGGATGCCACCAAATTTCTACACCTACACCATGAGGAATTTTCTTGTCTCCTAGTCTCTCAGGATATACTGCAATCCAAACCCAGATGAGTAGGCACTAAACCCAGACGCACTCTCCAGGATTTACCTCATATCCCAAACCCAAGATTACTAGGACCAGTAGAGAGCAAACCACTGCTTGGCTTTACAGTATATCCTACCATTCACCAGTAATGAGTCCTAGGCACACAGAGGCAAAAAATTCCTGGCTTTACCGCAACCCACAGTCTGGCTCAGGAGTCACTAGGTCCATGGCTTTACCGTGATCCATGGTCTGGTTCACGGACTAGTAGGTGAAGTAATATATCATTCTTACATCCACCCCACTCAGCTTGGAATCCATCCAGTAATCTAGCTCAACCAAAACATGAGAACCCCATCTCACCATGCATATCCAGAAATGGCAAGGATAGGTTAAAAGCATTGTTACACCTAGAAAAACCCATGCCATGATAGAAAAGAGCCACATGAAATACCATACATGTGATACTTGCAATGAATCTTGCTGTAGTTGCTTGATCTTACCTTACCCTGCTTGATATTTGCTTCCTCTTGCCCTCTTTTCCTTTCTTGCTACAATTCAAAAATGCTCCAAGAAAACTCTAAGTGTCCAAGAGTGAGAGAGAGAGAGAGAATAATCAGGGAGATCCAAAACTCAACTAACAAAAGGTTACCCATTGATCCTCAAAAGTTTTTTTTTATGAATGAGGTCTTTATTTTCTTCAATTTCCATTATTTTCCTTCAATTTCCTCCTCTCATGCAACCTGAGATCTTTCACCTCCCTTTTCTCCTAATTTGCATTATTTTCATAAATAAATGTGCCAAAAATTGCATTTTTCCTTTCCAAAGAGATTTACTTAGCTTTTTCCAATTTCCTTAACCATAAACAACCAAATGAACATCCCCTAGGATGTCTTGCCCAACATTTAGCTTGGAATAAGTGTCCCATCAACCGTGGTTATTATTTTTTACTTTATTAACTTTTATTACATGGAATTTTCACCAGGGATGTTACACATGAGGACCAAAATGTCTATTTATAAACTTTGGTTGTATGGAAAAATTCCTTCTTTTGTCATTTATAAGAAAAATTTCCTCGTTTTTGTTTCTAATACTCCTAGTAACTATATCGCAAATATATTTATATGTTCTAATGTTGTTTGAAGTGGTTTTCTATATAATGGACTAACATTGACATGGATTAAGCATTCATTTTAGGGACCTTTTCTTTCTTAGTAAATTGAAAAGACTTGAGGTACCTATTTCAAGCTCATAAAACATCTACGAAACAAAGTTGATCGCTTTTTTTCATCTTTTTCTCACTATTTAAACTAAAAAATATACTACAAGTTTTATTTATTTGACTTGGTTAAAAAATTTACAGAGAATATCGAGTTCACTTCATTCCCCTTGTACTCATAACAAAATGAGGTGGAATTCTATTGAGTATAGGTTTATCACTTTCTCTAGCCTCAATGGACTAACTATAGACAAGGAACTGTGTTGCGTATGCTATTAACCCTTTGTCACACTGGTGATCAATCATGAAAAAGGCAAACCCTTGGAGTCTTCTTTAATCTCTTTTCAAACTCTCTTAATATGAAAATACTGTAGAGTTTACCCTTTCTGGATTCATTAAACCTAAGCATATTGGTAAAAAATTGGATAGAACAATATTTATAATATCTATATTTTGAATTAAATTTTGGCAACAGTACCTTGTTAATCCCTTGAACACGGAACTTTACCATAATACTCCTCTTTTTGTTGACTTCTCCAAAAAGCCTACCGTTTTATGAGCCTTTCCTTAATATCCAAATTTCTTTGCATCTTTGTGTCTATCTCCTTGTAGTGCTCTTGAGTCTAAGCTGCTTCATCTTCCTAGTGTCATGTCCTATATTATTCAAGGGATCAACCTACTCTTTGTTTCTTGTATCGACCATTTGTTCATATCACATATTTTCCTTGAGTCAGTTCATCCCATTGTTCTAAACTATCTCCAAAATTAATTACCTTGTCTTGTTTCACATCAATTGATGTAGGACTCCTTATTTCATACCTTTGATAGGTCTCTTCCTATCGAGTTCAAAATCTTATCTAGGAGGTAGATTGAGAAACGTTCCAGTACCCTAGGGCTTGTATTCCTTAGTGGAAATTTTCCATGTGTTTGATTGGGGGTTTTCATTATTGTATCCCATTTGAATGATTCTACTAGTGTTCGATTCAAAATACTTTTATTCACACTCACTAGATTGCGCTACACATTGTGGAGACCATCACCTTTATTAGTGGCACTCGTATATGTTAACAATTCTCATCATTGGTCAGTAATCAGAGAATTTCTCACATGTTCAAATTCAACTCATTTATTCACATGTGTAGAAATATATTATTTCAGAAGCAATTATGAAGACCTTGAGTAGAGGCTTACATCACCTACCCTTGTTTAGTCTCCTAAGCTGCGACTATTGTTTCCGGATACATATTATCAAATTGATCACATTATGACATCCATCCACATTGTGCCTTCTTTGGATATCATTCTATTTTTGTGATATAGATGGATATTGGTGGCATCCTGTATATTCCACCTCGACCCCCACTATTATACCATTATTTCTTTTAGTTTTCGTAATTATAGCACAATTTACTATTTTTGGCATTTATTTGGGTCCTGAACTTCTTGAGCCACTTTGAGGCCCTAGACGACATTTTTTTGGAAAATCAGAAAACATGAGTATTTCATTATTATTTGTAGTAGAAATTTTTAATCCTCATATAAATATTTCTAACGAGGTATCATGTATGTCAAATACAGATTGTATGCCAAAGTTATGACCCCGGGAAGTTGATGTACCAATTTACCACAATAGGGCCCATAGTTTTGGCGCTTCATCACCTACGGTTAAGTTTTTGGATTTTTAAGGTCTTATATTGTTTCTAAATAATAAATAGGCCTTTGAGCCTCATTGTAACACAGTTTAGAGGCATGTAGCTACCACATCTCTTCTCAAAGATAAGTTACCATCACTCGAGCTAGTTTATTTCCATTCTGTATGTAAGCATGTTTTAGTTCTCCGATATTAATGAAATTAAGTCTTATTAATGTTTCATATCTATGTTTATGTTTATATGTGTATTATGTTGCATCTCTGCGTAAGTCTGAATCATTTTGATATTGAGGTTGGGAATCCCCAACTCAAGACATGTTTTTATATCCTAACATATGCTTGTTGTTCACATATATCCTTCAATTCTGATGCTTTTACACTCTCTCTCTTTAGTTACATTATATAAAGTATTTTGACCACCGTCTTCTTATCTAACCTCACATTTTAGGGGGCATTTTTGTAGTGGAAAATGCCTCCTCATCATCTCGGAGGAGAATACTACTTTTGACTGGAATAAAACCCTAATTTACAGGTCTATTTGCCATAGTAATGCACACTCATAAACTAGCATAGTGGATGCTAATCTTGGCCAATAACTAGAAAATTTTGTTAACCTAACTATTCATGCTTTATTTCTTCAATAAGGATGTGTTACCTAACTTTCACCGACTCATGAGAAAAAATCATGACTTAACTCACTTTCAATCTATCATTCACTCAAAGTTCACTCTAAAAATATGGAAGGGATTACCTCGAACTTATCTATAGATGTTGCCTATCCTGACATATACTATTAAGTGTTGAGAAAGAAATAAAGTGAAGAAACATCTTCCATAATTTTGGATTTTTCCCAAAGTGAACCAGTGAATAAATTTGAAAAATTAGAGCCTCCCATTTCCTATATATTGAAGGCTAGGACAATGTAGTCGGGATCAAAATGCATGTGTTGTTATGCTACTAAGATATTATCCAAGAGAAATATTAAGGAACTAGGAGCTAGAGGAAGACTTCTCGCAAAATCAAATGGTTGTAATCTTCCTTCACTATTTAATAATATAGATCTACTGGTTTTTTTCTACATCATGATCTAATGATCACATTTTACATGTTTATGCTTGTACGATCTAGACTAACTCTTTGATATTGATGCATTCAAAGTTTATATGTTGTTAATTGTTAGTATGATGAATTCACATGATTTATGTATATGTTGTAGATCACTTGTGTCTGTCTTGTGTGGAGGTATCACTTTTGGAGTTGGATAAGGGTTCCTTCTCTGCCACAATGACTTCTCCAACAAAACTATGTAAGAGATAAACAATTTACTACTCATATTTTCTTTGTCAATTCTTGTCTAACATTGGTATGGTTGAATGTTTCTTGCTTTTACAACCTTGGATCCCTTAATCTATCTGTCGTAATTCCCAAGAAAATGTGAGAGGGTTTCTTGTCCATCTATCTATGCACTAAACCCTACAACTCAAATGGTGACTCCAATTTTATTCATAAATCTAATTTTATTTGTAAACCAGTTTGAGCTAGTGAGAGAATTTGGAGGAAAAAAAGGGGTAGATATTCCGTGCATGTTTGGTTTTGGAAAATATGTTCAGTTACTCTCTCCTTGTAGAAAGTCCTTCTCATCAAACTAAATTAAAAAACATATTTTCTGTATGGTTTTTTTCATGTCTTGAAAACTTCATACGTCAACACCCTTCCGAAGACATTAATCCACTACCCTTGAAATTAATCTCATAATTAAATTTTCCAACAACCATTTTTTAGGATATACACATATTATTTTAGGCTAGAGTCTTGGGTTAGGCTCTGTAAGTCAACTCCCCAAGGCTGCAAAACTAAAATAGTGTAATTAAAGAGAGAAAATCTTGTTTCACTCACATAAATTTGGATTTCTCCCCTAACAAGGTAGTGAAGAACGAGGAAACATCAGAGTGTGAGAGAAGGTAGCCCACCTTTGACTGCATTTCAGTGGGTATATTGTGTACCAGGGATCCTTTTAGGAACATTGGAACTAAGTTGGTGACTCAAGTATACTAACCACATAGTTTAATACCCATGTTCATGACCTCCCCATTGGTGTATGTGATTTGAGGTGAACTTATTGGCCATATTTTAAGGAATTACAAAAGGTGACTTGGGTGGAGTGTTGCCCATTACCTAGATGATGAACCTACTCTGTATTTTATTTTTGGGGAGGGTACTCATATTTAGGAGAGTGCTTTTCCCCTTTTTACTAAGGTTTGAGCGAATCTCAGGGGTAATCCCATCTATCACTTTTGACCTCCTCTATCTTATGGCCCTTCAATACTGGGTTTCTTCTCAAGATAGTTGTGGCTATCAAACATAATTTTTTGGCTACTTGCTAATCTCTTTTAGAGTTTTCTATTTTTAAGAGTGTGCTATTTTCTACATAGACTAATATATATATCACACTTAATTAAATGTTTTGTTAAAATATACTTCATCATGGATTCCCAATGCCCTCATCATCAATCTTGGTGGCTTCCCTCGTCAAACTTCCTCCACTTTCTATGGAGGAATTTTCGAGTGAATTTGATTCCCCCGCTACACATTGGAATCAATGTCCAGTATCAAAAACTGAATGACATAGTACTTCCCAAGAGTCTCTTTTATAGAGGATATTTTTACTAAAGGTTTTGTACCTTATTTTAATCCTTGACTTACTAGCCCTCTTAGGCTTGTATTGGTTTAGGTTTCATCCTTTCTTGTTATGTCTTCATCAGTTTCCACTCCCAACATCCTGATGACTACTAATGGGTTGTGATATTTTGTGGAAAACTTTTCTCCACCACCATTTACCTTTCTTACAACTAGTTCAATAGAGGTTATTGGTTATTGTACTATTCAGACTATGCCCAGTCCATGCATCCTAACTACACCTGCTACGGTTGGAGTTCAAAAAAATTCTATCCCCACCCCCTTTGTGTTAACTCCTGGACCTTCAACTATCACCCCCATGGGTTTTTTTAGTATGGATACATTCAACAACCCATTTGTTTGGAACCATTTTCTAAGTTCTAACCTGTACACAATTATGAGTGGGGGCAACGTTTCCAGCATGCACATACTTATTTGGGGCATGGAAATCATTATACCTTCTACATTGCAATCTATTCCTTCAGTGATTGATCTTTTCTCTTGTATTAGTTATACTACCAGTGGTGGTCCTGCTTCCAGTATTCCTTATATGGCCAGTGGTACCCCTAAACCTAGTCCTATTGCATCTCCTTTAGGCCTCCCTACTCAACAACCATTGAATCTAGGGGGAAACTTCTATCCTGGGGGAAAACTATTTTATTGTAATCCCCCTCAAGGAGGTAGTGTGCCTTATGGCCCACCCCTTTATACAAGCCCGCCTCCACCACCAATAAATTACTATTCCTTACAACCTGTGTACCCTGCTAGAGACCACTTGATGGGGGGACCCTCTGCTATGTTGGCACTCAAAGTATTAAAAAGTTTCCCCACACAATGAAAGATTTTCTTTTTCCCATAGGTGGGATCAACACTAATGATTCCAATATATCTATTTTTGATATGGAGAAAAGTAAACCTCACCTCTTCCATTAGATTGCATTCAAAGTGCAAGTTATAATGAAAATCAAATGCATTCACCTCACCGTCATTGATGAAGGTGCATCAAGCTATGTAATGGCTACTTCCTATTGGATTTCTTTGGGTTCACCCACTCTTTCATCATAGTCCAAATCCCTTAACTATTTTGATGGCCACACTTTAATCCCAAAAGGATACCTTTCTAAAAGACCCATCACTCTTGGTGGGAAAACTGTAACAATGGATATCAAAGTTTTGGAGTGTAGTTGGACCTATGCTATGACTGTGATTTTTTTGTTGGTCTTTTGGCTGATTAATTTTCCCGTTGACAAGAGAATTTTAAATGTGGATCAATTATCCTTTTGTACCCCAGATTTTCACTTGTTACCTAGTGGAAATGTTCCTTTACTGGGTGGCATATCTAACTCTTATGTCAGTGTTGGTACCAATCTTCTGAAGGATTCCTCACTCTTAGGTTGTTTTCCTCTCATGTCACTTGGGATTCCACTAATTATGTCAATGGTATCTACTATTTTTGAATGGCCCAATGGATCCTTGGATCCTTCTGACCACTTTTGCCATTAATTCCTACGGAGAGAACATATCGTTGTCACCAGCAGAACTTTTTTATTATGCTATTCGGTTTGAATTTGACTCTATTTTTTATTTGGTTATGACTTATGGTACCTAAAATTTTCCCATCACCTCTCCCCTCTACTAATTTCCTTAATCAAATTTTTTCATCCATTGAGGCTATCATGAAAGTCACTTCTCTAGATGAGTAGCCTTGGGATTATTTTCATCACTGCATCTCATTCTCCTACTCATCTCAATTGAACGTAAATTCCCTATAAATCATATCCCTTGATCAACTTGAGAGCATTACTCCCCCCTTCATGACTATTGATGAGATCAATTCATAAGATAACTTACGTATCTCTCCAATAATTTACTTATTGATATCTCGACCAAGACAGGTATTGTGGAAAACATTCAGATGGGAGGCGAATGCACTTCTGAGGAGACTACAAGCTTAACCTGCTTATTAAAGGAATTATATTTTGTTTTTGCTTGGTCTTATGAGGAAATGCATGGCATATATCCATATGTCATTGATCATGAGATCAAGACTTAGGTGGATACCAAGCCCATCTAGAAAATACTTTGATGAGTCCATCCTTGAAAGATAATTTCCATCAAGTTAGAAGTTGAAAAGTTGTTGAAATTTGGTTTTATCTCTCCTATTCCCCTTATGGAATGGGTATCTAACCTAGTTCCTGTTGACAAAATTTAAGGAACCATCCATGTGTGCATCAATTACTATGATTTGAACTCTTCTTGTCCTACAACCAATTATCCTTCCCTATTCATTGACCAAATTATCAATGATTATGATAGATGTGAATCATTTTACTTTATGGATGGCTTCTCAAGCTACAACCAAATCTCCATCAAACCAGTTGATCAACAAAAAAATGCCTTTATCTATCCATGGGGTACTTTTTCATGCCACAAAATTTCATTTAGTCTTAAGAATCTGGGTGCCACTTTTTAGAGGGTGATGAACTATTATTTTCATGATATCAGATAGATCATTCAGGAATATTTGTATGACCTTCCTACTCACTCAAAATACCAAGCGCAACACCTAACTCATCTCATAGCTATCTTTCTTAGGTGTTACTTCTTCCACATGCATTTGTATCCACATAAGTTCTTGTTCTTACTTAAATCTATCATTTTTCTTGGGTTCATTGTATAGAAACATGCGATAAGGTTTAACCCCGATAAGGTTAAGGCAATTATTGAATTTCCCCCAACGCAATCAATTTATCAACTCCAAAGTTTACAGGGGAAGGAAAACTTCTTACAACGTTTCGTTGTCAAGTTTGTTGAATTAACAAAAGGTTTTGTGCAATTAATGAAAAAAGGACTTCCTTTCTTGTAAGACAATCAGACTCAAAGATCGTTTGATTCCTTGAAAAGGATCTTACATCAATGCCATTACATAGTCCTCCTAATTGCTCGGGCAACTTTTTATTATACCTCACAGCTTCGCCATCCTCCATTGGTATAGTTCTAGTTCTAGAAGGAAACAATCATAATGAGAATGTGATCCATTACCTTTCAAAAGGTTTAGATAGATCTAAACTTAGGCATTGACATGTGGAGAAACTTTCATTGGCAACAGTGTTTTCTATCAACCACTTTCGACATTATATTCTTCTATGTCAAACTACTGTATTTTTCCTAGAGAACCCTATGAGACATCTCTTGTCTTTTCATATTATTGGAGGTAAGTATTCCAAATGGATAGTTATCCTTCAACAATTTGATTTTGCCTTCATCACCTCTAAAGCAAAGAATTCTTTATTTTTCACAGAGATTTTGTCAGATCTTCCCATAGTTTAGACAAATATGTATCCCATGATCCCATGCAAGATGAATCAATTTATCTGGTTGAATATTTTGACCCATGGTAGAAACATATCCTTGGGTATCTTTAGATTGAGTGATTCGACACAAATTTATTGAAAGATTACCATCATCGCATCTACCACCAAGCGAAGCACTACTTAGTGTTAAAAGATACCTTGTATTGTCATGGCGTTGATTCAGTTCTTTGACATTGTCTGACCCATAAATAAAAGGAACATGTTCTTAATTACTGTCATGTTAGGGTAGGTGGTGGCCACCTTTTGGGCATGGTTACTGCCTAAAAAATCTTGCGCATAGGATACTATTGGCCAACCTTGCTCAAATAGTATATAACTGTAGTCCAACAATGTTACTCTTGTCAAATATATAAAAGAAAAATTTGTGTGGCCCCTACCCCCCTTCACCTTGTAGTTTCATCCAGTACTTTTATAAATGGGGAATAGACTTCATCACTTGGAATCCCACTTCATCTAACAGTCATAGTTACATTGTTGTCACTACCAACTACTTCACAAAATGGGTCGAAGCCATTCCTAATTTTAAGGCTGATGGTGAGATTGTTGAATTATTCTTGTTTACTCAGGTAATTTTCCATGTAATAAGAGTTCCCCATACAATCGTTACAAACCATGGATCAAATTTCATAATCACATGATCCTCGACTTCACCTCTATGCTTGGTTTTCATGAAGAATATTGTTCTTCTTCCTACTACCCACAGGCTAATTTTAAAGTTGAAGCCATTAATGGCATCCTCTAGACCATGATTCTACTAGTAGGCAATGGCAAGAACAATTGGCATAAAATTTTATATTTCATACTTTGGGCATAACATACAGTAGTAAAGTCTACTACCGACTTTACATCGTTTCAACTTATTTATGGCCTAGAAGCAAACCTTCCAATGGAGTGCCAGACCCCATTACTCAAAGTTGTTGTTGATCTTATACCTGACACTACTACAAAAGAGGAATGTTTCTTATCATTGCATCATTTGAATGAGACTTATCAAGATGTTGCACTAGCTCTCAAAGCACACAAATGTTGAGTCAAGGCATGATATAACAAACATGTTAAGCCTCATTCTTACCAAGACGGATATCTTGTTTTAGTCTACAATCAAAAGAACGACCTCCTGTGGGAGGGAACACTTCAACCATTATGGACCGATCCCTACATTATCACTAAGGTTCTTTCTAAAGGAGCCTATGAACTTCAAGACTGTGATGGAATCCCACTTACTAAGCGATGCAATGGTCTCTGTATAAAAAAGTATTATTCGTAGTGTTGCAGTAGGAATATGCTTTGTAATTTATGTACATAACTTTTTTTTCTTTTTGGTATGATTATTGTTGTTGGCTATATTTGGTTATTTTTCTTATGCATGTTTCATTTTTTGCACAGGTGTCAACTTCACTCTTGCCATATGCTGGATATGTGGATGGTGCCAGTAGTTACACACCACACATTGCATCAACTACATAGGTACTTTGCATGCCTAAGTCATACCTAATTAGTTCTATAGGGGTATGATCCAGGTGGATATTTGTGGCCACCACCTATTCCACTTATACCTCTAGTCGGTTTCATTTGTTTTCTTGTTTATTTCAACATTTACTATTTTTAGCATTTTTTTGGGTCTTGAACTTTTGGAGCAGTTTTGAACCCCTAAATGACATTTTTTGGAGGTCCATTGTAGGCTTATTTCCATAGGAAAATTCCTACAAAAAAACCTATAATACTTGGAGAGACCTTGCCAATAAGGTATTGTACATGCCAAATGGAGATAATATGACCAAGTTATGACCCCGGGAAGTTGGTTACCCAACTAACCCCAATGGGGCCCACAAACGGTCGGTGTTACATATCCTAGGGTTATGGTTTTAGTTGTTTAGGGTTTTATCTTGTTTTTCAATAATAAGTAGGTTCGTGAGAATCATTGTAACATCGTTCAGAGGCATGCATCCATCACATCTCTCTTAGAGATAAGCTACCGTCACCCGAGCTAGTCTTATTTCCATTCTATTTCTAAGAATATTTAAGTATTTGATATTAATGAAATGAAGTGTTATTTTTGCTACATATTTGTATTTATGGTTATATCTGTAATTTTTTGCATTCTTATTTAAGTTTGGATCAATGGTATCAAAGGGGTCTGCTCTTTCTCTGTTTTTCTTCGCATGTCCCCAACGATGTCAGGATATAAGGTGTTAGGGCTCGAACTGGTCGAACATTTGGAAAACCATCCTCGCAAATCCTGACTGCCTCCCATGGCGAAAGAGAAGAAAGATGAGGGGGCAAGAGATACTTTCAAAATCTTGCTCAAAGAAGCCCTCGAGCGACAAAGAAACACAATAATGGACAACTTTTCCTAGATCCTTCACATTTACCCAAAGGTGACACATCTACTTCCGACAACTACTTTAGAAGTGCCACACCCTTTAAGGTACAAGTTAAATTTGACATCCCCATATTTGAAGGTAAAATAGATGTGGCCACCATAAGCAAATGGATAAATCTGCTAGAAGGATATTCTTTTATTCATGATTTTTTCAACCGGGAAAAGTTTATGTTTTCACTTCTCAAAGTCACCCCGTACATCAAGGACTAATGGGAAACCTACTGTGAGAAGAAAGATGAAAGTATACCCTCATTGTTTTTAGCTGAAACCAATTAGAATTCATTCTGGGATGCCATTAAGGATCAATACTACACTGTTGGGAACTATGAGGATAAATACATAAAGTGGATCATGTTGTGGCAGGGAAGAAACTGGGACATGCTAAAATTTACTCATATTATCCATACCCTTCACACAAAGTTGGGTATCAAGGATTCTGAGAAACATTTGGTACTCAAGTATGCGGAAACCAACACAAGTACATATAGGATGAGATGGAGCTCTTGTTCATCTCCTCTCCTAGTACAACATGCCAGTAAGCTATCAAGATCAAGCATAAGTTTAAATAGAAAAAGAGAGACTTTGGACCTGCAAATATGAAGCAAGGGAAAGGCACCCCCAAACTGTAGAACAAAGGGAAAAGTCAAGGTGGGGCAACCTAGGATAAACCGCTGAAGCCGCAAGAAAAGAAAAACACCATGAAGACAAAGAAGGACATGGGAAAGTGGTGTGAGCTCCATAAGAGCTCCACTCACAACACAAGTGAGTATCGGGTGAAGAAGTCACTAGTGGGCGAGCTGAATGCTTCTGAGTCAGATGCAGGTTTTGAATCTGAGTTAGAACCCGACAAAGGGAGTGACAAAGTGAAGCAAATCATTGTCACAGAGCCTAGTGCCATTGTGGCCACCACCAAGATCTAGAATATCGAGCCTCAAGATCCAGAAGAGGGGGAATGCCTATTCCACACATAGATGTGGGTGAAGGGTTCTCCACTGCAGTTCATTGTCAACATCAGGAGCCAAAAGAACCTCATTTCAGTAGAGGTCATGAAGTGGCTAGGCCTATTGACTACATCACATCTACATTCTTACACCATCGAGTGGCTTCACCAAGGACGATATCTCTTTGTTAGCCAATTGTGTCACCTTCCTTACAACATCAAGCCCTTCATGGATGAGGTATTGTGTGATGTTGCTCCTCTTGAAGTTTGAGATGTATTATTAGTACAACCATAATTATGGAAGCAACATGTTATTATGAGTCTAGATCTCACTCTATTATTATTTCTTTGGGTAGTAAGTTATATAGGATACTGGAGGTAGCACCACCTACCACCATCTCCCTGATCTTTGCTAAGAAATGCAGTAAGGTTATCTCCCAGACTAGGAAATTTGTTTTCTTTTTTATTCTCTCTCAAAGTAAGGGGAAACTCATAGCCACATCCATGACCCATGAAAAGGGTTCCTCTTAGTACCAGAAGTAGGTGGATATAGTCGTGGAAGAATACAAGGACATCTTCTCCTCACCCACAAGGGTACCCTTGCATTGTTAGGTCAAGTATTTGATTGATCTGACTCCTATGGAACCTCTACCCAATGAGCTGATATATCATCACTCCCTTATGAAAAATGAAGAGATCAATGGGAAAATTGAGAAGTTGCTGCAAAAAAGGGCACATCCGATCAAGTTCCTCACATTGTGGGAGCCTGATTATACTTGTACAAAAGAAGGATGGGACTTGGAGGCTCTGTGTTGATTATCGGGCATTTAAAAAAATCACAGTCAAGAACAGGTATCCAATCCCATGGATTGATGACCTGCTATACCGACTCAAGGGGGCCAAGTATTTCAACAAGATCGATTTGAAGTTTGGTTATCACCAAGTTCCAACAATGCCCACGCATGTATGGAAGACTGCCTTCAAATCCAAGGAAGGTCTTTTCAAATGGTTGGTTATGCCCTTTGGGTTGAGAAATTACCCTACTACTTTTATGAGGCTAATGGATGACATCTTTTGACCCTTCACCAACTCGTTTGTGGTGGTTTATCTAGACGACAATCTTCAACAAGATTTGGGAAGATCACTTGCAACACATTCAATAGGTCCTTTAAACCCGTTGGTAGCACAAACTATGTGCCAACTTAGAGAAATGCAAATTTGGCATGATTCAGGTCCAATACTTGGGTTACATCGTAAATTAGGGCGGTGTGCATGTGGTCCCCTCTAAGATCCAAGTCATTTGGGATTTGCCAGCCCTAACCACCCTAATGGAGCTTTGAAACTTTTTAGGCCTTGCAAATTTTTATCAGAGGTTCATGATTGGATTCTTCCATATTACTTAGCCTTTTGAATCAGATTACTAAGGGTGGGGTGAAAGAAAAGTTTTCCTGGTTCGACTCCCAACATAAGGCATTTGTTGAGTTGAAGTGTATCCTTGCTCTACACTGGTACTCACACTTCCAAACCTGTAACATCCATTTGAAATCGAGATAAATGCCTATGATTATGTTATTGGTACAATCTGCACCAAGGGCGACAATCCAATGGCCTTTCATAGTGAGATACTTTCCTATACAATTCAGAAGTAGCCCACCTATGATAAAGATATGTATTCCATCATGCAGGTTTGTGAAGAGTGGAAGCACTACATTCTTGGGAAGGAGACGATCATCCAAACTAATCACCGAACTCTTTAGTTTATGTAGACACAGGGGAATTTACAGAACAGTCACCATTATAAGTGGTCTACACATCTGCAACAATTCCACTTGAACATTAAATTCAAAAAGGGTAGCATCAATCATGTTGTTGACTACCTCACTGTTGTGGCCAGCAACAACCCCCCCGTTTTCATTTAAGTGTTTGTCCAAAATGCTAAATGAATGGGGACCCCTAGTTTAATTTTGAGAAAAATCAAGTTTTCCTTCTTCAAAATGAAGCTACCATCGTAAGCTTAGAGAGGTCTTTCGAATACTTTTAACCTAAGTCTACGATTAGGTAAAGGTCTTTAAAAAATTGCATTAATGCGCAAGGCCCCCCATGTTAAGCCTAACGTCGCATCACAGTAAGTAATGTTCATAAGAAAAAACCTCAAGATCTGCTGATCTGCGATAACACCGATTGCAAGATCGCACATCACAAAAATAAACTAGAAATACTTAACAAACATCAAACTTCTGCGACCCGCGATGTTGCGACCTGCGATATTGCGATCGCCGCGATGGCACAGTCTGCGATCTAGCGATTTGCGATTAGCACGACTTGTGATGGCACGATCTTCAATGTAATGTAAGCAAATCATGAATCATTTAATCGCGAATCCTTCGGGCACGTCATTCAAAGAAAAGCCACTTACCATAATCTGACCCCAAATCATGCACTTTTAATGATAGTAAATGGATTAATTGTCAGTTATTTAATGAAATGAAGACGCGTGCTTTTCTAAAGAATTATTTCACGTAAGGTGGCATATTTGGTATATCTGTTGGATTTCAAACTCTCCCATCACCTTTCTCAATCAATCATTTCCACTTCGCTCGTAATCTGCAGGAACCAAGAGATAAAAAGATTCAAAAGTTGAACGCAGAAGCAAATGGGAAAGAAACATAAAGCCCAAGGCTCCGAGATGAAGGAAAAAATGAAGGAGATGGTGCCCTTGTACACAGACACTGCATGCAACAGGGACGCAGGAATTTCGACCTGGGAAGGCATGTATAGGCTGCTGGAGGAAGAGAATCCTAAAGTAATGAAGGTTGATAGCGCCGCAGGATCACAAAACTCTTCCGAGGCATCCTTAGAAGAGTTGGCATGTTTATTTCTACACCGAATAGCATCTAGACCCAAGATTTTGTCGTATACAAATATGATCAGATGGATACTTGACAATGCAGAGTTACAAGGCAGACAATTCAAAGCTCAAGGGCATGGGCTCATAAGATCATTCGCCGCTGAAGACTTAAAGCTTATGTATCATCTGCCTGAGCCTCAGACGACCTACAACACACAATTTGTCAAGAAATTTGCAGTAGAGAACCCAAATCTGGCAGAAACCACTAAAGAATGGACCAGAAGAGAGGAGCCGCTAAAAAGGGACAAAAACGGTATGTACTGCACTGGTTCCCTCACATCTCTGTATTGTTTTGCTGCGGCCATGCTCTGTAGGCTGTTTGGGATGCCAGACATAAATAAATTTTCGTCTGAATGGCTACCACTCATAGACGCCGCCACGAATGCCGATATCGTGGATTGGGCCAAAATATTTTCTGATAACCTATACACTGTTGTTATGAATTATCGGTCTAAGAGATCCTTGTCTCAAAGGGTCTATCCTCCTTTTTATCTATCTGCTTATATTATGGATTCTATTTGCTATGTATCTAAATTCCCAACTATGGGTTGGAAATGGACTACCCAGGACCCGTCACCTATTCATGTTTATCACAAAGTATTATGGGATTACCAGTTTGCCCCTCACTTCTATCAGATTTGGCACGGGCTCATCTTACCCCTATATAGGATGATATATGGTGAAGAACCCCCGAGGTGCTCACCCGAAGCGCAAATAAACATCATCCCCATCGCAAGATGGTGCGGGGAAGAATGGTTCACTTATATTAGAGCGTTTGGGAGCACTGTACCTCCACATGTCCTACGTCTATATGTCCCCGACAAGCTTTTGGCTAGGGAAATTGCCTATCAGACTTGCTCAGAAGGTGGCCTGACCAAAGAGCTTAAAGACAAGAAGAAGGCCATATGGCCTCAGTTTCCTGTAGCTTCTGGGGCCTTCTCATTGTTTGATGTAGGACACGCTTTTTCCGAAGTAGAGAATGTGACGTCTCTACAGTTATTTAAATTCCCCGCTTGGCCTTTTGACCTAAATAATGTTGCTCATGATTTCACTATAAGTGTCAGAATAAAAGTGTTCGTTGGAAAGAAAGATTTATTTGATGATTTGTTTCAAAGTAAAAGTTCATTCCAGGAAGTTTTGCGAGAAGCTCAGTCGAGGTTATCCCCAGATGACCTCTAAAGATTTTTTTTATTCAGAGAAAGAAGGCTAGCTAGTGTTCCTCTAGAAAAGCTGCGACTGCTCACCAGAGAGCCTACTCGCAGTGTCAGCCTCAGTGGAAACTCCAGTACTTCGAAATCCAAATCTGACGCTGCCCAAGGAACGCCTGAACATTCTAAAAAGTCTGCAAGCGACCAAGGAAAAAGCGAAGAAACAACAAAAGATACAGCTCAGTCAAGTGCAATGTCGCAACAACAAGTTATCACCTCCCCACCAAGAGATGTCCCTCCTCCCAGCATTAAATCACCACTCGTCACAAAGCTCGACAAAGAATGGGAAAACTTCAACGAGCTAATCAGCCTTGAAGGGCAAGTCCCAAGAACACTTGTAAGCGATGCACAGGTAACACAGGAAATGGTTTCAACCATGGTCGGTAGTGTCTCAGAAACGGAGCACAGTCATATCGCTCCGCCTTCTGAGCTCCTACTTAGTGTAGAGGAAATTCCCCCACTGGATGTATTCTATAGTCCCCAAAATAAAGAAGTGGTGAGAAGACAAAGAAAGAAGAGAATGCTAGAGAATACACTGTCAAATCCATGATGAACACTTGCAGTTTTAAGGACCAAATTCAGAAGTAGCTTATTTTTAGTAGTTTGTTGTTTATTTTTATTTAGATTAGAAAAAGGATGGTCATTTGAGAACCGTATCCTAAAATTTTGTAAAAACACTATTATTAGAATTAGGAAGTAGTATTTTAACCCTTCTCATGCATTTAGAGAAAGGTCCAGAGATTTGTCAAAAACGTATCCTCAGAACATGCACTTCTGCACCCTCAGAGGAGGTTTTGATGAATGGATGGATTGAGATTTATTTTTACTTGCATTTTGATATCTGCTACTCATGTTGCACTTTTGTACTCTTGGTAGATTTTATAACAAGTAGAGATAGATCGTTTTTTCTTGAAGCTTATGGGTAGAATTAGCCATAAATGGTACTTTTATATGTTGACAATTCCTGCTTATATTCTTTAAGTGATTTACAGTTTCAGTTGTTTATATGTTATTGCATGAATGTATGGGTTATCATTTGGCACTTTTGTAGGGTGGAGTCATATTGTTTATGTTTGACATATGAATAGCTTATTATGCGATATGTTGTTCACAACTGTTTTGCCTAACTTCTTATGCAAAGTGGTTTATCTTTAATTATTTCTATTCTTATAATAGTTGAATGATCTTTATTACCAGTTATTGTTCGAAATATTTTTAGATCACATAATGGAAGATATACAATCCCGGGTTAGAATAGATTTGATGTGTTGTTTCTCACTAGATTACAATAGCATAGAGTAAAGTTAAAGAATCTGAATTAGATTAGCTTTAAAATACTCTTATATCAGCAAAGTTCAACTCTATACACACACCCAAGATCGGGAAACTAGTCCCGTTATCCCCAGTCGGACCCGCTATACCAAACGGATAAGGAGTTGCCAACCAAGGTCTGGACTGGGTGGGTATCCCCCTTGTTGTCGACCCGATTTTCAGGGCTTCAACATATTTGGTGCTAGAAGGAGGGCCTCAACATAGTGTCTGTTGGAATGATTTTTAAATCATAACATTAGAATCTGGATGGCTGCTCACAGGCTTCCCATTTGGAGTTGCATCCATGTTCCTACCTCTTCTAACACTCCACCTGAAGTGGTAAGACTCTTGTCTCAGGTAAAATTCAATGGTAAGAATAACTCTTCTACTTTTAATCATGCTCTTCAATTTATTCAAAGGGTTTCAAGTTATGATATTCAAAGAATTGATGAAGGCGTTTTATGCGGAATTTTTACTCTTACATTCACAGCGGAAGCTAGAAAGTGGTGCAGAAACCTCCTAGTTGCATCGATTCACAGCTGGGACCAATTCATTAAGATTTTCATTCTTGAATTTGATTATTATGACTATGACCAGGGATACGATGAATTGATTATCTTCGAAAAAAGGATGAATCTATTAAGGATTTTAATATGTGATTTCATCTTGATTGTCTTAAGTACGATCTTGAAAGTGAACTCATAGATGAAGAATCTTTAGATTATGCTGAACATTCCCTGCCTCCTATATCTGATCAAGCAGAAATTAGTTCGAGTTTTGTCTCATCTCTTTCTAATATGAACGAGAATTCCAATTTGAATATACAAATCGCTCATAATGAGGAAAGCCCCCAAAGCATAGGAGTTATCCATACTCTAATACAAGAAGACAAAAGCGACAACGTTGGAGGGAAGCCTGCCTTGGAACCGGGAGATGACTTTGATACAAGGTCAGATAATATCGTTGCAAATCAACAGATGCAGACGCCAAGGTTAGAACAACAAACTATTTCTCTTTCAAAAAGCATCAGTACACAAAGGTATGATCTAAAACCCGATGTCTATGTTAAATTTGATGAACAAATATTGTTTCATGATGATATTTTTAAATGCGTTGCTTCAGAATCACACTTCTCTCTTTATCCCGATGTTTTTAATGATGATAACTTTTCCCCTCTCAACGTTAAAGATATTTCAAAAAACACAGAGGATAATTCAAATAATTCATCGTTAGATTTTCAAAATAAAGAGATAGCTATAGAGCATCCCTTGATTGTTTCCAAGCAAGGAACACTTGAATCTCCTTGTCTGAAGATATATGACCAAAAGGAAGAATCTAGGGAAACTTATAAAATTAGTTATGATGGTTAATTTGCCAACGACGATGTTATTGATTTATCTCAAGTAACTCATCAAAGCTCAAAAAATGAGAGATATTCTAATTCGGAAAACATATCATTCAATCCTCATTTCGAAGCCAAAGATCATTTGCCTGATTTTGCTGACCAAGACGATATCCCGATCTATAATTCATATCATGAAGAAATCCCCATGCCTGTTCACAATCATAATTTGTCTTCTGATTCACAAAACCTAGCCAGTTCTTGTGAACAACAAAATTTTACAAGCTTATCCTAGTTGTGCTGTAACTTTATTTGTACAAAAAACCATTTTTTTTATTATTGTTCCCACTTGCACTCATTTTGTACAAAATCGGATTGCGTTTTAAATTTTCAGTTTTTTGATAGATTATTCTGGTGTGACCAACACCTTATCAAAGAACATCCAAAAGACGAGCTACCATTGTGGAAAGCTAAACTATGTCAAGGAAGTACAGAACTTCCTCTATTACGAGATCATCAAGATATAATAGAAATTCATCCTTATTTTTATGATCCAATAAATATCTAGTTGGAAAGAAGTTTTTGCGAGAAAGAAATTTCGGACAAAATTCCAACTGGAGTTATACATTCTTATTCCACATCCAACGTTAACAGTCCAAGAAAAGTTTTGTTCTTAACACTAACATTGGAAAGTTGCATACGTGTAGGAATAAAAATGAGAAGGTGGCTCCATTTGAAATATCATTTCACCTAGTCAAATTTTTGTATATAATTAGAGTAGGAGTAGGAGTAGTTTAGTTAGGTAGTTAGGTTTACTTTTAAATAGTTGATAGTCAAAATAAGAAAAGAAGATTATCCCTATTGTCTACACAACCCTAGGGAATGTCTGCTTCTCACTTCGTTAAGTATTTTTCTCCATAAATAAAGTTTGCTTTGGTCAACAGCATTTGACGTTTACAAAAGACACCTTTTTCTCTATCAAGATTTTGAACTTCTGCTTCTATGAATGAAAAATATTTTTCTTTGAAACTCGATCTTTATTATCAATAGAACTTTAATCCAGATATGATATTAGTTTCAACTCCAAAAAATTGAAGAAAGCAATCTTAGCGAAGCAATTGTTTTACGTCAGTACAATGAAAGGCACCAATGACAAAATGAGGAGTCCCTGTAGAAACAACAATTTCCAAAGAAGCTCTATTATTGTAGTCCAGAACTTTCTTAAGGAAAGAAAATTGAATTCCTCCCTGCTAAAGGAAATCTCAGCATTCAGGGAAGTAATCCAATGAAAACACTATATCTCAAAGAATAAGAGGTCTCATCACGAGTCGACTTATCATCATCACAGATATTATAACTTGCTAACTTTGCCAAAACTTTCCACCAAAACAGGGCAACGACTCAAGATTATTGCAATCAAAAGACAAGGGGTCTCATCACGAGCTAGCTTGTTCAGCAAAAGTATAAATCAAGTGAGTGACTGTGTCATAATTTGGCCACCAAACCAAGACATTGTTCTTTAGAGAATAAAAAAGAAAAAGTGTCAAAATGGGTTTTTCTTTGAATGGTTGTAAACACACTTAAGCAGGATAAAGGATCATTACTGGTTAATAGGTAACCCTGTCGAGGCTATGGACGCCTGTTGGCAGCAGAGGCTCTACCTGCGACAAAGAAGCATATTTAAAAAAGGACTGCTATACAGGGAAGACCTTATTTTAATTTTTATTTAAGACCAAGTAAAGGCTGGTGTGAATGCAAGAACAAGTTAAGGATACAAGTAAATAGAAAGGAGATGAAACGAAATATCATTGATAGTTTGAAGTATAATATTTTTATCTTTCTTTAATAAAGTTTAAGTTTTTTGAGAATTTTTTTTATTACTTTTAGAAGTTTAAAAAATGTCAAAAGAAGGTCAGAGATAACTGGTTCTCCCAAGTGAATCGCCAATTGTTGCGGCCAACAACAACCCCCCCTTTTTCATTTAAGTGTTTGTCCAAAATGCTAAATGAATGGGGACCCCTAATTTAATTTTGAGAAAAAAAAGTTTTCCTTCTTCAAAATGAAGCTACCATCGTAAGCTTAGAGAGGTCTTTCGAATATTTTTAACCTAAGTCTACGATAAGGTAAAGGTCTTTAAAAAATTGCATTAATGCACAAGGCCCCCCATGTTAAGCCTAACGTCGCATCGCAATAAGTAATGTTCATAAGAAAACACCTCAAGATCTGCCGATCTGCGATAACACCGATCGCAAAATCGCACATCGTAGAAATAAACTGGCAATACTTAACAAACATCAAACTTCTGCGACCCGTGATGTTGCGACCTGCGATATTACGATCACCGCGATGGCACAGTCTGCGATCTAGCGATTTGCGATTAGCGCGACTTGCGATGGCACGATCTTCAATGTAACGTAAGCAAACCATGAATCATTTAATCGCGAATCCTTTAGGCACGCCATTCAAAGAAAAGCCACTTACCATAATCTGACCCCAAATCATGCACTTTTAATGATAGTAAATGGATTAGTTGTGAGTTATTTAATGAAATGAAGACGCGTGATTTTCTAAAGAATTATTTCACGTAAGGTGGCATATTTGGTATATCTGTTGCATTTAAAACTCTCCTATCACCTTTCTCAATCAGTCATTTCCACTTCGCTCGTAATCTGTAGGAACCAAGAGATAAGAAGATTCAGAAGCCGAACGCAGAAGCAAATGGGAAAGAAACATAAAGCCCAAGGCTCCGAGACGAAGGAAAAGACGAAGGAGATGGCGCCCTTGTACACAAACACTGCATGCAACACGGACGCAGGAATTTCGACCTGGGAAGGCATGTATAGGCTGCTGGAGGAAGAGAATCCTAAAGTAATGAAGGTTAATAGCACCGCGGGATCACAAAACTCTTCCGAGGCATCCTTAGAAGAGCTGGCATGTTCATTTCTACACCGAATAACAACTAGACCCAAGATTTTGCCGTATACAGATATGATCAGATGGATACTTGACAATGCAGAGTTACAAGGCAGACAATTCAAAGCTCAAGGGCATGGGCTCATAGGATCATTCGTCGCGCAAGAATTAAAGCTTATGTATCATCTGCCTAAGCCTCAGACGACCTACAACACGCAATTTGTCAAGAAATTTGCAGCAGAGAACCCAAATCTGGCAGAAACCACTAAAGAATGGACTAGAAGAGAGGAGCCGCTAAAACGGGACAAAAACGGTATGTACAGCACTGGTTCCCTCACATCTCCGTATTGTTTTGTTGCGGCCATGATCTGCAGGCTGTTTGGGATGCCAGACATAAATAAATTTTCGTCTGAATGGCTACCACTCATAGACGCCGCCACGAACGCCGATATCGTGGATTGGGCCAAAATATTTTCTGATAACCTATACAATGCTGTTGTGAATTACTGGTCTAAGAGATCCTTGTCTCAAAGGGTCTATCCTCCTTTTTATCTATCTGCTTATATTATGGATTCTATTTGCTATGTATCTAAATTCCCAACTATGGGTTGGAAATGGACTACCCAAGACCCGTCACCTATTCATGTTTATCACAAAGTATTATGGGATTCCCAGTTTGTCCCTCACTTCTATCAGATTTTCCATGGGCTCATCTTACCCCTATATAGGATGATATATGGTGAAGAACCCCCGAGGTGCTCACCCGAAGCGCAAATAGACATCATCCCCATCACAAGATGGTTCGGGGAAGAATGGTTCACTTATATTAGAGTGTTTGGGAGCACTGTACCTCCACATGTCCTACCTCTATATGTCCCCGACAAGCTTTTGGCTAGGGAAATTGCCTATAAGACTTGCTCAGAAGGTGGCCTGACCAAAGAGCTTAAAGACAAGAAGAAGGCCATATGGCCTCAGTTTCCTATAGCTTGTGGGGCCTTCTCATTGTTCGATGTAGGAAACGCTTTTGCCGAAGTAGAGAATGTGACATCTCTACAGTTATTTAAATTCCTCGCTCGGCCTTTTGACCTAAATAATGTTGCTCATGATTTCACTATAAGTGTCAGAATAAAAGTGTTCGTTGGAAAGAAAGATTTATTTGATGGTTTGTTTCAAAGTAAAAGTTCATTCCAGGAAGTTTTGCGAGAAGCTCGGTCAAGGTTATCCCTAGATGACCTCCAAAGATTTTTGTTATTCTGAGAAAGAAGGCTAGCCAGTGTTCCTCTAGAAAAGCTGTGACTGCTCACCAAAGAGCCTACTCCCAGTGTCAGCCTCAGTGGAAACTTCAGTACTTCCAAATCTAAATCTGACGATGCCCAAGGAACGCCTGAACGTTCTAAAAAGTCTGCAAGCGACGAAGGAAAAAGCGAAGATACAACAAAAGATACAGCTCAGTCAAGTGCAATGTCGCAACAGCAAGTTATCGCCTCCCCACCATGAGATGTCCCTCCTCCCATCATTAAATCGCCACTCATCACAACAGAGCTCGACAAAGAATGGGAAAACTTCAATGAGCTAATCAGCCTCGAAGGGCAAGTCCCGAGAACACCTATGAGCGATGCACAGGTAACACAGGAAATGGTTTCAACCATGGTCGGTAGTGTCTCGGAAACGGAGCACAGTCATATCGCTCCGCCTTCTGAGATCCTACTTAGTGTAGAGGAAATTCCGCCACTGGATGTATTGTATAGTCCCCAACATAAAGCAGTGGTGAGAAGACAAAGAAAGAAGAGAAAGCTGGAGAATACACTGTCACTGGACGCTGAACATTTAGACGTCTTATGGAAAGACCCTAACAACAACCCGATAGAAAATCTCACGAAGTTGTCTCAGATCGTAGGAGCATACCCTTCTGCGACTAGCGACAAGGCGTCGGAAGTTCAACAATTGTTGAGGGAACAAGAAAACCAAATAAAGCTACTACAACAACAACTACAACAAGCCAATGCTAGTATTGAAGCGTCCAAACAACTCGAGAAACTACAAGAAGACTTTTAGTAGATGCAGATAAACTATCAAAGAAGCCTAGACGAAAAAGGAAAGCAGTTGCAAGCTTTACAAGAAATACACAAGGATGAGCCCAAGCTTGCCAAATTTGTTTCAGAGTCTACTGGCTTACATGAACAACTTCTACAGCAACAAGAAGAGTTGGGACGTAAAATATCGCAGTGGAGTCACTATTGCGAGCTGAGCGATAAACTCACCAATCAAGTGACAGACTTGCGAAGTGACTACGACCAGATTGACAGACGAGTGACAGAGTATCTAGCTTGGCAAGATGGAGAGGAAGGGAAGAGAGAAAATGCACCCAGAATAAACGAGAGCCATAAAGAATTTCTCTTTAACAAATGGGATGATCAAATCAGGCAGGCAGAACAGGCGACGGAAACAGCGGCGACACAGGCAAGCATTCTTATCGACTATGTAAATGAGAATTTACACAGAGCCAACTTAATCACAGAAAACACCCCGGGATACCTACAAAGCAAGTCACGAATGGAGGTAGAATGGAAGCATAAGGCGCAGGAAAAGGGAAAAGCGATCCAGGCGTTGAACAGGTTGAATTGGGAGTGCTATTGGGCATACTTTGTCAAGCCACACAGTCAATGGATGACTGTGAAGTGCATCATAAACTCAGCCGAGAAAGTAGTGCCAGCTCTCATAGATTCCGTTTTCGCAGCCCAGCTCAGTGCAGAAGTCGTCCAACCGACTCTTCTCAAATCCATGATGAACACTTGCAGTTTTAAGGACCAAATTCAGAAGTAGCTTATTTTTAGAAGTTTGTTGTTTCTTTTTATTTAGATTAGAAAAATGACGGTCATTTGAGAACCGTATCCTAAAATTTTGTAAAAACACTATTATTAGAATTAGGAAGTAGTATTTTAACCCTTCTCATGCATTTAGAGAAGGGTCCAGAGATTTGTCAAAAACTTATTCTCAGAACATGCACTTCTGCACCCTTAGAGGAGGTTTTGATGAATGGATGGATCGAGATTTATTTTTACTTGCATTTTGATATCTGCTACTGATGTTGCACTTTTGTACTCTTGGTAGATTTTAGAACAAGTAGAGATAGATCGTTTTTGCTTGAAGCTTATGGGTAGAATTAGTCATAAATGGTACTTTTATCTCTTGGCAATTCCTGCTTATGTTCTTTAAGTGATTTATAGTTTCAATTTTTTATATGTTATTGCATGAATGTATGGGTTATCATTTGGCACTTCTGTACGATGGAGTCATATTGTTTATGTCTGACATATGAATAGCTTATTATGCGATATGTTGTTCACAACTGTTTTGCCTAACTTCTTATGCAAAGTGCTTTATCTTAAATGGTTTCTATTCTTATGATAGCTGAATGATCTTTATTACCAGTTATTGTTTGAAATCTATTTAGATCGCATAATGGAAGATATACATCCCGGGTTAGCATAGATTTTATGTGTTGTTTCTCACTAGATTACAATAGCATAGAGTTAGTTTAAAGAATCTGAATTAGATTAGCTTTAAAGTACTCTTAGATCAGCATTATTCAAACTCTACACACACACACATACCCAAGATCGGGAAACTGGTCTTGTTATCCCCAGTCGGACCCGCTATACCAAACGGATAAGGAGCTGCCAACCAAGGTCCAGACCGGGTCGGTATCCCCCTTGTTGTCGACCCTATTTTCGGGGCTTCAACAGAACCATGTCCTTATGATGGACTCAATTGACCACCTTTATGAAGTAGGGGGATGAATGGAAGGATGGGAGAGATGATAAGGCTATTGAATAGGTATATTAAGTGTGCTTATGAAACTACAAAATGTGTTGGAGTGCAAGGCTAAAAGTGAAAAACTAGGAAATTGGTTGGGTATTTATAGTGGAGGGGTGCATTAATGAAACCCAACAATCCACCTATATATCTCAAGGGTCACAAGCAAATAAAAATAACTAAGCAATAGTTTTGGGATACTAATAGGTAGCGTAGAAATTTCTTATTAGTGTTTTGGGACCACTCCTACCAAGGGGTAATTTTTTCATATCAAGGGGTGAGTGAGGTCTAAGTGGAGATGGAGGGCATAGATCAATCTTATATCTGATAATATCCACTAATCGTTTCAATGATAATCTCGAGTAATTATGTTGTTGCAATAAGGACTCCCAAAAACCAAATTTTCAACTTAATGAGCAAAAAATTCCACTTAGATCAATCACTTAATATATTATAAAGATAAAGACATAATAACCAACGTAAAAGATGTGGAGATTAATGTCAATACAATGGATATGGACATGGAAGAAATCATAAATGATTTGAATTAACATCACAATAGACAAAGGATCCTATGAACAATTATAGACAAGGAAAACACTTTATAAGAGACTATCCCAATCCCCAAATTCCTATTAGAATATAATGTGGTCAAGGTAGAAGAGAAGGTATCTAACATTATATTATTATCTAAATTATTCTCATCATAAGTGAACAAATAGATAATAGAATTAAGAATGTAATGATACATAACAATCAATAAAGAGGTCTTGAAAGCATTAAGCTAATGCACCACCACCTCTCTAGGAGATAAGCACCTACAAGAGATCATAGTGAGGGATATAAGGAAGATTATTGTATTCTGCTCTTACATATCTAAAAATTAGTCAATTAGGTAATCCATTAAAAGCTCATTTTCATTTCAGGGCAAGAGGAACTACATGATATCTCCACATTTTGTGTTGTGATTCAAAAGGTGGTGAACTTGGTCAAATAGATCTATTGTAAGATCGATAGGTGCATTGGTAAAGGAGGGATAAGCCTAACGAGGTGAACTTCCACCCCTTATAATGTGTTTTTTCATCATTGACTCTCCTAAGAGATCAGACTGAAACTTAGCCAACCTAGCTTATGATCTCATTAAACTTGGTGCAATGGAAGTATTATCATAAAGTGCTCTCATGGCCTCATTTCCATTGAGGTTAGACGTACATTGGGTAATTGACCCATGTAATATCTCACTTATTAGGAAGGTGTACAGTTGAAGAGAGTATAAGGAGGACTTTACAACCATTTTGAAGTTATTACCCTATGAGCCACATATAGATCTTAGACCATTTTCTTGCTAATAAGAGTGGATTGACTAACACTACTCATTTATTTTCTTTTTTGGAGTGACTTACTCATATTTAGGGTCTCAACTGAGTAAAGAGTCGAAACACATCATTCACAAATCTCACATTATGTCCCTCACACAGGGTCTTTATCCTCAACATTGAAAGGAAAAACTGACCATCCCTTCACTTGAGCATAGAAATGTAGTGTATATCCTAGCAATGGAGTCTAGTGTTGTTCTATCCAACTCACTAAGTTACCCCCTAAATTATATCATCCATATAACCTCCCTATCAAAAATTTTCATGTCAATCCTAACATTTGATCACTGGTTATGTACTCACCAAGATAAAACTTGGTTTTATTTTTTAATAGTTTCACACACCTAAAATTTTCCTCATTACTTATTTATGTTGTTTAATTACACAAACAACTGGTTAAATACCAAAGATGGAAAATAGATGTTAAATTGGCAACTAGGGCCAAACTTCATGTGGGTCATATTATTCATGGCTAATAATAATTTTTATTAGATTCCTCTCGTCGAGAGGTGTAGGATTGATCTAAAGATCATTCGATTCCGATAAGTATTTATGGAGATATGAATTTGTTTTGATTATTGAATTATTATCAGGCCGACCTACAACTCATGTAGGCTTAGAAGCCCAAAAGTGACATCTATTCAAACATCAACGTTGTGTATAAATACAGGAGGAATTTTCCTCATTTGCACTCACTCATCTCATCACATCTCTCTCTCTCTACTACGCAGAAAAGAGTCTCTTCTTTACTGCGCAGAAAAGGGTCTCTCTCTCACACATGTGGAAGGAAGATGTTGAACCTGAAGCTGCAACTGCAGATCCAAAGGATGACCAGTGTTGACCATCAGATCTCATCCTCAGAATTGCGTTGTAGGTCCATCTGGATCTCCTCTAAAGGCCACATTTTTTGGTGGTGGAATCAAGCCGATCCGACGATCGGTTTGTGAGATATCGACTGCCCTAGTTTTGATGATGAAACCGCTAATGCTAATGCTGTTGATCTAGGGTTTGCTACTGTTGATATAAATCAAATTTATTGTATTATTTCTCTCTGCTGAATTATTAAAGATAAAAGAAGATTTGATCAAAGGGTTTCCCCACACATTGTGGGGTTTGTCCCTAGCTAGCTGCCACATCTTGTGTCTCTTGTCTTGGCTTGTTTTCTATCGATCGTTTAATGTTCTATCTGCACTTTATATACATGTGATTGCTAATCTGTGGAATATAATAAGAAAAAGAAGTAAATTGTTGTATGCATAGAACATACCATAACTTAACATGGAATCAGAGCTGAGGTGAAAACAAAGCCCGAGCAAGAGCAAGAGCAATCACCGAAGAGAAGATTGGCGAGGCTATCCTAAAAGAACTATGGGGTCCTCAACACTCTGTCGAAGGCAAGCTTCGTAAGAAAACTGACTATCACGGATGGAAGATGTTTATCGATCTAACCCTAGAAGATCAAGGAGTGTTGGACCATGTAAGAGGCAATATTGTTGAGCCTCCATCAAATGCATCTGCTGCTACATGGAACAAATGGAAAACCGGAGAAGTCAAAACAGAAGATCATCCGGGACTCTATCGGGAACAAATGGAAAACTAGAGAAGTCAAAACAGAAGATAATCTGGGACTCTATCAACAAGCACTTGGTGGTCTACATCTCTGACCTGAACACCTCCAAGGAAATCTACGATAGACTAGTGAGTTTATTTAAAGTTAATGATGAAAATCAAGTTTTGTTTCTTAGAAATAAGCTGAGGGAAATCAAGAAGGGTAAAGGTGAGAGTATGCAAGCATACTTCTTAAGAATAACCGAGATCAAGAACGATCTCCTATCTATTGGGGAGGCTATTACTGATAGGGAAATGGCACTCACAACTCTTGGAGGATTACCATCTGAATGTTACGTGTACAGGACTACTCTTCTGAACAATAATTTAGTTCTTGGTTTCGAGGAATTAATGGCTAGATGCATTCAAGAAGAAACAAGGGAATAAGAGCAAGAAATGCCCATGCCTAAAGGTCCTCCTGCTGCCTTTTCTTCTCATGCTAAGAAAAGAAAAAATTCCAGGACTAAATCAAAAGGAAACGCTGGACCTAAGGGTGGAAGAAAATGACGATGTTACATCTGCAATAAAGCAGGTCACTATGCAAGGGAGTGCCTTGATAGAAAGGACTCACACTGGCACGATGATCAAAATCCCTCTGATGGCAATCAAAGGAATGACATTCAATAGCAAAGGTAAGAGGAGAGCTGGGAATCAAGGAAGAGGACAACCATTCAAGAAGGCTAGAAATTCCAGGATGTATTAAATGCACCCGACCTCAAAAAGAACCTAGTGTCCATCTCGGCAATGGAAGACAAAGGCTACAAGGTAACCTTCAGTGATGGCAAGGTACGTATATGGAAAAATAATGTTAAAGATGCCTTTACTCTTGGGTTTAATGTTGATTCATTATATCAGGTCAATGGAAGTCCACTAGGTTTCATGTCTTATGACACATCTCTTTAGTCCGAACTTTGGCATCGGAAGTTTGCACACCTTCATTATAAAGCTCTACTTGGTGTAAGACAAATGGTGATAGGGATGCCCAAATTCCGAGTAGAAAAAGAAGGTGTATGTCTAGGATCTGCCAAAGGAAAGCTTAAAAGGGGACCATTCCCCTCAAGCCTAAGTAAGACCTTTGATATATTACAGTTGGTTCACTCAAGCATATCTGAGGCTAGCATTCAAAGGGAGACTACTACACCACATACTCCAGAGCAGAATGGTGTAGCAGAAAGGAAGAACCACAGGATTATGGAAGTTGTCCGGGCCATGCTACATGATCAAAGACTTTCGAAGTTTCTACGGGCTGAAGCTGCAAAAACTGCCGTATATGTACAAAATCAATGCCCTCATCAAGCATTGGGTTCCAAGACTCCTAAAAAAAAAGTTCACTGATAAGAAACCTGATGTTTCTCATTTTAGAATTTTTGGAAGCCTTGTATATTTTCATGTGCGTTAAGTTTAGGTATGTTCTATGCTAGAGCAATTTATTTAAATTTTCACAGTTAGCAATCACATCAGCATTACGATAAACTGCAGATAGAACATAAATACAAAACGCAGAAGACAAGCCAAGACAAGAGGACACAAGATATGGCGCGAGCCAGGGAAAAACCCCACAATGTGTGGGGAAACCCTTTGATCAAATCTTCTTTTATCTTCAAAGTTCAGCAGAGAAAGAGAGAGAGAGTACATTTACAACAGAAGTCAATACTTTGATTTATCTAGATCTAGCATAGATCATTTCGTATCATGATGAGATCAGTTGAAGACATTCTGCTTCAACTGATTCTCAAGGTGACTCCTTCACCTATCATCGTTCTGCATCTCGTCCATTTGCTGCCCCTGATGGTGTTGCACCATCATGCTGTCTCATGATCTCATAAATCACGCTACCCATATATCATTGTGTTCCCCATCATGTATGATCATGCTGTCCATGCATTGTGTTGTTCATTACTGCTACAGGTATGCCACCAATGTATCACTGCTGTACTACTGCATCACTGATATTTCCAGTACAGCTACCATCATTAATAACATTATTGCTGCACCATGACTGTCCCTTGTACCGTGCTGCTATGCCAAGCCACCAATTTGGCTCCCACAAACTGCCCAACAATCTGATTCAAACTGACTCAAAGAATGGATCCAACACACATCACAACTGCTGCTCCAAGTCTGAGTTACTGCTGTAATGTCTGTGACTGGTTAGGGCATATTTGCCTACTGTAATAACTCTTGATCAGCCATCAAAACAACCCTCCTTGACTGCGGCCTATTCTTGAAGAGGTGCTGGCACCCTTGGCTGCTGTCCTGGGCATAGATAGCCCCTAAACAGCTCCACGCTGCCCTCCAAAGAGAGTTAGGACCTGCAGCCTACCTACAGCATCATACGCTGTCCTTCCTTGCAGCCAAGACACCTCTACGCAGGCTGAACTGGCCTTTAGGGAGTTGTCTCGGCCTCCCCTCACAGCAATTGGGCCCTCAAACATACCCTAGAAACAGCCCTAAAACACCACGTTGTTCTGTCCCTCTTTGCTGGTTAGGGCATCCTTAAAACAGCGAGTTAGGGAGCCTCTTTACTGCGGTTAGGGTCACCCTTGGGACAGCGTATAGATGAGGGAAGTCTTCCTTGATAGCGTAGAGCGTTAGGGCATAACATGACCGCGTCTTCCTTGCTAGGGCATCATCTAGGACTGCGTTTAGACTTCAAGCTTTAGGCTCCTTCCTTACTGCGTGTAGGGCTTCCTCCTCTTAGACTTCTTGTTTAGGGCTTCACTTGAAGGCCAGCGTTTAACCCTTGGTGTCTCTCTCCTACACCAAAAACCCAAGATGTGGAGAGGAGGAGATCACACCAAGAATGTGTGTTCAAATGACTTCAAATCCTCACCAATTTATACTAAAACGTAGATGATGAGTAGACACGTCTATTGGGCTTCTTAGCCTACTCAAGTTGCTGGTCACGCTTGATAATAATTATATAAACAAAAATAAATTCATATCTCCATAAATACTTATCAGAATCGGATGATCTTTGGATCAATCCTACACCTCTCGACGAGAGGGATCCAATAAAAATATCAGCTGCCATAAATAAGCCGACCCACATGGAGTTTGGTCCTAGTTGCCAATTTAACACTCATGCACTCTTTTAAGTTAAAACCCACTTATGAGTCTCTTGGTGTATGTGAAAAATATTTTCCAACCTGCACCTTTTTTTGATTTCTCATTTACCTCGTGGAAGTAAATAATATTATTCTTGCAGTAACGACCTTCTGATTACTATTATTTCCATTTCAAGCAGAGTATGTTTTTGTTGCTAAGCTTTTCTTTGTTCAAATCTTAAGAGAAATTTTCAAAATTTGAACATTCTAGGAAAAATGATGGTATTGATAAAGTTCAATTGAATGACATGTTAGGATTAAAGTTACTCAAAATAACATAATACTCAATTGAATAGATAAATGGCATTCCATTTGTATGCAAAATAGTGAATGGGAATATTATTAAGGTGGGACTTTCAGGGGCCAAACCCCTCAATTAGAATAGAGAAATACACAAGATGATTATCCTTGAATATCCCTACTGTATATACATATATATAGGAGAAGAATAATGGGTAGGCATTTCCATACTACCCATTTAGGTGATACATATAAAAGTAAATAGAGGAACCTTAAGTAGGAAGAGAAGAGGAGAGAACATGCACTACTTGCAAAGTTTAAAACTGGAATTGGGACCAAAACAACCGAGGGTCAGAGCAAGACTGAACTGGAACTGACTGACAAAGCAGTTTAGTAAACACACACACACACACACACATATAAGATACTGAATATGCTGGCTTTTGTCATTTATATGGCATGTAAGGGTGAATATAACAAAAATGCACCGAGTGAAATACATATCTAAAACAAAATGCATAAATATTGAGGTTCTTATGGTCTCTAGAGTCTAAAAAACATCACTATACAAGCTACATCAAATTGAAATAACTACATATCGCAATGACCAATTATCAAATGCATTGTTGCTGCTGTGATTAGGATCCTTGTTTTTCACCTGTTTAGCTTGGTTAGTTCTCTGCTACATTAGGGCGGTGTTGACATAGCGAATTTTCACTATACCAACAAGGGGAACTAACCTGATCGCAAGCCCCAATTATACCTGCTTTCGTTTGGAATGGCTAGTTCCAACGGGTTTTAAGGGACTCCGTAAATTGTTAAATGAGTTGAAAGCTTGCTTCTGGGAAGAAGGCTTCAATTAAATCAATAAAATTAAAACAGCTTAACCTATATGTATCAACTCCTATCTAAGCTATTTCTAACTACTCTAGTTTATATCCTAACTATCCTAACCTATCCTGCAGGAGCAAAACAAAGGAAGTTAAACATCATATATAAATCCCAAGTCCAAATGAATCAATTATTGGTCCACTTAAGAACAAGGCTGTATTAAATCCTAATTGCAATCCAATCATTCATACAGGAATACACATTCCATTTTATGGAAGAAAAACTTGCAACTGATGTCTAACATAGTTTTGAATCAGCAACCTTTCATGATTTAACGATGATGTTGAATCATATTCAAATAACTAGGCATAACCATGAACTGCAAGCTATCAATATGCACAAGAAAAACAAATATACATTTGCATTTATGCCAGCGACAACATTCTGATCAAAACACATAAGAGGAGGAAAATCAATCTAAAACACAGGCTCCTCATTGAACCAAGCAGTCTCCTTTATTTACAATAAATCAGAGTTATTTTTTCCAAACAAAAAGCCCCTCTCTCCTATCAGGAGGTAATACTTATGCAGCCCTCCATGACCCTCCCTCTTCCATGACCTTTCATTTCCCCCATTTCATTACACAGGTCAGCGTATGTAGATGAGAACGGTCGGTGAACTGCTGACACACCGAGGTCACCCTTGGTGCAGCGTTCTCCTTCCTGGGGAAATGAATGGATGCCTTTGGAACAGAGGAGGACTGCATATCATTTCTTAGCAGCTGTGTGGAGTGGCTATCATTCTTTGTCATTTCCTAAAGGAAACTGAAGATGCTATGCTCATCATCCCCACATCTGGCATGATTTGTGATGTATCTGGCAATGATGACATCTTGATGGATTAGCGCTGTCATGAATGCTTCCACTAAACTGAAGGAGTGCCTCCATTATGTGGTTTGGCGGTCTATGTTCCCTTTCGTAGAGTGTGTTTTGCAATGCTAACACCAGTAGGGCAGAGGTGTCATCCTGATACAACTCACCTTGATTCGCTACCGGGTTTGCTCGAATTTGCCTACAAAATAATCCATATAAGCTATAACGTGATACATATGGCAAACAGGCCTACAAAACATGAATCATACGTTTATAACATCAAATGTGAAAGAATTCCCCTTTCTTTTTAATTTATGCACTGATTAACTCCCGTGAATGTAAATCCGATTTACATTGCAAATCCTTGCAAAACACAGAGCGGAACCCAAAACCCAGACTTGAAATACTATGGGCGGGAACCTCTACCCTATCAGGTTCGCCATATGGCATTTCCCATAAAAAACTGCGACCATACCACTTTACCGAATACACAAGAAACACGGGAAAAACCTACGTCCAAGTCGTATACCCGAACTTCAAAAGTCATATGCCTGAGCTTAAAATTATCAGCGGGTTCAGCGTATGGTCTCGCGCCTTATGCATGATTGCTAGACCTCTCCAATAGCGATTTGCGATGGGAGGGGTAGACCCGATAGCATATATATTATGTATAATTGGATCGACGGGTCCACCATATCGCATATTGCAATATGTGCAGGCCTAGGGCCCGACCGATTGCAATATGCGATTAGGCCGGACTCTCTCCCTCTCTCTCTCTCTCTCTCTATATATATATATATATATAATATATAATATATATGTTTAATAGCCTCGATGGGTCCGCAGTGTATGATTTCCCTTTGTAAAACCCGACTTCAACGTTTTTTTCGAAAATACAAGAAAGTATATGAAAACCCCGTGTCCGGCCATAAGGCCGGAGCTGAAATGTTATATGCTCTGGTCTATAATCATCGGCGGGTCCGAGGTATAGCGATGTGCCTTATATATAGGCCTCAGACCCTATCGATTGCGATATGCGATGGGAGGGCAGACTCGATAGAATATATATCGTGGTTAATATAGCTGTCGGGTCTGGAAGACATACACGCCCTTTATACATATAGCTTTGGGGGTTGGCCGATAGCGATTTGCGATGGGGCTCCGGACCCGAAATATATGCATTTGGGTTAAAGAAACCTGTCGGGTTTGGAAGCCATGAATGTGTTGTGTTAATTGCGATAGGCCCAAAAAAAGGGATTTATGCATGTTTTGCGAAGTATTTCCGCTATAAGGAATTATGATGGGAATAATGATGTGACAGAAGGTTTTGAGGGGTTAAAAGGTTTCGATGGGGGGAATGAATGGAGGGCTAGGCTGGGTGATGAATGGACTGTGCAACAAGGTCTAAAAAGGGGGTCTTGACCATTAAGAACTGAAGATTTGGCTTGACAATGAGTTAAAGCCTCTGGGACTAAACAAATCATTTGGAAATGTAGAAGACCAACTTTAGGGGACCCATTCAAAATCACTGCCAAGGCAAGTTTGATAGGGTGGTGGTTGTGGCCGCAACAAATGGCGAACTGTTGGGTGAACAAATTATCTCTCTTTCTCAATAAACCTTGGATCAATAGAACATGAGGGTGTTAGGATAAACTTGAAATGCAGACTATATAGATGAACAAGCATGGGTTCCACTTAAATATTAATTGCTTTAGGTGGGATAGAGACAAATAGCTTCTACTTACTGATAGGATTTTGACAGGCATTCTGCAATGGCAGTGTTATGGTGTTTATTGACCTTCCTTTACTTGTTTCCCACTTTCAAAAATCCTTTTGGGGCCATCACTAGTCTGTCCATACCTGTTTAGGTGTGTACCTCAGCTCTTTATTGCTCATCAAACTTGATGTAGACATGTTTATCCGCACTTTATATGAGAATTTCAGTGCTAAATTTTCATTGATTGAATGGGGCGCATCATGCCATATTTTTAAATCGCTTAAGCAAAGTTGGGCTTGCTGTGTCAATTAGTACTCTGAGCCCAACAATAGTCCTTACTCTAATTGGCTTCCCAAACAACCTATCCTTCCTGATTGGCACAAGGACTTGACATTTCATTTCTTTTAAATAAGTCCTTCCAGTTTCAGGAACAAGGACTAGAGCACAATTGGATTTGCTACATGGTATATGACAGTGAGTTTAGCCCATGAAAGGAAATTTACTTGTAGATAACAGGCATTGGGCAATTTAGTGTGGTGGATGGGACCAATGTAGAATGACTGCAAACCCTACAGGCAAGTATAGGCTAGGTTTGAGTGGGATTTATTCAAAATGCAGCGTCCCTCCATGCCAGTCTAGCTGTAGTTATACATTTTTTGTTTTCTAAAGATGCCCCTACATGCTCCATATATCCAAGTTATCAACAGATCTTACCCAGTTCCCAACAAATGCCAATGAGTGGCTTGGTTTGAATTCCACAACTGATTTTCAAGTTCTCATGGGCTGATTGAAAGTTTGTTTGATTTGCAAGGTAATGGTGGATTTAGAAACAACAGACTCATCAACAGGGTTGTGAGGAAGGGGAAGGCTGAAGGTGGTGAATGAGGGCAAATCTAAAAGGTAAAAACGAGACTGGAGGACCAAAATCAGTTAGCTGAAAAGGACTGCAATTCAAAACAAAAGGAAAAAATTGCAAGAAACAAGAAAGGAACAGACTGAAATGTAACTAAACTAACAACAAGAATAAAATGAATTCTAACCTATTTAGGAGGTAACCACCATGTGGTGGCTACTGGAAGTATCTCTTCAGATGTTGGCCATTAATAGGGAGTTTTTTAGTTTCTCCTTGTAAAGTTTTCAACCTGTAAGTTCCTTGACCAATTTTTTCGACAACTTGGAATGGGCCCGGCCATAAGTGTTGGAATTTCGCGTGTTTACCTTTTGGCTCATTTAACTTGTCCCATTTCAGGACTAGCTCTCCTATTTGGAAGTCTTTATCTCCCGCTAGATGATGATCAAACCATCTTTTTACAATCATTTGGTGATTTTTGAATTTAATCTTGGCTCTATCGCTTAATTCCTCCAGCCTCATCAGTTGGTTGATCCTTTCTTGAAGCAAGGTTGAAGGGGTTCCTCTTGAAGCTTGGGAGAGCTGTAAGAAGGGAAAGGTAACATTTGGAGGCAAGATGGCTTCCTGTCCATAGGCGAGGAAGTATGGGGAGTTTCATAAGGCCACTTTAGGGGTGACCCTATCGACCCAAAGGGCATTTGTTAGAGCGTTGTGCCAGTTCCTTTGGTTGTCAGCGACAGACTTGCGCATTATGCAGATAAGGTTTTTATTTGAAGACTCTACAACTCCGTTTCCCTGGGGGTAAAGTTTGCTGCATACCTTATGTGGATTGATTTATCAATAGCAAACTTAGTCAATTTCAGTGATGAAAAGTAAGAAGCGCTATCAAATATGAGAGCGTCAGGGATGCCATCCCTGTTGATAATGAATTTCTCAGTGAATGATATTAACTCATCTTCGTTCACCTTCCAAAGTGGGATGGCTTCGGTCCATCTGGTGAAGTAGTCAGTCACTGTGAGTATATACTTATGCTGCTGTGAAGAGTTTGGAGTGATCTCGCCTATGATGTCTAGGCCCCATTGCTGGAACGGTCGATAAAATCATAACATGCCTGAGGGGAACAATAGGCTTTCTTTCTTGTCCTGTGGTGGTTTGACACACCCTGCATTTGCGAGCATAGGTATGCGAGTCTCTGAACGCTGTGGGCCAATAATATCCGGCTCTTAGTATTTTGTGAGCAGTGGTCTCTCCGCCATAGTGACGACCTGCTGGGCTGTCATGCATTTCTTTCAAGACATGGTCGACATCATCCTTTTCTAAACACCTCAACCAGATTCCATCGTAATTTTTTCTGTATAAGATGTTATTGGCCAAATGATATTGATTGGATTTCAATCTGAGTGCTCTCCTCTGTGATGCATCCATGTGTTCAGGATATGACCCTAGCGTGAGATAGAAGCGTATGTTGTAATACCAATGCTCAGGATCCAAAAGGGCTTTTGACGGTTCGCATTCATATATCAGCGCTTCGTTAATCCATAGGGGCTCCTCCCTGCGTTTTACTTGTTCGCTTGGCATGCTCTGCGCTTCTGGTTCTTTGGATGCCTCTTCTTTGTCCACCAAGGCTTCTGCTGCTAGCTTGCAAAGTCCCTGCCCTCGAACTATCTGTGTCGGCTTTATCTCGAGGTCGAATTCTTGAAGGGCGGTTATCCAATTCCCTCTTTGTTCACCCATTTTCTTCTGCACGAAGAGGGCTCTTACAGCAGGATGGGGGACGATTGCTTTGGTCTAGGCCTTTAGTAAATAAGGGAGGAAATGTTTTACGACCTTGAAAACTACATAGCCCTGTTTCTCCATGTCTGGGTAGTTGAGTTCTGCCCCTTGGAGATTAGAGCTCATATAAGAAATAGGGACTTCATTGCCTTTGTTATTTTTCTGAGTGAGTATTGCAGCATATGAAACATCAGAAGCAAAAGTGTACAAAAAGAATTCCTTGCCGAAATCGGGGCTGACCAATTCAGGAGCTTCAACGATGGCTTCCTTGATTCGTTGAAACACTTTCTTGGCTTCATCGCTCCACTTGTACATAGTGTCTTTCTTCATCATTAGTTGCATGGGATGCACTATTTTAGCGAAACTTGAGACAAATTTCCTGACGAAATTGATCTTCCCGAAGAAAGATTGCATTTCCCTTATATTTGCAGGGGGTTGTATTCTTAGTAGTTTCCCCTCTGTGACTGCGAAGATGCTCTTCTTGGGATTCAACGATATCCTGTATCTTCGGCATCTTTCGAAGATTTGTTTTAGGTGACAAATATGATCCCTTCTATGATATGAATACACAGTAATGCCATCCATGTAAACCACTATTGTTCTGTTAATCAACCCTCAGAAAGCTATATCCATGGCTCTTTGGAATGTGGCGCCCTCGTTAATAAGTCCAAAAGGCATTTTACGATACGCGTAAGTGCCCCATTTAGTTTTGAAGGTTGTCTTAAGCTGATCCCCATGAGATACGAATACTTGATTATATCTTGAAAACCCATCTAATAGGGACAACATTTCAGACCCAGAAACGCACTGAAGGATGTGTTCCATAGAAGGGGCAGGATAGTTATCCTTTTGAGATGCTTTATTTGGGTTTCTGAAATCAATACACAGCCTGATGTCTCCATTTTTCTTTCTTATGGGCACGAGATTGGCTACCCAACGTGTGTCTGACAGGAAAAATGATATTAGCATCCAACATTTTGTTTAATTCTTTCTTCACCAATGGTTCTAGGCTTGGATGCATCTTACGCAGCTTTTGTTGGTAGGGCCTGGCCTCCTTTTCCAAAGGGATTACATGCTGCATAACACTGGTATCAAAGGTCTTTAGGTCGTCATATGTCCACGCAAAGACGTCCTTGTATTCTTTAAATAGTTTGATGAATGCAACCTTTTCTTGTGGGGAGCACCCAAAGCCCAGATTGACATTTTTTTGGGTCTTCTTTGGTCCCAAGGTTGACCGTTTCATACTTCATGGATGAGCTATGTGTTTTGCAGTTAGTCGACTTCTTGAATTCACATGCAAGTCATACAAGTGCTCCATCTTAACAACTGATTTGGGAATCACATTGGGCTGATCCTTTTCCTCATCTTCCCTCTCGTTCATAAGCCTGTCGTTTTCTTTCTCATCAATGACTGCATTCTTGAATGTCTACTCGCAATGCAAGAACTCAAGGATTGCTCGTCATCTTCAAACACCTGCCAATTTGAGACGTTATCAGGCACAGATGGTCCAAAAATCAATTCAACATAACATTTATTCTTCTTCAATCTGAAATCAGGCAAAAGTTTAACAACCATACTAGCCATCAGATCAACATCTTGGTTTTGCCCTCGAGGCATGTATGTGATATTAAAGGAATCAAAACTATCAATTAAGCTCCATACCTCATGCTGGTATCTTACCAGGTGTGGCAAATTGCAGTGTATCTTTTTCCTTGATCCACAATTATCTGTGATTCACCAAAAACTTTAAGATTTTTCACCTTCATATCAATGGCTTTCTTCAAGCCCTACAACAAGCCTTCATATTTTGCTGTGTTGTTGGTGCATGCAAACTCCAACCGACTGGCCATCAAATGCTGGTTCCCGTGCGGGTCAATGAGAATACTCCTAGCACCTGCACCTTCAAGGCAGTTAGAGCCATCAAAATAGAGTGTCCAGAATATAGAATCTAATGTTACATCAATTGAACTACTATCTAAGAAATTGGTCCTATCATCTACTATAATACAGGATAGTTCATCAGTTGGATTATGGGAGGGAATTTCCAATTGTGTGTATGTCAAATTTTCTTCAACTGTTTCTGCATGCAATTCTCCAAAACAGGTTTCTGTAGCATAAACATTGAAACTATAGTTCTCAAGGATAGAGTTGGTAAACATTACAGGTTCATTGGGACCATTTAGTTCCATTACGACATACTTCATGTATCTTTCTCAATCAACTCTTAGCATATCGCCTTTTCCCTTCTGAGGCAACAAGAGATGGGACCAATCAGTTGGGAAATATCCATTGAGTTTTGCTGACCAATCCCTACTAAGCAACATTCCAAAGGCCTCGAGTATATCGACTACCACTATATCAATGACTTGTGTGTACTGTGGTTTAGCAGCCATCCGAATCAACACATTTTTCAATTCTCCAATTACTTTCACATTTGTCCCGTCTAATTGCATAATTTGAGTCCCAATTTTCTCAAGTATTGCATGTAGTCATTTAGCAACAGCATAAGGCATCACAGTGGATGAGGCACCAGAATCTACCGGGAAATTGTGTACGTTCATGTTGAGGATTTCAAATGTGATAAGGAAAGGTGGGGTCATGGATTTTGATTTTCTCCCTATCATGGCTGCACTGACATCTTGGGGGTTTCAATTCATTTTGGACAGAGTGGCTTCCATAGTTGATGGCATTTGGGCTGCAATGGAGGTGTTGACAGATCTGGACACTGACTTCTTGGTTTGGCTGCTTGGGATGGTGGGAGTTTTGGAATTTCTCTCATTCATAGCTTTCAAGAGCAAATCTCTTTGCTACGTTAATTTCAACAAATCATAGTATGTGATATTAGCCCTAGATTTCTTAAGATCATCCACAATATTGTAATCAATGTTATAAATAGGATAGGGCAGAGTAAACATACCGGTTTTGCCATTCTTAGGTGGGATTTTACCATCTTGAGTAGCCTTCGTTGCAGCGGGAGATGGATTTTTTTTCTCTGGATGGTTTGCAACTAGGGTATTCTTGGACTGACCACTAGGTCTACTCTTCTCAACAGGGAATTTGGGAGCTAGTGCCTTCACAAGGCAGACATCTTTCTTGGTCTGATCTACAGGCTTCATCACACCTGCAATAGGCCCTTTGCTTCATGTGTGGATTTCATTAGTGTGGATTTCTGCCATACTGTCTCCTTGGTCATCATCTTTCTCATTTGTATAGAAATCCCACAGTATGTTGATTTGAGATTCTTCTTCCAAGGGCTCTTCCACTTGGTATTCTTCCTCATCTTCTTGTTTTGGTTCTAGCTCCACTATAGGTTCTTCTTGGTTAAGGAGCGATCCAATAAGAGCCAACTCTTCTGTGTTTAAATTCCCTTCATTGGGTGGAGCAGGCAGTGCAAGTGGACCATGACCACCTTCAGCCTTCTTATGATAGAAAGGTTTGAAAGGTTTTCTGTTGTTATACTCTCCTATACTCCCGCTTGTACTCTCTCCAGAATTCCTTTTCATATCGATGACTGTATTTGTTAACTTCTTAATGATCCAATGCAGACCTTCTACTTCTGTGGTATCCTTTTCTTTGGTTTTAGCCCCCTTGTTATCACTCCCATTATTCTTCTTGGATGCCTAAGAGGCTTTCTTTCTCTGGTTGTAGGGTGGCATGCTGTGAGGAACTGAGCATTTCATTCTCGACCTTTACTGGTTCATTGATAGCACCTTGTAAGGTTTGTGCGTTACTCCTCCTGACCGACATCGCAGTAGGGACAGGGAGAGCAGTGATGTAGAATTCCATGAGCACCTCCTCAGTAGGTCTAGCGGTGGCTAGGATTCTGTTGAACAAGGTGTTGAACCAGATGTTAAAATCCTTGACCTTTTCTTTGGTTTCCATTTTCAAATGGGATAGTTCAAGAACTAAGGCCGCAGGGGTTTTGTCATCGCCATACTTGTCTAAAAAGGCCTGCTAAAAGGCAACCCACGAAGTGATTGATCTTGTCTCAAGCTAAAGTACCATGTGGAAGCTGCACCAATCAGGGTAAAAGGGAATAGGCGACAAACCATATCTTCATAAGCTACCGCCAACATGCGCACGACCAAGAAGAACGAATTGATATGGTTTTCAGCAGTGTCTCCCCGCTCAGGGTCGAATTTAGGCAATACCTTTTCGGCATTCTTGGGTAAGGGATGTTGCAGCCTAGGTATCGCCACGGCATCCTGCGCGAGCCAGGGAGGCAGTGCTTTTGGAGGAGGTGGGAGTTGGTTTCCACTCGGTTGAGGAATATTAGCCATATCGAGGATGGGATTGTTCTAGTTGAGGGTTTCTTCTTTAGGATTTTCCAAATCAGGCTAGGGATTGCCTTCACATGGGGAATCCTCAGGGATTCCTTCCCAAGGAGAGTTGATACTTTGTAAAGAATCAAGCACAATATCTTCAAGAGAAGGGGCTGCAAATGTCTCTTCGTTTATGTGATAAACCCTTGGTTTTCTTTTTGCTGTCGGAGGTAAAGATTGAAAGATAGGGAGCTGTGATAGGGAATGAGCGTAAGCTCGAGTAAGTCTTCTCACTGGTTGTTCCTGAGTGACAGGATACTCCCACAGTGTCTCTTCTTCAAAATGAGGCTTTTTCGGATGAGAGGAAGGGTCTTTTTCAACCTTCACAATCCATGTATTAATCTTTTTGAATACATGTGTGGCACTTATAGATGAAATCTTGAAAAGCTGTGGACGACGGTTCAGACCCTCCTTCTAGCGCCAATTTGTTGACATAGCAAATTTTCGCTATACCAACAAGGGGAACTAACTTGATCGCAAGCCCCAATTAGACCTGCTTTCGTTTGGAATGGCTAGTTCCAACGGGTTTTAAGGGACCCCGTAAACTGTTAAATGAGTTGAAAGGCTTCTAGGAAGAAGGCTTCAATTAAATCAACAAAATTAAAACAGCTAACCTATATGTATCAACTCCTATCTAAGCTATTTCTAACTACTCTAGTTTATATCCTAACTATCCTAACCTATCCTGCAGGAGCAAAACAAAGGAGGTTAAACATCATATATAAATCCCAAGTCCAAATGAATCAATTATTGGTTCACTTAAGACCAAGGCTGTATTAAATCCTAATTGCAATCCAATCATTCATACAGGAATACACATTCCATTTTATGGAAGAAAAGCTTGCAACTGATGTCTAACATAGTTTTGAATCAGTAACCTTTTATGATTTAACCATGATGTTAAATCATATTCAAATAACCAGGCATAACCATGAACTGCAAGTTATCAATATGCACAAGAAAAACAAATATACATTTGCATTTATGCCAGCAACAACATTCTAATCAAAACACATAAGAGAAGAGGAAAATCAATTTGAAACACAGGCTCCTCATTAAACCAAGTAGTCTCTCTTTATTCACAATAAATCAGAGCTGTTTTTTCCAAACAAAAAGCCCCCCTCTCCTATCAGGAGTTAATACTTATGCAGCTCTCCATGACCCTCCCTCTTCCATGACCTTTCATTTCCCCCATTTCATTACACAGGTCAGCATATGCAGATGAGAACGGTTGGTGAACTGCTGACACACCGAGGTCACCCTTGGTGGAGCGTTCTCCTTCCTGGGGAAATGAATGGATGCCTTTGGAACAGAGGAGGATTGCGTATCATTTCTTAACACTTGTGTGGAGTGGCTATCATTTTCTGTCATTTCCTGAAGGAAACTGAAGATGCTGCGCTCATCATCCCCACATCTGGCATGCTTTGTGATGTATCTGGCAATGATGACATCTTGATGGATTAGCGCTGTCATGAATGCTTCCACTGAACTAAAGGAGTGCCTTGATTATGCGGTTTCACGGTGCGTGTTCCCTTTTGCAGAGTGTGTTTTGCAATGCTGACACTGGTAGGGCAGAGGTGTCATCCTGATACAACTTACCTTCATCCGTTACCGGGTCAGCTCGAGTTTGCCTGCAAAATAATCCATATCAGCTATGATGGTGATACATATGGCAAATAGGCCTACAAAACATGAATCTTGCGTTTATAACATCAAATGTGAAAGAATTCCCCTTTATTTTTAATTTATGCACTGATTAACTCCTGTGAATGTAAATCCGATTTACATTACAAATCCTTGCAAAACACAGAGCGGAACCCAAAACTTGGACTTGAAATACTATGGGCGGGAACCTATACCCTATCAGGTCTGCCATATGGCATTTCCCATAAAAAACCGTGACCATAGCACTTTACCAAATACACAAGAAACACGGGAAAAACCCGCGTTCGGGCCGTATACCTGGACTCAAATTTTATATGCTCGAGCCTAAAATTATCAATGGGTCTAGCGTATGGTGTCGCGCCTTATGCATGAGCGCTAGACCCCGCCGATAGCGATTTGCGATGGGGTGGGGTGGATCCGATAGCATATATATTATGTTTAATCGGATCGGTGAGTCCGCCATATCGCATATCGTAATATGCGTAGGCCTAGGGCCTGACCGATTGCGATATGCAATTAGGCTGGACCTGACATATATATATATATATATAGCCCTGGTGGGTCCGCAGTGTATGATTTCCCTTTGTAAAACCCGACTTCAACGTTTTTTTTGAAAACACAAGAAAGTATGGGAAAACCCCGTGTCCGACCTGTTGTTGCACAGATTTTCCAGACAGTGCGACAACGCTCAGACCGGGGGTTGTCATCTCGATCTCTGATCCCTCCATTTAAGCCGTCTCCCTGAAGCAGGCTAAGGGGGTAGACCCTATGAGATAAAGGTAAACCAACTGGGAACCAGTTGGGTTGGGAGGCACAACAGGGGGAAACAAGCACTTGATCGATTTAGAATTTGATTAGATCTTTAAATGCTTAAGGCCAGTGCCTTACGGAGTTAATGAAAACCAAGTATTTAATTAACTACTGCTGCTTATGAAGTAATTTAATGATTGCTTGCAAACTATGTTGCCAGGAAACGTGGGTTCGGGGACGGGTACGGGGACGAGGACGGGGACGGGGACGTCATTATATAAATATTATATTTTATAAATTATAATATAAGTGAATTTGTATATTTTTCAACTTTAAACAAGAAAACTAAAATACTTATGATTTAAACTTTAAAATATTTAAACATGCACATCATTGAACATTCAACATTCACAATGAAATTTCGAAATTTCTAGTGTTATATCAAGTGCAAATTGGAGTTTACATATTAATAAGAATCATGATATATGTCCATTGTCATTCGACATTCAAAATTTGCCTTAAGGCATTTCCAAACAAAAACTAGGAAATTTTAAAATACTAAAATAAAAATAGCTAATAGTGAACAATGGCTTCCTCAAGCCATGTCATCAACATCACTCAGATCTTCAATTAGCATGCTCTCCAAGTAGGAATCACTCTCATCTTGAGGCTCTTTTTCATCCATAGCAACTAGAGGTAGCTCAATAAGGCCATCTGGTTGTATCTCCTCGCCCACACACATAGCATCATTTGTGTATTGGTCCCATCTCTTGAAAGGACCCTCCTTGTAACCAAGATCTTTTTGAGGTATGAGACAAAGTGTGCTATGAATGTACACTAAGTTCTCTGTCTTCTTTGAGCCCAACCTATTTCTCTTTACCGAATGGATAAAGGCATAAGTACTGAAATTCCTCTCGAAAGATGCAGAACTAGCTACTTGGAATATTAGGGGAAGCCCATTAAATTAATTAAAAATTTAAAAATAAAAACTAAAATGAACTCCAGAGAACCCGATTTTGGGGTTCCAAGTACCCATCATCAGGGTTCTTCATACCTGTCAAGACAAAAGAACCCAAATTTTTTTAATGGAGAACCCGGTTCTTCATAGAAGAACCCGGTTCTTATGGGTTCTTCTCAGAGGCACCTGTACAAGAATCCGGTACTTGGGTTCGAGAACTCGGGACGGGTTCGAGAACCCCACCCCCGGGTTCGGGAACCCATGCAACATAGCTTGCAAATATTTACAAAATATCAAACATGTCACGAGCATTATATAGTCCAAGCAACGATTAATTTCACTAGATGCAGAATATTCAATAGATGCTCAATGTTCTAGCAAATAAATTTCAAAAGATCAAATACTTTCAAGAAACCACGAAATTTTAAATGCTAATCTTTAAATAAACATTTAAGCGCATTTAACTATAGAGAAGTGGAACATAAATGCCACAAAAGACACCAAAATGAGTTTTCAATTTTTAGTTAATCTTTTCAAATTTTTTTATTTTTATTTTTTATATATTTTTATATTTTTATAAAATTCTAAGAATAAAATAAGACTAAAATCTAAATAAGTAAAATTTAAATCTAAATGAAAATAAAAAGCTAAACTATAAAACAAAATTCTAAATAAAAGCCTAAGGATTAACTTTTTATGCTTTTGGGATTTTTTTTATTTTTTGTTTTTAATTTAATTTAATTTTTAAATTTGTCTAATTGAAATCAAAGAAAATCAAAACAAATAAAATAAAAATGAAAATTGAAATGTCTTAAAACTAAAATCAGAAAAGTAAATAATAAAAAAAAAGGTCTAAATCCTAACTAAAAAGAACTCAAATCTAAATCTAAATCCTAACTATAAAGAACTCAAATCTAAATCTAAATGAAACAAAAACCTAACCTAAAACTAACCAACGCATATGAAAAACCCCAACCCCTAAAAAAAATAAAATCGCATTTAGTTTATGGCTATGCAGGTTCGCGTGAGAGGAATTTGATGACGGCAGAGAGGATGCAGGCGAGAAAAGGCTGCGCAGAGAGGAGAATGAAATGGCTAGAGAAGGTGCTGCGTGAGGGCTGGCGAGGCAGCGTGGAGCTGCGATGAAGTCGCAACAATGTGGGCAGTGAAGGAATGCGTGGAGAGGGTGAGCACGGGTTAGGACAGCGGATGGGGGAATTGCTGAGCAGTATGGCAGCATGGAGCTGGAAGATCCATTGGTAGAAGGCGAAGGATGAATGACGTGAGGACATTATTGTAGGTTGAGGATGGGAGAGATACGGTGAGGCTGACAGTTTGAGGAGCAAAAGCTCCTAGCATCACCTCCTTTACCCTTGAGCCTTTGGCTCTCCTTGACCCTTGAGCCTTTGGCCCAACCATCCATCAAGTATGAGCAAATACTCCTACCTCTGGGCTAAGGTCAATGTTTGTTCCTATCCAAGAGTGCGCGCAGGATCAAGGTTGATTCAACGAGGGAATGAGGGATGTAGATGAGTGATGGAAAGGAATTGTAGCCGTAGAGGATTGCAGGTTTTAGGGGCGTATGGGCATCGTGGAGCTGGGGTTTGGCATGCAGGATTAGTGAGGAAAACACAAGGATGGAGACTGCGTGCCACAGCATGAGGGTTTTGGCAGCAGAAAGGTGGAGGTTGTGGTGAGAAGTGGAAAACTGAGGTTGCCAAAGGGAAAATCAGATTTCCCAAAGGATTTTTTTTTTTTTGATTTCTGGGTAATAAAATTAAAACCTTAGGCAGAAACAGAAGAAACTGAAAACCCAAGTAGCAAACCGGTGTCCTGGAAACCCTTGAAGAATTTTTCTGAAAATTTTAATAGAAATTCTGAATCGTGCTGCTTCAAATTTGTCAATTGAAACCCTTGAACAATAGAAATGTGCACCTGCAAGAAAGTGGTTCTGAAGCAAATATTCTTGCTAGCACTGATCTTGAGGCCAGATCTTACCCTCCATGGTCTAGATCTGGTATCAAACAAAAATCTCCTCTTCAGACCTGTGACTTGCAATGACAAAAAAAAATACCTAGAAACAATATGTGCGAAGATGAAACTAAAAACTTAAAAAAAAAACCAGCTAAATAATTACAATATCCACAAGATAAAGACTCTAAGTAGCCAGATTTGTCGTTATGCCACACACACACACACACATATATATTTTTTTAAGATTTCAAGTTTGATATGAGGTGCTTCAGAAAACCCTTAATGCATCCTCAACAGAAATTCTAATGATAAGCCCAGGATCAAAACTAGCTAGGCTCTTCAGAAAATGCAGTTTGGGAGTTCGCTGGTTCAACTGAGAACTTCCCCGAACGCCCGGTAAACTTAAAATCAAAGATATCCTGCACAGCTTAATTCAACCATTAACAAAGAGGGAGAAAACGATACTAAAATCCGGATCTAATGGAGATACCTACCATCATATTCAGAAATTTAACTACCATTCAAACCCTAGCGACTAAACAAGATACTTGTTTTTAAAATCACTTTTCATCAAGCTGCCATCAATGGCTGAAAATAAATTTATGCAGAAAAATAAAACATCTTACAAAATCCAGAAGAGTAACACTAGCAAGATTTCAACCCCAAAGTCTTTCTTTATTGCACATGAAAAAATTACTACAAGAGAGCTTTCTTTAGCACACGATTCTAAGTTCGAATTATCTCAAATGACCCCTGACACCCTATTTAAAGGAAAAATTCCCAACGGCTAGTTCGAGTGATCCATGTCAAAGTGATCTTGACCGTCGATGAGGATCAAAATCTCTTTTAATCTCATCCATCAAAATTTTAAATATATTAGTTAATTAAAATCTTGCATTTATTTCCTCAAAACTTTAACTTATTATTATTTTATTTTATTTTTTCAATTTTTTATTTATTTATTTTTAATTAAAACTTTTATTTTTTAATTTTATTATTTATATTTTATTATTATTTTTTTACTAGACCCTTGAACTTAGCCTTTGGAAAAATCACCTAGGACCTAGGACTATTGAGAGGATAAAACATTTTCTAACCCTCAAGACACTTTACATCATGACCATTACAATTTTACATCTCAAGGGGGAAAACCCATTTGACATAGACCCTCATAGACCACCCATTTCATAGACCACCTAGTTCTGCGACACAAATATAATCTAGCAGATCAAGAAATTTGTAATAACCTAACCAAATAGTTAGAATTATTTCCAAATTACTTTTACATAGACTTGAAGCACACTAGGATTCCCCTAAGATTCTAATGACAAAATCCATTTCGGCTTTGATGTTAGGCTGAAGGAAAACTCTGCCGATCATGGATTGGTGAGACAAAAAACCTTCCGGAACGTAGATTATCACTAGAAAATTAGGTTTGCGTAGGAAATTTACATACATGACTCAGATCTACTAAGATTATTTACGATTTACACATGCAGACTGGGTTTACAACATAACATGATTGGGTTGATGATGACAGTCGAATGGCATGGACATGTCGATCAAGCGCTATCCCTTTTGCGAAAAGGGGGTGCACTGCTATGGGTAGTTGACACGTAGTGGTCAACACGGCCATAAGGCCAGACCTAAAATGTTATATGCTCTGGTCTATAATCATCGGCGGGTCCGAGGTATAACGATGTGCCTTATGTTTAGGCCCCGGACCCTGTGGATTGCGATATGCGATGGGAGGGCGGACCCGATAGAATATATATCGTGGTTAATATCGTTGTCGGGTTCGGAAGACATACATGCCCTTTATATATATAGCTTTGGGGCTTGGCCGATAGCAATTTACGATGGGGCTCCGGACCCGAAATATATGCATTTGGAATGAAACCTGTTGGGTCCAGAAGCCATGAATGCGTTGTGTTAATTGCGATAGGCCCAAAAAAATGGATTTATGCATGTTTTGCGAAGTATTTCTGCTATAAGGAATTATGATGGGAATAATGATGCGATAGAAGGTTTTGAGGGTTTAAAAGGTTCCGATGGGGGGAATGAATGGAGGGTTAGGTTGAGAGATGAATGGACTGTGCAACAAGGTCTAAAAAGGGGGTCTTGACCATTAAGAACTGAAGATTTGGCCCGGCAACGAGTTAAAGTCTCTGGGACTAAACAGATCATTCGGAGAGGTAGAAGACCAACTTTAGGGGACCCATTCAAAATTACTGCCAAGGCAAGTTTGATAGGGTGGTGGTTGTGACCACAATAGGCGGACACAGCAGCAGGTCCATACTGCAGCCTACCTGAGTTCTTGTGCATATCAGAGTGTTAGAGAGATAGTCATATAGGGAAGTAGATGGCACATTGCGCCTTTAACAATCATGTGCCAATCCTAGTTTATTTCCAGTTTTTTCACCGTCAATTGCTGCTGTTCTAAATTAGCAAAATTCCAGTTCAGATCAGTTTCTATTTCAATTCATTTTTCAGTTGAGATAATTTAGAGAGCATGCATGAAAAGCTGAGTGAGGGCACAGATCTCAAGAAGTGTGCATGCATACATGCCACAGTCGTCTTTATTTCGGGGCACACTAACTTTGGGAATGTTATTCATGCAGGAGGGTGCAGAGGCTGTATTATTAGGGTTAGGGTTTGACACTCTTAGTTGGGGTCTCTTCTTGCATGTGTCCAGATACATTCTCTTCCCCTTGTCTCTTATTCTGTATAAGAATGAAGGGGACATCACTGAGATAGTGAATGACATAGCAATTGATCTTTTGTTTTGTGATTTTATTCTTTACAACTAGTAGAGTAAAATTGTTTTTTTCAGAGGTCAGATCTGCATGTTTGTTATTCATGTTATTAGCAGTATATGTTTTGTAGGTTTATTTTATAGGTTCTTCATTCTATGTTGCTTTGTCTGTTCTAACATATTGTCCAAATTTGAATTGAGATTTTTCCATATTTAAAATGGATATTTGTTGGTTCTTTTTTTTGAAAATGTTTGAGCTGAGTTATATAAATCATTTTGACAGATTTGGTGCTAAAGAATAAGCTGGTTGTTTATGATCTCGAGAATCAAACAATTGGATGGGTTGATTACAATTGTGAGTAATATCCTTTATTATCATTATGGTGTTCAGATATACAATACTTAAACTATGTTCATTGACACCTTTTCATTTTAATGAAAGATGTCCAATTATTTATATGCAGGAATTCAATATATTACTTGACATGTGAAGTTTCATCAACTTTTAGAATTTTCCTCTTACTATATGATGTGGTGAAGATACTAGTAGATATGATCTGTCAAAAAATATTGTGTAAGAAACTTTAGATGCAAAGCATTCTTTTATTGCCCCAAATACAAGGTCTTCATGACTAGTTACAACGGCTTCCAACAAAATAAACAACATGTGAAAGAATTGCATAAATAAAGCCTCATATCAGATAGATATTGTTACTCACCAAAAGTGGGTGACCCTATAGGAGAAAATTTTCTCCCATCATCTATTCCAGCCGGCCAGCGAGCAGCCCCTAACAGCCCTACTAGCCAATGATGATGTGCCATTCATATCTCTGCCACCTTCATCAGTCATATGTTTCCTCACCCATTTGGCAAGAGCACATGTTGGAAGGTGGCTTTCTGATTAAAAGTTACTTCGTTCAATTTGTAATCAGGTCTTATGCTTGTTTGTATTTGGGCATTTGACATGGATTATTGGGTGGTCAGGAAGAAAGAGGAGTTTTGACTGTAATCTTGTTCCCTCACCTTAAATGGTGGTTAATCTTTCATCCTAGTCTAGTGGGACCTCCCCTAACGACCCAATGGGTATAGTGTTGATTTTACATAGGTCTTCTATATTGGTAAGAACTTCTAATGAGTTAATTCTTTTACACATTTTATCCATGATTTCATCATTAAGTAAATACATAGAAGACATCAACAATACAATATTTATGACAGTAGCATCATGAAGAAACAAACCAAAACAAAGAACACAAGAGTTTACCTTGGGAAAACCCACATGGGTGAATAACCCAACAACCCTTTCAATAGAGAAATTCCTCAGTTTAACAGAGATACATCTTAGTCAAATACTAGGCCAAACTTGGTCCATCCTTCATCCTAGTCAAGTCATATTCCCATAGAATTTGGCCTGATTAAGTTTGCATTTTGCCATCTATAGAGCTCGATTCTTGCACAAAGATTCATTCATCACAAAGATTCATTCATATGTCACAAAAATACAAGGATCACAAAGATTCGTTCATCAGAGAAATTCTTCCACAAAAATAAAAAGGAGCTGCTTCATAAGTGCGAGGGATAGAGAGAGACCTTTTGCTATTCTTCCTTCCTCATCTTCTTAATTAGAAAACACTTGCTTAGATGATCTGAATACCCCCTTCATGCCACCTTTTTACCGAACTAGACATCAGGGGGGCAACCGAAGCTCTGAATTTCAGTAGAGCTACTGACGAAGAAGGCCTTCAAGCGAAATTCCTAAAGCATGATAGTAAGCCCGTTGTGTCCTATCTTGCCGATCTTTTTAGCCATGTGGTTTACTGAGGCTTCCCCCCTACTTGGAACAAACATGTCATCCACCCTATCCAAAAGTTGGGGAGTATTTCTGATCCAAATAACTATTGAACTATTATGGTGGGTCACACATTCTCTAACTTTATGCCACAATTCTACATCAGTGGCTTCTTGTCAAACTAGAGCAATGAAATCTCATATCCAAGGGGCAAGCGGGTTTCCATCCAAACTGCTAGACGATTGACCACATATTTACACTTCGAGCCATCACTGAGGAGGCTCGTCATTGTTTTGCAAGAGTATACAACTGCTTTGTTGACTTCTGGAAAGTGTTCAACATAGTGCCAAGGGAGTTACTCTTTAAGAGACTCCGTGACATTGGGATTTCTGAGACTCTCCTGGCAGCCATCATGATGTTGTATGAGTTTGTTATTGGACGCTTAGAGTTGGCTCACAACCTGTCAGATTTCATTCAGGGTACCATTGGTGTGAAGTGTTGATTTTTGTAGCTTGGGAGGTCTCCAAGCCCCGAGGATCACGATTTTGGAGGATGGAGCTGCACAAATGGCCTTGTGGGCTTGAAACTCAAGCTTGGGGTTTTGCACCCATTGATGTTGGGGACAAAACTATGGAGATATTTTGACATGTGATGGATGAAGATGATAGTACTCTTCGAGACAAATCTGATGCATCGAAAATCATCCGATTCCGAGTTGTGGTTGAAGAGAAATGAAATTTTGAAGTTATGGTGGGTTAATTTGTATAGTTGGGCAGGTCGACTTGAGGTTAAAATAGTGCCTTTTGTGGAGCTCCTTCCTCCAAACTCTTTATCCTCCAAGCTTGGAGTACCTCCCAAGCTACAAAAATCAACACTCTCTCTTAGCGAGGAAAGTACTTCCAAGGCTAGGAAGTAACCATCATCATCTTCGGTGACACTAGCCCATCTGGCATCCATCATTGCAACATACCTTGTAGAATGAATCTGGCAATCTCGATAGTGCCTCTGCTCCTCACACGATCTCCACTGGATCAATCTTGTAAGCACTCATCCTCCTGGATCAAACACAACTCATGCAAATCCCTCCAACCTCGGATATGAAACATCGTGATCTGATGAAGACTCTAGCTTGCCAACGTGTAATTCATCACATGAAGCGATCTCGATCAACTTGATCTCATCCATGCCAAGGAAATCCTTGAGCTATCCCATCCATCCATGACAAATAACCGGAAGTCCATGATCAACAATCTAACCTACAACAAATTGTTGTTCACCAAGCTCACCATCAATCCACTAGAACTCCCAGCCAATCTCGCTGCCAAGCCAGTGAAAACCACATCTCCATGTCTTTAGTTGAATCCTCTGCTCCATGATCTAGACACCCACAAATCCCTTTGAGTTGCTTCATCGTGCACACTCTGATTCATTGTCCCTCAATGTAGCTCAGATACACTTTGATACCATGTTGTTTTTCCACAACCTTGGTGTCTGGTATAGAATCTTAAATCTCTGACGCTACCAAATCAAGAATCACAACAATACTACTAGTGCACAAAATATGGACAACTTTTTACATATCTTGGAGCATAAGATGGAGCTCAATTAGAAGAAGGACATCACTGTTTGGGCTGCAAGTTAGGGCAGACTCTAAAACAAAGGAGGAGGCAGCGTTGGCATCTTTCATGACTGTTCTTGGAGGTCGAGTAGAATTGCAGGAGGGCCGAGTTGTTTGGGACATCCAATTACATCAAAACACATCAAATACATCTTTGAAATTGGCCACAGGCAAAGCAACATAATGCATGGAGGAAGAGTGATGTTTTGGGCATGACTTTCCCTCATTGCAGGTCTGAATTCATTGCAAGAGGAGGTCGCAGTGGTAGAGAGCATTTCTGGGTTGTATGTGACATGTTTAGCGCTGTCTTCTTGTGATTTAGGGCAGCGATTACCACAACAAAGGGACCGAGGCCTGTTTTGGTGTAAACAGAGGGCTGTTTGGTAAGTTTTGGGGTTTGGAATTAGCCCTAGGGACAACGAGTTGGAGCACAAGCCTAGGAAGGAAGGCCGCAGCTGTAAAAGGCCTTAGGAGTTGATTGGAAGGGCTTAACATGGACTATTAAGAAGCCTTAACCAGGCAACCAAGGTGACAGTAGTGTACAACAATCCAAAAGAGGGATGTATTTGATGTTGTGAGGTTGTTTTGATGTTAGGGACGAAGTCCTATAGTTGGACAGTTGTGGACATTCGAGAAGAAATTATATCAGCAGTTGTTTGGGTGTCACGTCAAGAGGAGCAGAAGGTTGCAAGTATTCATTTCCTCTTGAGTTGATATAATTTGCAGATGGATGGTGTCCTAGAAGAGGGTTGTCGATGAATTCCATTGGCAGCTAAGAGGAGGGCTTCCTAGGTGTGAGGATGCCCTAGCCAGAGGTGGACGCTACAACAAGTGTTGGTCACTCGTGGACTATTGGAGGGCAGCGTGAGAGTAGACGTGATTGGGCATTTATGGTCTGCTGGAGGACAACGTGGTAGTGCCCAAGTTGGAGCCCAGTGTGCACCATCTTCACGGACTTAGGTGGTTGCTAGAGGCAAAAATTGAGCTCAAGGGTTTGATCAACCGGAAGCAGTTTGAGTAGCCCAAGGCTTGTGTGTGGAGAAGGACATATACACCAGATGATGGGCAGTCTCCTAGCCCATGTTCATTGAGGGAGATGGACATCTTTCAGTGATAGGTGGCAACCCTTTGTGCCCTATGTTGGCCTTCATTGGAGCAACGCAGGAAGACCATAGTCGGCTGGAGTCGCTGAGGAGTTGAGGAGCAGCAGTGGGCAGATTGAGAGCTGTTCACAAACGGAGTTGTGAACGAATAGATAGGAGTCTCGATGTGTTATGCCCTTGATGGACTAAGGCACAACTAGAGAGCAAATTGATAGTTGAGGTTTAGTGACTAGATGGACTTGGAGCATTGATAGAGGCAGGAGCTATAGATCGGGAGGCGCTAGACTGAGCAGGTACAGGGTATGATCGAGAGGAGCTGAGAGAGAGCATTACATTAGCCAAATGGTCATTGTTGGTTGTCAATGGATTGGCACCAAGCCATAGTCTTGTGTCTTGTATCAGTGGATGTATGAGGGCCATTATCCCTAGTACGGGAGCCCTAGATTGTTGTATTATATGTTGATTAATATAACGAAGTTGGTTTGAAAATTGTAAAAAGTTGTCCATATTTTGTGCATTAGTAGGTTTATTGTTGTTTATATTCTGCCATGAAAAGTAGTATCATTGTGATTCTTGGTTTGGTAGCGTCAGAGATTTAAGATTCTATCCCAGACACCAAGGGTTGTGGAAAAAGAACATGAAGCTGTAATATTCCTAATTAGTTATGGCTCATTGGAATATTCGATTTTGTTCGATTTTTGCTTTCTATAGTTATTTGTAAATAAAAAGTGAGGAAGGGGGAACATAACTCACTTTAGAATTAAAAGTCACTTCCTAAGTAGCACAACGTTGTGACTTAAGGGGGAACCAAGGGGGCCAAAGGGGGACGCAGAAATGGGGCCCACGCAGACACATTGAGGGACTGCACAGGAGGGAAGGAACACATGGCAAGAAGGGGATCACGCAGGAGAAAGTGAGCCTAGGGATTGTGAGAGGCAGAGGCTATAAAATAGAGAGGAACCCCCCCATTTGGAATCATTCTGGTTATGAGCATTTGTGATAGTTATTTCGACTTAGAGCATGCTAGCTATTTAGCTAGTCTCCAACACTGTTTAGTGCATTGAGTGTCTCAGTTCGAAGATCTCACCCTTAGCCCCGGGGGACTTCGAGTGCCTGCTCGGACAAGGTATTTCCATTGGCATTCCAGGAGTAGTTTCATCAACATTTCAACCGCAGTTTCATCAGCACATCAGCAGCAGTTTCATCGCTGTCTTTGAGGAACTACGCAGAACCCCAAGGGGGTGATTTTCGGTGGTCGACCATTTCAGAAAAGCTTTATAGGTTTTTTTGGGTTTCTTGAGTAGAGTCCGATTCCAGAGTTTCAGCCTTTTCTGAGGAGGGGAGCAGCCCCAAATCTTCATTCGATTTCCAGCAACAGCAGCAGCACGACAGTTTTCCAGCAGCTGGGACATAGATCAGTGTGAGGCCATTCCAGGAAAGCTTTCTTGGTTTTTCTGGCTTTCTTGAGTAGAGCCCGAATCTAGAGTTTCAGCTTTTTCCGAGGAGGGGAGTAGCCCCAAATCATCATTTGTTTTCTAGCAGCGACAACAACACAACAACAACATCCACGCAGAGAGGCCATTCTTGTCATTCTGAGAGTTTCTTCACTTGCCTTGTGCAAGTCGAGGTGCCATCTGTCTAATCACCTCTTGTACTCATTTATTGCTCAGTATAATAAAATGGCTTAGCATTTCTTGTGTATCTGCTTATATTTCTGGTTTACATTATTATATGCTGTTCCACTGTTATTTTATCACTTCTGGGTTATTATATCATTTGCACATATTTGGTTGGAGTTTTTGTTGGGGTTTGAGGAATATTCTGGGTTAGAATATTACAGTGGTATCAGAGCATAGATCTGGCTCAGCTTGTGGAGCTAGCAATCTATGACACTGGGGGAGAAACCCTATATTTGTTACAGAGGTCAGAGATACAGAGACACTGGGTGTAGGTTGGAGAATACCTACGGAGAGGGAGATTGTGTTCCTGTGGTAGACACAGAACAAAGAGAGCCAATAGTGAATGCAGAGCAGATGGCAAACGAGGACGGGAAGAGATTTGCGGATATGCTCCTCAAATTAGTGCAGGATCTGTCGAGGCAGATTGAGGTGATGGGGCAGAGATTCACGGTAGTAGAGGCCAGACAGTGGGAGAGCCCATGAGTTTTTCAGATCGGTGAGGGATCAGGTGCATCCCATCACTTGCCAGAGCAGCGTGATACTGCGCATCAGGGGGCCTCACATGCCCCTACACGCTCTACCATGCCCACCTTCTTAGGAGCAGACACAGGAGCCGCAGCCCAACAAGAGGCAGAGCCCGGGGAGATGGGCGATTATTTTGTAGAGTACTAGGCCTATGGGCAGGAGTTCACGGAAGCCCTCTCATTCAGAGATTTTGTTCAGCTCTAGCGGGATAGCAGACCCCCGTGATCATCACAGAGGGTACCGACATTACCATGATGGCGACACCCACCGTGCAGCGAGCAGATTCCACTTGCCTACGTTTGGTGGCTCATCAAACAGTTCGGCAAAGTCTTGGGTGGAGAAGCTGGACATTTATTTCCAGCTTAACCAGATGTCGGAGGCAAAGGCCATCAAGGTGGCAACGCTGCATTTGGATGGCAAGGCCCAGGATTGGTGGTTTCATGGGATGGTTACATTGGGGCACTCCACAGTGACGTCATATGCCGAGTTTACCAGGAGACTGATGGAGCAATTTGATCGGAGGGTTCCAGAGCAACTTTTCGTTGAGCTGACGAGGCTCAAACAAACATGGAGCCTAGAGACCTACATTGCAGATTTCTTGAGGATCTCCGTGATGGTGCTAGACCCCTATCCATGGCATAGAGGGTCTATATGTATGTTGAGGGGTTAGCAGAGCCACTTCAGGGTTTAGTCCGATCCACTAAACCAGCCACACTCCAGGACGCTATCAGCAGGACCTGGGACTTACAGGATGTCTTACCCAGGACTCAGACACCTTACCCCCAGAGGCAGACCTTTCAGTCTAAGGGGAAGGATGTGAGGATTCCTCCTCCAAAGGGGAATCTAGGATGAGTGCAGCGTGACGACGATGCCAGGAGGGAGCTGAAGAAGAAGCGGTTGTGCTTCACCTGTCAGGAGCCATGGGCACCAGGACATAGATGTGCTGCTGGGAAAGCACATTTTATTGAGGTCTTCTCCGAGAGCAGTGGAGAAGAGGATGACGAGGAGGATGTGGAGGCAGGAGATAGTCATGCCATACAGGGACCTTTGCCACCTCCACCAGCAGCAGCAGGTGGTGCATCTTTTGCATCCACCGGAGGGGCCATTGCAGCGTTGCGGGGAGTTCCCAAATATCTGACACTACACGTACAAGGGACAATACGTGGCCAGCGCGTATTAGTTTTGGTTGGCAGTGGGGAAGCCCACAACTTCATCGATGCTCAGATGGTTGAGCGGAGAGGTATACAGACAGAGCTTCGATGGGTTTTCAGTCTTGGTCCCAGGAGATTAGACCATGCTGTGTGCTCGTTATGTTCCAGAGCTTTCAGTGACGATGGGCACCTACACATTGATTGACCACTTTTTCGTGGTCAATATTTCGGACACCAACATGACACTGGATGTTCAGTGGCTTATCACTCTAGGGAAGGCCACGACAGATTGGAAGACCCTGGAGATGGAGTGGGATGATGAGAAGACAAGGAGGCATGAGAAGATACGAGGACCACACATATCCGCCTTAGACTGTCTCGGCTCATCGGATGGAGGCAGTCTTCCGAAAGGGAGACATAGAATGGGCAGTGGAGCTGCGTGCATTAGAGGCAAGAACTACAGGGCAGACGGTACACCCAGAGATACAGTCTATCCTTGATCGGTATGCCATAGTGTTTGGGGAGATTCCACCAGGACAACCACTAGATCGGGGGTTTGAGCACACCATCGAGCTTGAGCAGGGCATACAGGCCGTGATTATCACCCCCTATAGGCACCCCAAGCCCTATCGGGATGAGATTGAGTGGGCTATCCAGGAGTTGCTTGCACTGCCAAATTTCACGCAGCCATTTGTTTTGGAGTGTGATGCGTCGGAAGAGGGGATCATCGCAGTATTGATGCAGGGTGGTCACCTTATAGCATTTGAGAGCCGGAAGCTCCTTCTGCATGAGAGGTTGTATTCCATATACGACAAGGAGATGTTGGCCATCATGCATGGATTGGCTAAGTACCGGCAGTATTTGGTAGGCAACAGGTTCAGGGTGAGGACTGATCACAACAACCTCAAGTTCTTTTGGAGCAGAAGCAGCTACAGGAGAGGCAACAGAAGTGGATCAGTAAGATCCAAGCATATGACTTTGACATTGAGTATGTCAAAGGTAAGAACAACGTGGTAGCAGATGCCCTTTCACGTAGACCAACCTCGTCGTCTCTTATGAGCTTGGATACAGATTGGAGGGCTCGACTCTTAGTAGAGTACTCCAAGGATAGATTTGCGTGTGAGGTTCTGGATGGGCAGATGATAGGTACAGGGTGGTCGATGAGATCATCTACCACAGGGACGAGATCTTCTTAACTGAGGGGTCTCAGCTCAAGAAGAAGATACTCTAGGCATCACATGATTCCCCATTGGCAAGACATCAGGGTTGTACCAAAACCTACAGGGCCATTAGGGAGAGGTTCTCATGGAAGGGCCTCAAGGAGGATGTACTCCAACACATCCGGGAGTGCGATGCTTGCCAGAGGAACAAGGGAGAGATGAGCCATCCCGCAGGATTATTGCAGCCTCTTTCCATTCCGGAGGGGAAATGGGAGAGTATTTCGATGGATTTCATCACAGAGTTGCCCATGGTATAGGGTAAGGATTGTATCTTTATCGTCATTGATCGATTGACGAAGTACACACATTTCTTTGCCATATCCGCACACTATACAACAGCGCAGGTGGCTGAGCTGTTCTTTAGGGAGATCTTCAGGCTACATGGTCTTCCTAAGACCATTGTCAGTGACAGGGACATCCGTTTCATGGGCGGGTTTTGGTAGGAGCTTTTCCGATTGGTGGGGATGGAGTTGACACCGAGTACCAGCTATCACCCACAGATGGACGGACAGACGAAGATAGTTAACAAGTGGTTGGAGGGCTACTTGCGTAACTATGTCAGTGGGCAGCAGCGAGCATCGCTGAAGTCACTGCATCTGGAGGAGTACTGCTACAGTACTTTGCATCACATGTCCATTGGTATGTCACCATTCTATGCTTTATATGGGTATCATCCTTTATCTTTTGTTGATGTGATGTTTGGTGATAACAGGGCTCTTAGAGCCAAGATTTGGATCCAAGAGAGTCAGGATATCTTTCGAGCTCTCAAGGATAACATGGCTACAGCGCAGAACCAACAGAAGCTGTATGCCGACAAGGGTCAGGTGGAGAGGTAGTTCGAGGTAGGGGACATGGTCTACCTACGATTACAGCCATACCGATAGTCATCGCTAAAGCAGAAGGGGGTTGAGAAGCTCAAGCCCCGCTTTTATGGGCCATACAAGGTGATACGCAGGATTGGACAGGTTGCATATGAGTTGGAACTGCCCCAAGACAACAAGATTCATAACATTTTTCATGTATCATGCCTGAAGAAGGCATTAAGGCAGCAAGTGGCCGTGACAGATGAGCTACCACCCATGGATGATGAGGGGCATTTGGTATTGCAGCCGGAGGCTATCATTGACTCTAGGGAGAGACGGTTGCAAAGCAGGATGGTCCGGGAATTCTTGGTGGGGTGGAAGAGTTTGCCGGATGAGGATGCCACTTGGGAGAGTGAGCAGATCTTACAGCATCCATCACTTCAGTTGCTTGAAGACAAGCAACATTTTGCCGGGAGAGACTGTAATATTCCTAATTAGCTATGGCTAATTGGAATATTCAATTTTGTTCGATTTTTGCCTTCTATAGTTATTTGTAAATAAAAAGTGAGGAAGGGGGAACATAACTCACTTTAGAATAAAAAGTCACTTCCTAGGTAGCACAACGTTGTGACTTAAGGGGGAACCAAGGGGGCCAAAGGGGGATGCAGAAATGGGGCCCACATAGACACATGGAGGGACTGCACAGGAGGGAAGGAACACATGGCAAGAAGGGGATCACGCAGGAGAAAGTGAGCCTAGGGATTGTGAGAGGGAGAGGTTATAAAATAGAGAGGAACCCCCTCATTTGGGATCATTCTAGTTATGAGCATTTGTGATAGTCATTTCGACTTAGAGCACGCTGGCTGTTTAGCTAGTCTCCAACACTGTTTAGTGCATTGAGTGTCTCCGTTTGAAGATCTCACCCTTAGCCCCGGGGGACTTTGAGTGCCTGCTTGGGCAATGTATTTTCATTGGCATTCCAGGAGTAGTTTCATTAGCATTTCAGCAGCAGTTTCATCCGTGTCTTTGAGGAACTGCGCAAGAAGGGGATCACGCAGGAGAAAGTGAGCCTAGGGATTGTGAGAGGGAGAGGTTATAAAATAGAGAGGAACCCCCTCATTTGGGATCATTCTAGTTATGAGCATTTGTGATAGTCATTTCGACTTAGAGCACACTGGCTGTTTAGCTAGTCTCCAACACTGTTTAGTGCATTGAGTGTCTCTGTTCGAAGATCTCACCCTTAGCCCCGGGGGACTTCGAGTGCCTGCTTGGGCAAGGTATTTCCATTGGCATTCCAGGAGTAGTTTCATCAGCATTTCAGCAGCAGTTTCATCAGTATATCAGCAGCAGTTTCATCCGTGTCTTTGAGGAACTGCGCAGAACCCCAAGAGGGTGATTTTTGGGGGTCGACCATTTCAGAAAATCTTTTTGGGTTTTTCTGGGTTTCTTGAGTAGGGTCCGATTCCAGAGTTTCAGCGTTTTCTGAGGAGGGGAGCAGCCCCAAATCCTCATTCGATTTCCAGCAGCAGCAGCAACATGGCAGTTTTCCAGCAGCTGGGACGCAGATCAGTGTGAGGCCATTCCAGGAAAACTTTCTGGGTTTTTCTGTATTTCTTGAGTAGAGCCAGAATCTAGAGTTTCAGCTTTTTCTGAGGAGGGGAGCAGCCCCAAATCATCATTTGTTTTCTAGCAGCAGCAACAACACATCAGCAGCATCCACGCAGAGAGGCCACTCTTGTCATTCTGAGAGTATTTCTTCACTTGCCTTGTGCAAGTAGAGGTGCCATCTATCTAATCATGTCTTGTACTCATTTATTGTTCATTTTAATAAAATGGCTTAGCATTTCTCGCTGCATTTCTTGTGTATCTGATTATATTTCTAGTTTACATTATTATATGCTGTTCCACTGTTACTTTATCACTTTTGGGTTATTATATCATTTGCACATATTTGGTTGGATTTTTTGCTGGGGTTTGAGGAATATTCTGGGTTAGGAATATTACAGAAGCAGGTTTTAGTGCTCGTCCATATAGCCTCAAGGTCATCTTCTTCCTAGTCTCTTTCTTCCACAGAGTTAGATCTCTCCTAGACTTGGTGGCGGGGAGAGAGCTTTACCCATACCTAGCACTTTGCTCCTCAGAGGCCCTCGCTTCAGAGCAATCTACTGGTCGTGCACGTGGGTGGTTCTTGGAGGCATCTTGACTCCTCTAATCTGTGGCCACTTCCCAGAGTGCCTCTCCCCATTTAGATTCTCTCTTGATGCGCCAAGTCATCTTCTGTCGACTAAACAAGTGTTGAACCAGTGTATTAGAGAGGATATCTATTGGCTATGCACTTAGTTCACATGGATTTCCCCTCCTGTTGGCCTTGGTCCGAAGATGTCTTTCTATTTGGAGCATTTCTTAGAGCTGCAGGATGGCCTTATCATCCACCCCCTACCTTCACTAACATTGGATGCACTTTCTTAGGATACCCCTGGGGCAGCTTCATGTTGGCTTGCATCATCTTAGAGTTTAGATTGACCATCATATTCCCCGGTCAGATAGAATTTGCCAGGTGTGTCATCTTCTGGAACTAGAGATTGAGCGACACCTCATCTTCGGGTGCCATGTTTACTATGAGATTAGAGGACGTTTCCATTGTCTCTATAGGGATTCCAGAGGCTCCCTCACTTATTTTTTCTGTTACTAGGACCAAAGATGCCTAGCCCTTTTTATCAGGGATATATTTACATATAGATATCAACTCTTGCACACATTGACTCACCTTGAGGCTTTTAGAACTATTACCTCTTACTTCTATGTTGTTTCGTCAGGTTGAAACAACAATTGACAAGCAAAGTCTCAGTTTGCAGCAGATGGGAGAATGGTGAGACCATAGTTACAAAATTCAACACTCCCTCTTAACTAGGGAGGTATTGATAATAACTATCTAGATGTTCTCACGTTGACAATTTTTTTTAAGAAAAGGTTATATCAATATCAATATCATCATCATTTGTGACGTAATCAACAACTTTGATATGTAGCTCATTATCCAATTACCATATTCTAGTCAATAACTTTGACATATGGTAAATCATCAACATCAACTAGTTGCCACAACTAGTTGGTGCCACTGACCCATAATCCTAGCCAGTACTCCTGATACATAGCATAACATTTAGCATCAACTAGTCATCACAACTCTGGTCAATGCCATTGACCCATAATCTTGGTCGGTACTCCTTACTTAGACTAGTCTTGGTTCACCATTCTCTAGGTTGGTACCTTTGAACCCTTGGTAAAACTCCAAAGGCCACACTTTATCTGAGCAATTGGGCATGATGCTAAATGAGCTCCTCATCCTATTTGGAGAAACTGACCCTGATTTTGAAAACCACATACTCAACTGAGTGACCCCGGGCTTCTATGATCATTCTCCGCAACTGGTCAACATCTTTGACACAGGGAGAATGACTATCCATGATGCTATCATATCAACACTCTTTCTCACTGTGAGGTATAAGACCATTCTTCATAAGAACGACTTTTGTCTGATGTAGCTATCTCATCACTCCCTCTTGCTAAGAGAGACATGCTTAATCACTCCAAGCTTATTGTGGGATAATTTGCTTGGTCATACTAGAGCCATACTTGCTCTCTTCTTGTACCATGTCTTGGTACTAGATTTCAAGGTGCCTCGACCTATCATCAAGCTATCATCTACACATGATCAAACAATCCTACGAGCTGAAGTGATATTGCTTCACAACTTGTCATTCAAGTTGCAACATACTCAACCTCTGAGTGCAACAAATTTTTGATTCCTGCTCAAAGTGGAGCGATATACAAGCTCATTTTGTCTTCAACACTCCTTGCCCAATTGAATTTGTGAATCTTTGCTGTTGTACTTCTCTATTTGAGCTATCTCTCAAATCATAACTGATTGTGCCATGACCAACTGTACCATGTTGGTACTTCAACACATGTTGAGCTATATGCCTTGTCTCAATCATAATCTGATTTGCTTCCTTCACTTGGTCCCTCATATTGGCTAATTTAAGGTTACCCTAACTGGGTATTCTTTCTGAAGCAGATCCTGCTGTGGCAAATCTGGTTGCTCCCTTTGCCGCTGATGCGATTGAAGCACATCAACTATATAGTTAAGATCCTTCATTTGGATTCCAAAATTCAACTCCCTCTAAAGCTAAAACAAGCATTCTTGAGGAAGCCTTAACTGCTCCCTCTAAAGCATATGTTTTCAGTGAATGCTATTCCCTTTAACACACATGTTTATTAGATTTCATTAGAAAAACAAATCATATAGGATCAACCTTGATCCATCAAGTCTAAGGAGCCTGTACAAAGCCTTCTTTTTGCTTACAAGTATAAGACTTCTTGATGTACCTCACAAATTTAAGGTAGCTCTTATGTACACTTCTTTCGACAAGGGAGACAATTTCCACATCCATTTGATGTATTTCTCAACAAAAATCATAAAGATAACAAACTTTTAACATAAGTGTATCTGATAAGATGTCCCTTCGTAGTCTTCTCCCTCTTATTGAGGTAATCCTTCGCTTTGTACTTGTCTCGAGTTGCCATTTACTAAATAATTAATCTTGGAAGTCACCACTGATTCCTTTTCAGCTTAGATCAAGAAACTTATTTTTCTACTCCCTCTAAGCTCCATCTGCTACCAAAGCATTGGTAACCTTCATTATGTACTTGCAATCCTCATTAGGAGGCCGTGGACTAACAATGACAACCAAGCATAGGATTCAAAGGCAAGAGACTGACTAATAGTAAAACAACAATAATAGTAATAATTAAAGAAGAGAGATATAAAATACTTATCTTTGAGAAAAATGTTAGCTCCTTGATCTTTGGTCTTTTAGCATAGATGTGCAACTTTATTAGCTTTGTCCACATCATCATCATGATGCCATTCCTTCCTTGCAAGAGCTAGGGTTTCTACCTTTAGTGGAAACATCTAATCCTAGGCTTTTTCTATAAACACAAACCTTTTTTGCTTGCTAAGGTTTACTAACCCTAGATATCCAAATGTCTAAGACTTTAGAAGACTTTCAATATCTTCTTGCATGTCCAACATTCTTTGACATCTGCAAGATTTTCTTTTCATATACAAATGTTCAAATGCCATAGAATCTCAATCCCTCAACAATGAAGATGTCATGATCAAGGACCTTCTATTGGGTTGTCTTCATCAAGAGTGACATATGACAGATTCATTAGATATTGCTTTAGCAACATTATCCGGTTCCTCAATCCAAGTAGTCTTTGCTTCAACAAGTTATGTGTTGAAAAATGTAACCAAGTTCGGTCTTCATAATTATCTTTGTACTTATCAATATGTATTCCTTGTAAAAGGCACAAAGAAGAAAAATAAATTTATTATCATTATTATTACATTCTTGTCAAAGCATGCTCTTTATGCTTCGAGGGTTTATTGAGTCAAGATTTTTTTTGTCATGTGTCAAAGTCCCATTTGGACAATTTTTAACAAAAAGAAAAATATTATTGAGTCAAAAGAGTCATTTTGTCCCACAAGACCAAGTCGGCCCTCTCTTTTCAAGTCAGCCTTGAAGAGGCCCAATTCTACCTCTTGGATGAGGAAGACACTTCGACCTCATTTGCTCACTCACTCACACACTTTGATTTTTGTGCAAGAAAGGGGAAGAAGAAGAGTGAAGGCCAAGGAGAGAGAAGAATCCAAGGAAAGAAGAAAGATTGAATTTTTGCTTGTCTTTGCTCACACATGCAAAGTTGCTAGGGTTACTCTGTGAATTATAGGGACAAAATTTTGTTTCTACGAAGGTGCTGGGGCAACTTTGTTTCCACGAAGGTGCTGGGCCAACTCTGCGAAGTTGCAGATTTGAAATTTTGACTTGAATAGGTTTGGCCAACTTTGATTCTTGTTGCTTTGGTTTGGTTGGAGGAGATCTGAAGGAGGGCTGACTTGCTTCCTTGTGGAGGTCTTGGTCTTGTATGTCTCACTTTGATCTGATTCTATAAGAAGAGAAAGTTGTTTGGGTTTTCCCCTTTGTGGGGTTCTGCCCTGGCTTCGAGCCTACATCTTGTGTTCTTTGTCTCTTGTGATCTTCATGTACTTTATGTTTTGGTAATTGCTTGATGAAGAAGACATAATTAAGTAATAAAAACCAACAAAAACTCACAAGTAATTATCAATTAAGAGGAATCAACACTAATCTACAAGTATATTGATTTCTCAACATTTTACACTTCCAACTTTCAACCTTGAAGAGGAACTCGACCTCTTGTTATAATCTTGTAATGACTACCGAGGGTTGAGATTTGTTGCTTGGGAGGTACTCCAAGCCTTTGAGGATCGAGGGTTTGGAGGAAGGAGCTCCACAAGTGGCCTTGTGGGCTTGAAACCCAAGCTTGGGGTTTTGTACCCATTGATGTTGGGGCCAAAACCAGGAGGAAATTTCTACGTGTGATGGATGGAGATGATAGAGGATGTCGAGATGAACTGGATGTAACGAAAATCGTCGAAATTCGAGTTGTAAAAATGAAGATATTAATTTTTGAAGTTAATATGTGGGTTTGGTCAAGGTCGACTAAGCGTTTAGAGACCTTGTGACAAGTTGTCAAGCCCACACATGTGATTTGATGGAGCCCTTGTATTGTGTATAAATATAAGGTGGAGGAGAGTCATTTAACACATCCAAGAAGCATTCTTCATAGTATACACATCAAGAAAGGCAGCGCGTGCATGCAACTCTAGTGCAGGCAGTGCGAGTGCAAGAATATGCGAGTGCAAGAATGCGCAAGTGTAGGAATGCAAGTGTAGGCAATGCAAGTGCACACAATGCGAGTGAGGGTTGAGCGTGTAGTACACTGCACTAGGGTGATGCAAAAGTTGCACAGGGCCAGGTATGTATTGTATTGATGTGCTAAGGTTGAATTGTTGCTAGTGGATGGTGTCTTAGGAGATGATAGTTTGGAAGTCTGTTAGCAGCCAAGAGGAAGGGTTTCCTAGGTGGTTGGATGCCCTAATCAAGAGCAGATGCTACAACAAGGATTGGTCACTTGTGGTTTGTTAGAGGGCAACGTGAGAGTGGACCAAGTGTGGATAGTGGATTAGACATTTATTGTCTGTTGGAGGACATTGTGATAGTGCTTAAGTTGGAGGCTGATGTGCACCATCTTTATGGACTTAGGTGGTTGTTAGAGTGGCAGTTGTTAAGCTGATGGGTTTGATCAACCGGGAGTAGCTTTTGCAGCCCTAAACTTATGTGTGGAGAAGGACATCTACAACAGATGATGGGCAATCCTCCTTGCCTGTGTTCATTTTGGGAGATGGACATCTTGCAGCGATAGGTGGCAACCCTCTGTGCCCTATGTTAGTCTTCATTGGAGCAACGCAGGAAGACTATAGTGGGCTGAAGTCCCTGAGTAGCTAAGGAGCAACAATGGGTAGTTGTGAGTTGTCCACAACTCAACAGGAGTCTCGATGTGTTGCGCCCTTGATGGACTAAGGCACAACTAGTGAGCAAATTGTTGAGTCGAGATTCAGTAGCCAGATGGACTTGGAGGATTGATAGAGGCAGATGTTGCAAATCAGGAGTTGAAGGATCGAGCAGGTATAGGGTACGACCGAGAGGAACTGAGAGAATGCGCTACATCAGCGCGATGGTCAGAGTATCTTGTTGAGGGTAGCTTGGTTGTTGATGGACTGACACCAAGCCCTAGTTTCGTATTCTTGTATCAGTGGATGTATGAGGGCCATTATCCCTGGTATGAGAGCCCTAGATTGTTGTATTATATCAGTTGGATTATATAACGAAGTTGGGTTATTGTACATAATTTGGGTTTATTTTGTGCACTAGTAGATTTACTGCTGTTTATATTCTGTTGTGCAAAGTAGCTTCGTTGTGATTCTTGATTTGGTAGCATCAATGATTTAAGGTTCTATCCTAGACACCAAAGTAGTAGAAAAAAACACCTAACTTGTTCCAACAAGGTATATGCAATATCATAAGGTCCATATCAACAAATGGTGTTTTTGCAATTGTTGATGTGGGGTGGCATCGGATGTGCTCTAGCCACGAAACTTGGTGGAGAGGCTAAAGCACATGAGATCTCCAATACCCAGAAGGGGTTTGGGCAGATTCTAAACAGTTTGGGAGATATTAAAATAATTAATATTTTTAATAGAGTCTCTAAGTCTAAACTTAGGGAAAATAAAAAATATTAATGTGTATTAATATAAAACTGTGTTAGAGTGGTCCAAAAGTCATGGATCAAGCCATATCTAATCTTAGTCGCTGATTAGGGACTTAATCTCGACCGTTGATTTGGCAACGAGAAAAGTCTAAGAGGAGGCTTGATGGTCACTTGGAAAAAATACTGAGGTAGACCAGTTTGTTCAATTTCTGGAGCGGGGTTAGTTGAGAAATTGAACCAGTGGTCTGGTGAGCAATCAAGAGGCAGCAGGTACGGAACCGAGAGACGAGAGATCAACGTAGAAGCAGAGATAGGTAGACGCAGAGCCAGAAGGAGCCATGCAGAGGCAGTAGAGACTGTGTAGTGCAGAAGGGCCTGCATCATCCACAGAGGCTGTAGGAGTGACGCAGAGAGCCCAAGAGGCTATGTAGAGCCTTAGTAGGTTGACGCAGAGGGTTTCAGGCCACGCAGTGGTCAGCATGGCTGATGTTGGGTTCAAAAGAAGTGCTGAAGAGTTTGTCTATCTGTGGGTAAGCTAGTTTGGCACTCTGTTGTACTCTAAAATTGTTGAATAATAAAATCCTCCCTTGTTGCACCGGTTTTCCACATTGGGTTTTTCTGGGGACATTAGTCCAAAATATCTGTGTCAATGTGTTGATTCTTGTGGATATGTTTGTTTCTGTATTACGGTGTGATCTCTACAACAATATTTATTTTAATATTTATTGAAGTGATTTCATGAATAACTTATGGTGGAATAAGTAGGAAAAGTAAATCAGTTACTGTAGTGATAGAATTTTCACATGGTATCAGAGCAAGTAATCAGAGACAAAGGGAAAATCAGTTATGGGTCGAGACCACGATGCAGAGGCATCCACCTCAGGGGACTCACTCAAATTTTCAGAAGATTGCACAATAGAAAGAGATTTCGATTTCTCTATGTTGGCTGCCAGGTTGGAAGGAGTGTCATGCATGACTAGCGCTGCATCATCAAAAGTATGGTATATAGACAGTGGAGCCTCGTGGCATATGACGGGAATTAGGGAGTGTTTCTTAGAATAGCGAGAAGAGAAGATGAACTTTCAGATCACCATGGGGAACAAGGCAAAGTGTACTCCAGTAGGGAAGGGTATCATAGTTTTTCAGACAGAATCAAGAGAGCGGTTCCGTGCCACAAATGTGCTGCATGTACTAGGATTGGGGTGAACTTACTTTTTGTGTCACAACTACAAGGCAAAGGCTATGGCGTCTACTTCATCAAGGAGAAGGTATACGTTAAACACTCGAGCTAGAAAAAGAATGTGCAGATTGGGATCAAAAGTAATCGGTTGTATAGATTATAACTAAAATCACCAATGACACTAATAGGCAGTCATGGGGACAAGGACTTGAACGAACTATGGTATAGAAGGATGGGTCACTTGCACCATGGAGCTCTGAGAATTCTCAGGAGCATTGTAACAGGAGTTTCGGATTTGAGTACGGAACGAAATGATGTATGTAGGGGATGCACTCTAGGATAGTATGCCAAGGTGACATTTCCTATGAGCAAACATAGGGCCAAGAGTGTACTAGGATTGATACACTCAGATATCTGCGGACCTATGTCCGTCAAAACTCTCAGTGGTGCTGAGTATTTTTTTACCTTCATTGATAACCACTCGAGGAAAACTTGGATTTATTTTCTAAAAACTGAAGATGAGATTTTTTGTCGATTCAAGGAGTTCAAGGCTCTGGTGGAGGATCTGAATGGGAAGAAAATAAAAGTTTTGCGCTCAGATAATGGTGGTGAGTATGTCGATAAGGACTTCATTGATTATTGCGCTAAGGAGGGAATCAAAAGAGAGTGGACAACTCCCTACAATCCAGAGCAGGATGGGGTAGCAGAAAGAAAGAACATGACTATTGTAGAAGCAGCTAGGGCCATGCTATATGATCAGGATATGCCAAAATTCTTGTGGGCGGAAGCATGCAACACAACTGTCTATGTTCAGAACAGGGCTCCTCATCAGGCATTGGGCAAGATTACTCCAGAGAAAGTCTTCACTGGGAAGACGCCTGAAGTCAGTCATTTCAGGATATTTGGGAGTTTGGCATATTGTCGAATACCCGAAGAAAAGAGGAAGAAGCTGTATCAGATTGCAGAAAATGGATATCTGGTGGGATATATACGGAGAACGCTAAGGCATACAAAATCTATCTTCTAGGGAGCAGGAAGGTAGTAGTACGGCGAGATGTAAAGTTCATGGAGGATAGAGCTTTTAGAAGATCTCGCGAAATGCCTTACGTGGAGCAGTCGAAAGAGGATCTGTTGGTCATGCCTCTTTAACCAACATAAGTGAAGAATTATTCCTCAGGTTAGGAAGATTCTCAGGATGAGGAGTGAACATAAGCACTTGCTAGCAGAGGAAGAACTAGCAGGGAGCTTGTTATGAAACTAGCTCAAGAAAAGATAGAAAATATAGATCAACGTCTTAGAATTCAGCCTCTTCGAGAGGGCAACCTCCTTTACATTACATAAATGAACAATTTTTCGATGATGCAAATGACAAAACCTCCTTTCTATATATAGGAGTCTAAGGAGTCACAATATAACCCAGCCGACCTAACAATAACAATATAAAGCCACAAAAATAACAATAGAGAGATTCTATGGGGCACAGTAATAAAAATATGGGGACAATAGGGGCACAACAATATTAATAAGGGATACAACTACAATAGTAATGGGGTAAT
>APFE030125996.1:124666-152339 GCA_000404065.3 Pinus taeda
TTATCAGATACAAAGAAACAAAGATATCCTTCCAAACATTTGTTTACTATCTCAGTTTCCCATCAGATTGAGGATGATAAGATGAGCTATGAGCTAACTGAGTACCAAGACAAGAAAATAATTATGTCCAAAAATTTCCAGTGAAAATGGGATCTCTGTCACTTACAATAATCTTTGGATTTCCATGTAGCTTTTGAATTGTTTCCATAAATGCTGTAGAAACTGTACTGGCTTTAAATGGATGTGATAATGCACAAAAGTGTGCATACTTGGTAAGTCTGTCAACTACCACCATGATGACACTCTTTCCCTCAGACTTGGGTAAACCTGTGATTAAATCCATTGAAACCTCCTCCCAACGTTGGCTTGGAATGGATAAAGGTTGTAATAGACCCGGTGTCTTAATTGTTTCAACATTATTTTGTTGGCAAACCAAACATTCCGCCACAAAGTTTTGAATATCTGATTTAAGGCCATCCCAAAAAATTCCTTCTTAAACCCTGTGGTAAGTTTTAAAAATCCCTGAGTGCCCTCCTAAGGGAGAAGTGTGCAATTCCATAAGAGTATTTTGTTTTAGCTAGGAATTCTTACAGAGGCATAAATGATCTTTGTACCATAATGAATCATTTTGCCAGCTAAATGTATCAAACATACTGGAATCTTGTTGTAACTTTTGAATAAGTGCCCAAACTTCTTCGTCATTATTCCATCATTCCTCCCTTGCTTCATTTATCCAATATGGTTGGATAATAGAAATGGCACACAACAATGCTTCCACATCCTCATCCTTTCTTGAGAGTGCATCTGCCACCACATGTTGCTTCCCTTTTTTGTAGATGATTTCAAAGTCATAACCCAACATCTTTGTGACCCACTTTTGTTGCTCTTCAGAGGATAATCTTTGTTCTAAAAAGTATTTAAGGCTATCATGATCCGTTCTTACCTTGAAGTGTCTTCCCATTAGGTAGGGTCGCCATTTCTTAAGTGCATGAGTATTGCCAACATTTCCTTCTCATAAATAGCTTTGTGTAAAAACTTTCCCTTGATTGGACGACTTTCAAAAGCAATGGGTCTTTCATCTTGCATTAGAACAACACCAATTCCATTTCCTGAAGCATCACATTCCACAATAAAGGTTTTTGTGAAGTCCGGTGTAACTAAGACCGGTGCTTGGCACATTGCCTCTTTAAGATGTTCAAAGGCCTTGTTGCTTCTGGAGTCCATGAAAATGCATCTTTCTTCAATAATGTTGTTAGAGGTGCTGCTATTCTCCCATAATTCTTAACAAACTTGCGATAATACCCTGTCAACCCCAGAAATCCTTGCAGATGCTTTATGGATGTGGGGATTTTCCATTACTTAATGGATTTAATTTTTCTAGGGTCTACCTTAACTCCTTCATGAGATACAATATGACCCAGATATTCCACCTCTTGTACTCCAAAGAAACATTTGGATCTTTTTGCATATAATTGATTTTCCTCCAATAGTTGTAGCACCCTATCAACACGTTCAACATGATCCTTCCAAGACTTTCTGTAGATTAGTATATCATCAAAGAATACTAACACAAATTTTCTAAGGAATGGTTTGAAAATTGAATTCATCAAACCTTGAAATGTTGAGGGTGCATTGGTAAGGCCAAAAAGCATGACCAAAAATTCATAATGACCCTCATGAGTTCAAAATGTTGTTTTCAGAATGTCTTCAGTCTTCATTCTGATTTGATGATATCCTGAACAAAGATCCAACTTGGTGAAGTAAATTGATCCATGCAATTCATCCACTAATTCATCAATGATAGGACTGGGAAACTTATATTTAATAGTGAGCTTGTTGAGCTCCCTATAATCTAGACACATGTGCCATGATCCATCCTTCTTGTGCACCAATAATACTGGAGCAGAGAAAGAACTTTGACTCGGTTGAATTATACCAGCCTCTAGCATTTCTGCAACCATACGTTCAATCTCACTCTTTTGGACATAGGGATATCTGTACGGCCTGATGTTCGGAGGAACACTTCCTGAATCAGATGAATAGCATGATCATGATCACGCATAGGTGGGAGACCTTTGGGAGTCTCAAATACCTTGGAATGATTGTCCAGGACTTTTTGGAGATTTGGAAAAATAGATGATTCCAATGTGGAAACATCTAGCGAACATAATTGTGCAATTACACCTCCTTGCTCCTTTTTTAGAAGCTTTGTCATAACATTAGAGCTGATTATCTTTCCTGGTTTCCCTGCAATACCCCTTAGTTCAACTTCCTTTCCTTCTGTAGAAAATTTGATGAAAAGTTTTTGAAAATTAAAAGCTATTGTACCCAGGGATTGTAGCCATTGGACTCCTAGTACAACATGAACACCTCCCATTGGAATGGAAAGCATTGGGCTATTCAATACATATTCTCCCATGGATAGCTTGATATTATGGAACTTTCCAAAGCAGTTTATTGTTCCTCCATTTGCAATCATCACTTGACACTCTGGTGCTGGATATAGGAAGCAATTCCATTCTTTTGCTACCTTACAATGAATAAAATTGTGGGCGCTTCCTGAATCAATCAACACTATAACCTTTTTCTTCTTGATTTGTCCTTCTATCTTGATGGTTTGAGGAGTGGTAATTCCAGCCAATGCATTACAAGATATGGTCAGATTCATTTCTTCTTTATCTAGGCTTTGTTCTTGGAGTATATTCTCTTCTTTTGACCTTTCTTGCTCCTTTTCTTCTTCCTTTTCACAATCTATGTAGAATAATTTCTTTTCAGCACACTTATGACATTTAGTGTATTTGCTGTCACAACTGTAACAAAGCCCTTTTGCTATTTTTTCTTCCAATTGTTGTGGTGTTAACCTTATAGGTTGTGGAAGGCTAGAGGTAACAACACTTCCATATTTATAGTTGTGACCGGTATGCTTCCTGGTTGCTATAATTTTGCTTTCTATTTTTCTTGCTAACCTGAATGCCTTCTCTAATGAATCAGGTTCCCAAAGGCGAACATCATGTTGGATATTATCCTTTAAAGTCCCTATGAACACATCAATCCTATGCTCCTCAATGTGCTCCATTATTGAATCCTTTTGTTTGAGACTTATCAATTTGCTAAAAAAAGTGTTGCTTTTTGTATCCTCATAATGTGCTGTCAATTCTTCCATAAAAATTGCCTAAGTGATAATTTGTTTACGATGATACCATACAAATTGATTTGGTTCCAAATATAAAGTTGCAATACGTACCTTTTGTGTGTTTTGCACATTATTGAGATCGAAAAATTGCTCCATTTGTAATATCCATGTTGCGAGATCCTTGCCATCAAACTTTCTCATATCGATTTTTGGAATATGGTGGGTCTTCGATCTAACATTAGAGTCTATGGAATCATGATTAGCATTTCTTTTGTTCTCATCATGATTTTCCTTTAGTACCTTTTCACCATTAGTGACCATTCCTTGTAGCAACTTATTCATATTTATTGTCAATTCTTCCATCTTATCATCAATGCCATCAATTTTAGTGTCCATGCCATTCATTTTAGCGTCCATGCCATCCATCTTAGCTTCTACGCCCTTCTTTAAATAATCCATTTTAGTTTCTACACCTTTCTTTAAACTATCCATCTTAGCTTCTACATCTTTCCTTAAACCATCCATCTTAGATTTTGTTGCTTTTTGTGCAAGTGACACTTGTTGCACTTGTTCTTGTAATTTTGATATTTCATGTAGCATTTCTTCCTCTTCTTCATGAGTCATGCTAAAGCTTTCAGGTTCCTTACTAGGTGTTTGCATTTTCTTTCCTCAGGGAATTAGTTACCGATAATAATGCTCTACTATGCCCTTTGAATTCCTTCAAAATAAATTTCAAACCAATCTTAAGCAAAAATTTAAAAGAATCTACACATCTTTTTTCACTTTGTAGGAGCTCAATATTGCCTCTGATGTATCTCTGTACATTCAAATCATCCAGTTCTGAAATTATGACCTGCAGTAGCCCTCTATGTCCTCTTTCCAATGCCACCAGTCTGATCCAAATTGGATTATCCAAGGAAGAGTTATGCGAAATCTCCCACAGTGACCTGATTATGGACTAGTTCAGTAGGGCAAACTTGTACGATGTGCCACGAGTCCCTGTTTCGTCTTTTGGCTCTAAAAGATATATACAAGAAAATACAACCCGTCCTCTTTCTCCACCTTCTTACGAAATTTTAATCCAATGCTCAGAGAAAAAGTTACGATGATTTTCCCCAGGTCACCTATTTGGAATGTAATTCAGGAGTCTGCAAACAGACCAGTTTCCTCAGATCATATCTCCGCAAATATAGCGCAAAACGCTCTAAAATTTGGACCCCAGATGCAGCGCGATGTCTTCTCAAATGGGTTTTTTTTTTTTTAGCTTCTGAAACGTCGCAGAAAACAAGTTATAGTGAAAATGCCACGATGACCTGTTTGGAGCAGCGAAACCCTAGAATCAAAGCTCTGATACCAAATGTTATGAAACCAGCTCAAGAAAAGATAGAAAAGATAGATCAACGCCTTAGAATTCAGCCTCTTCGAGGGGGCAACCTCCTTTACATTACATAAATGAACAACTCTTCGATGATTCAAATGACAAAACCTCCTTTCTATATATAGGAGTCTAAGGAGTCACAATATAAACCAGCCGACCTAACAATAATAATATAAAGCCACAAAAATAACCATAAAAGGATTCTATGGGGCACAATATGGGGGCAATAGGGGCACAACAATATTAATAAGGGGTATAACTACAATAGTAATGGGGTAATCACTAGTATTATAGGGACCCAACACATGGGCTACTTTTTCCCGTAATAGCAAAAAAAAAACATGCAAAAAGAATCCCTAGATTTTAGGGATCCATTTTTAGCAACTGGAGGTTACATGCAAAGATCGTTTTAGAAACTTTCCTCCAAGTGTCGCTTTTTCCTAGATTTGTGGCATGCGCATCATAATCCTCAAATTATTTATTCGACGCTTCAGCGCTCATTCTTCACATCGATCTTGGGGCTCTGACATCCCATAGCACATCCAAGAGTCTTTGGCACATCCAGCTCAACTATTTCCAGGTAAGTCTGCTTTACTTGTCTTTTGCAACATTTCTGTCGCTTTTGTCTTTTGACTTGTGTGAATGTTGTCTACTTGAACTTTTTTGAATGCTTGTTGTCATTTGCATGCATGTTAGCCTATACAAGCACAATTTTAGTTTCTATTTTCATCTCACTGTTGTTGCATGCATGACAATGTTTTGCACGAATGGTCACCGATTCTCCGACTCGTTTCACACACATCCATGTTTTTTCATTTTCTGAATCTTGCATTCATTGTTTTCATGCATGATCATTCACTCCTACTTACACTCAGTTTCACCATGCATTTAGATCTTCATATGTTTTCAGTCGTCCGTTGGCGGGTCTAGGCAACCTTGGCCCAGAATCTGCGTTTCCCAGACAGCGTTGCGCATTTCTGAGAGGGAAGGCTCTACCTTCCTCCCAAAAAATGTGCAAATTTGGCCAGACAGTGTCCTCCAATATTTCTTTACGCAATTCTGAGAGGCAGTTTCTGTTGGCCCAGAAAATTGCGCAATGCAGTCCCTAGACCTGTATGACTTGCCAACCAAAATTGCGCATTGCACAATCTCAACACCCAGTAGATCAGTCTAGATTTAGAAATGTGCAATTCCAGTAGGCAACTAGCCTCCCGAAAGTTTGGAATGCCTTTTACATATTTTCGGTAGTCAGTCTCCCCGCCTCCCAGAGAAAATTGTGCAATCCTTGCCAATAGTCTCCCAAGTATGTTGCATGTTAGTCCTCAAGTTTTATTTGGTTTTAACTGACATATTCCTTGCCATTCCTGTCGCCATGTCTCTAGATATAACAAGTATTCATCCATCTCTCAGCAGTTCAGGATCAATGGCCTCCAAGAGAGCAAGGTCAAAGGACACCAACGAAAGTGCAACTGGAGATGCAGTTGAGCGAGTATCTATGAATTTGTCGATTTACAAAGACATTAAGCTGATTGTAGAAAAAGACATCATGCTAAAATGGAAGGAGATCAATGATACATTCTCAGGCACATTTTAGGAAGATCTTGAAGACCACAAATTCTATGTGAACATTCACAAGTCCGGCTTGTACTGGATTGCATGCAAGTTTCCCGCATTCCCATGTGCGGACATGATACATTGGATCATCTCACACACTGATCCTGAGACGATGGTATTGAGCAGTTTCAACAGGACATAGATTTCTACCTTCAGGGCATAAGACTATCAGTAGATGTGCCCCTTGTCGAACCTAGTGATCACCATGGAGACACTCTTCAACATACCCAGCAACAATGCAAACTCCATGGACGCCTTGAGTAACTGGGTGAATGAGCCATTAGATTTGGGTGATCATGTTGGACCAACTGGACAGTGAAGGCAAAGCATGCAACTAGTCCAACAAGTTGGCTCACAGTTTGAAGGAACAGGTAACAAGAGCTTAGCAGCCACCCAAAGGTCAGCAAGCAGAAATCTACATGTCCACATACATCTTGGATGCAATCTGTGCTCGTCAGCAGTTCTCGGGCTTGAAGTGGTCATGGACATCAATGTCAACCTCTGTGAACACTTATTGCAGACTATTTTTTGAATGCAAGAAGTGTCGTACCACATCTTGGCAGGATTGTCACCTAGACTGCATCGGAAGAAGAAGGCACCCTGGCCTACTCTTCTGTTATGAATCAAGTTGTATGAGATACAGAATCTCAATCATGTGGATTCTAAGATAGAAGAGTTCAAAATATTTAATTTTGGCACCAGAAGCTTCAATCCGTATGACCCACAATGCTTTGTGAAGGATCACTGTGCCAGAGTGAAATTCCTTTGGATACACAAGGCATGTCATTGGGCTAAGGAAGACCCATGGAGATATTGTCATAACTTCTCTAGGACCAATGAACAAGTCGGTAACGTTGTAGAATGGTTAGTGAAGTAGCATGAAGCAACATCTAGGAGAGCACCAATAGCAGCAGCAACAAAGGGTAACATACATGTGCATGACAAAGGCAAGAGAAAGATTGTTGACAATGTAGAGGTAGAACAAAGCTGCAAGTTCAGAGCAGATCCACTTGTGTAGAAAGAAAATTTGTAGATAGAGGCGAAGAGGTGACAGCGCAACAAGAGGACCACACAAAGGCAAAGAGATAAACAAAGGATGGAAGAAACGGTGAAGCAGTTGCAATAGTTAAAGGAGAAACTCTAGGAGGAATAGGAGTTGCGCAGACAAGAGAAGGAAGCATAGCAGGGACAGATACAACAGGGGGCGTAACATGAACATATTGATGAAACTACGTCCATACAAGTAGTAGACTCATTCGAACAGCTGTCATAAAGCAAACAGGGTGAGTAGTGGCAGGAGCAGGGCTTCACTCAAGAGATTGAATGAGTACTTGAGCAGAGGGATACGAAGATGGAGCAGCCAGAGTTAGAGAAATAAATCGACCTCATGCCTTACCACCAAGAGTTCGACCCACTAGCTTGATCGGACCTGAAAGTAGAACAATTCCTAAGCGACCAAGGAGATACTGAGATCCTTAGAGAAAATCCGAAAGAAGAGATGCACAACATAACATTTGACGAGTTACAACATAGAGTTGTGCAATCACGCAAAGTGTCTACTCTGGATGTCCACACATCTCCTACGCAGTTTGAGGAACGAGTGATCATATCTGATGTGCGCAAGCATCCAGTAGCATTGGCTGATGCTACCAGAGCATATGCTGAAGCCACTAGCTCGAGTGTTCGCTTCTTGATAGCAAAGAACAAGTGAATGGCTAAGGATTTACAGACGGCCAAGTAGGGAGGAGAACTAGTTACATCGTCTTCCCAAGCGGAGTTGAAGAAGGCAATACTAGATGAAGAATCGTCCCTTGAGACAATCATGTGGGCGTTGTATTCTAGATTTGGTACCGTGCATAAGGAAGTTGTCCATCTCAAAGGTTGGCAACAGGGATGTGCTAAGATAGCACATATCTTGTCAAACTTGCATACTGTTGTCAAACGCATGCAAATCTAGACAATGAGATATAAGGGAGCCCTATTACACTTGCCCAAGATGATGAAGCCCAAGTTCGTTGAGTTGAACGCACGCATCTAGAGTCAGATCTGGAACTATGAAGAACTCCCGCAACTCCTCACTAATTTACAAGATTCCCATGCACGGGTGTTCAGAAGCATGGATGTTGTTGTGCACGCACATGCAATCCCATTTATTGGGACACTCACCGAGACAAAGGAAAAGGGTCAAGTCCGACAGGAGATGGACTCGTAATTTGATGAGTTGATGCACATAGCCTTAATTTGATGAGTTGATGCACATAGCCACTAGAATAGACTTGGAAATCAGTGCAAACACCATGCATCAATATTTCATTGGTCCGGCCACACTCAAGACAACGATGCACATGTTATTAGACGAGTTGGATAGAGGATCCAAAGCAGTCTACCCGGATGCAACAAAGGCAAGATTTCGTTTCCAGAAATATGTCACCACAGAGTACACAGGCACCATCGCGGACTACCAAGCTTGGCATTAGTTCGCCACCATTGACCATCATGAGGATGTCGAAGAGTTGGTCTTCCCATTGTTGTCAAAGTCATAGTGATGTCTTGCATGGCTTGCTCAAGCCTATTTTGTCTCACATGGGTACATGTGCAGATTGTATGTAACATATTGTAAAGTGGAAGTTCAAGTGTCGATAGTCGGATGTAACAGTCATAGAGTAGTTGAAGAGTCATGAGGGTAGGTGAATAGTCACAAAGGGGAATTTCAAGGGTCACCCCACCCTTTGCTATGTATAGTACCTCATAACTCATTGTAGAGGCTTTTGGTCAGCCAAGCTTCCAATAGGAGTATCTTAGAGAAATCGTGGAGATTATTATAACAAGCCTTGGCTTCTCCACAGTGCAAAGCTAGTACATCTCTTTGGAGGAGCAGGCGACAGTGACTGTAATGTTTCGTTATCGAGACTAGTGGTTGGTCATGGTTGTACTGTATGATTGGGACTTTCACTTCTTAATATAACAAATCCAACACATTTCTTGCATATGTTGTTATTATATTTCATTTTACTTGTTTACTCTAATGATATATGTATCTATTTGCTAACGCATGTATGTATAGACTCTTTTTGTATATGTATGTATGAATCTTACTGAAATGTGTTGCTGGTTTAACCAGCCCTTTGGATTGTTGGTTCACCTTCCTTCCAACTTGTGATGCATCTTTGTTTGTGTGTTCCCTTCCAAGCTATGTGTTTACACAGGTTTCCAAGGGGCACACACATTCCACCTTCCATGTGTTAGAACCATTCATGGATTGCTGCACATGTCACACCCTTGCAACCAACATGGACATCTTACTTTCCTTTGCGCACAATCGTGGTCAAGGAACTATCAAGGTCGCTGTCACAAGTGATTGTTCATCGTCCCCTCATCAAACAGCTCCACCACTGCAAAGTGATGTGGAAGAACAAGCACACACATCCGTTCAACTGTCACATCCTCCCAACATCACTTCTCTCATTTTTAGCGCAGATTTGGTTGTGAAGCCCATGGGTTGTCACATGCATGCCTTACCTCAACCTCTGTCTTTGTGTTCTTCTGATCCTCTAGATTGCATTGTCTTGTGTTCTTCCATTCCGGACTCTACACTTGTTGTGAACGAGGGTAAATCTATCAACGAAGTCAGTGTTTCACAACCAACCTGTGCTATCATTCATGAAGAGTATGACTGGGATCTTGAGCATCAACCCTCGGTGAAGGATGACTCCCTTTTGTCTGAGCCTCCTCCGTTTTTTTATGATATCTTTGGTGATTCTTCCATTCATGATCTCACATGTGTATCTCCATCTATGGATGCACCCATTGTTGATCATTCGTAGAACACATCGAATGTCAGTCCATCATCCATCAATGGAGAGGAAAAATTATTCTTTGAAAACCCACTTGATTTTTCATCTACCTTTTCCGGAAACACAAAGGGTGAATTTTTTCGCTTCTCATATATCCCTCTGTTTGATTCATCAGATCATGAGGATGCCGATGAAATCAATGATTTTTCTTATCGTAACTGTCATGATCTATTTACCCCCATATTCGATCACGATGATGATACTATCCCTGTCGATTTTTCAAAGCCACATGTTTATGATGATCTATCTGTCGATGAAGTTGAAACCCTGTAGACTATCGAGGCACTTCAGCCTCAGTTGATGGTTATGTTAGGCCCTCACTGTCCTGAGATTGGTTTCACTTCTGATCAGGGAATTGTTGAAACACCTAATGCTCCTCATCACTCATTTCTATGCATTGAAGATCAATCTCACAAACAGATGATGCTTCCTCCACTCGAACTACACGATCCCATCGCTAATGCATTGGAGGAATCTTACATAGCAAGCACACATGCATGATGCAGTTTGTCTATGTTTCTTTTGTTTTCTTGCATGTCACAATCAAGAGTATGCATATGCTTAATGACTGCACGCGGTGTCGCATAGCATCATGGTAATTCCACGGATTGCATGTCATGCGCTTACACTCACTTATGTTATATGGACACATTTAAACTCGAGGTGTGCTTGTCTTCACTACTATATATTTCTTGTTTTCTCGCTCGCACAGTTTTGTTGTTCACGAACCATACCTTCACCAACATGGGTCAACCAATGCGTCGGTCGCTGCATTAGAAGTATCACTTCACGTGAGAAGACCCATGCACCGTTAGCTTAGGAGTAGAAGTAGTGTTTGCTTTTGGTTTGTTTCCTTGCATGCATGTTTGCTACTTACTTTGCATGTTTGTTTTCTTGCCTGATTGTTTGATTACTCGCTTTGTTTATGCATTTACTTTTGCTTTTTCTTTGTTTTGTTTTTTGTTTGCATGTTTATGTCCGTAGATTAGTTTCACATGAAACCGTGCGCAACTCTTGAAACAAGTTGGGTAAAGTACAAGAGGACTTGTGTAGTTATCAATACGTGGTTATCTATCATCCTACCTTTGCATGAAGAAATTGTTATCTTCAGTCCATGATACATCAGTGGAAAATACGAAGTGAACCTTGGTGAAAGCACAATGCTTGCGCGCTAACTAGTATCACCTACTCTAGTCAGTTGTTTTTGGGTTAATCCTTGTCAGCTTAGTCAAGTAGATTAAGATGAGGGGGAAAACCTTAACAAGCACGTCAAAGGTATATATAAACTAATTATTTGAAGGAACAACCTCTTCTTCTAAGTCGAGACCCCTCTTCTGCCTCTGAAATGAATAAGTGCTATGCACATTTATGAAAATGAAAAATGAAAATGTGAAAAATTTTGAAAAATGAAAAAATGAATCAGGCAAAAGAAGAGAAAGGCTTCCTGCATAGAGAGGTGATGCAAGTAACTCCGCCAGGGTACTGACCAGGCTCACTAGTAGCAGAGCGATGCTTGTGTTCCTGCGTGACTCTATCGGGGTACTGTCTAGTCCTGCTGGCAGCTAAGCAACACCAGAGATGAAACTAAAACTTTGATGACCATATGGCTTGTGCACCAATATACCCCTCATCCCAATCAAAAAAACTATGTTGGCTTGGCTTGGAATGTGTGTCGATCAACCAAGAGCTTGGCAGATGCTACATTTTACAATAAAGCAAGTGTGGAAACCAAGACGAACAAAGAACTTAACAATACTTATGAAGGTGTTAGACTTTTTTTCACGAACAAGGTCCATTCAAAGAGATAGCGTTCTACTAGTGTATCACCAAGTGTTGTAACGGCTACAACCACCCTCCAAAATTTTCCCTTAGCTTCATTTTGGAGCCTCCCTACCAACCATCCTAGTAGCATGTCTTGCACTGTCAAGTACATAGGCTTCATCGATTTTTCAGTGGCTTGCCAACTTGTGCATTTCATTTTTCCTCACTTCTTTCATAGGCTGCCATTTCGAACTGAAGCTAGTTGCTGATTCAATAGCTCCCTCAGAAAATTTCGCAATTCTTGAGGGGAACCAACCTTCCCCCCAGAAATTGCGCAAATCTGATGGGCAGCCTGTTGGGCCTGGAAATTGCGCAATGCAATCAGACAGCCTTCCTTGGGAAAATTGCGCAATCTGTCCCAGCACTATAGCTCAGACCAAAAATTGCACAATTCTCGGTAGCAGTCACCTTCTCCTCCCATAAACTGCGCAATCCCTCTGGGACAGCCAGCCCAGCTCCTCCCAGAAATTGCGAAAAATTCTCTTAGTCAAGCAGGTTGTTGCATGTGCCTTTAGGTTGACCGGTTCCACCCGAACCCAACAAACTTGATTTACATGCATGGGATGATTTTTCTCATAATAGAAAAAATAAACATGCAAAAAACATCCCTATATTTTAGGGATCAATTTTTAGCAGCTGGAGGTTACATGCAAAGATCGTTTTAGAACTTTCCTCCAAGTGTCACTTTTTCCTAGATTTGTGGCATGTGCGTCATACGCCTCAAACTTATTTCTTCGATGTTTCATAGCTCATTCTTCATATCGATCTTGGAGCTCTGACATCCCACAACACATCTAGGAGTCTTCGGCACATCCAGCTCAGCTATTTCTGGGTAAGTCCGCTTTACTTGTCTTTTGCAACATTTCTATTGCTTTTTGTGTTTTGGCTTGTGTGAGTGTCGTCTTCTTGATTTCTGTGAATGCTTGTTGTCATTTGCATGCATGTTAGCCTGTACAAGCATCATTTCCTTTTTCGTTTGCATCTCACTGTTGTCGCATGCATGACAATGTTTTGCACGGATTGTGGCGGATTCAGCGACTCGTTTCACACACATGCATGTTTTTCCATTTTCTGAATCTTGCATTCGTTGTTTGCATGCATGATCATTCACTCCTTCTTACACTCAATTTTTCCATGAATTCAGATCTTCATATGTTTTCATTCGCCCGTCAACAGGTTTGGGCAACCTTGGCCTGAACTCTGCCTTACTTAGACATCATCACGCATTTCTGAGAGGGAAGGCTCTACCTTCCTTCCAGAAAATGCGCAAATCTGGCCAGACTATGTCCTCTAGTCTTGCTCTGCACAATTCTAAGAGGCAGTGTCTACTGACCCAGAAAATTGCGCAATGCACTCCCTGGACCTGCATGACTTGCCAACTAAAATTGCGCATTGCGCAATCTCAGCACCCAACAGGTCAGTCTAGATTACACATTGTGCAATTCCAGTAGTCAACTAGCCTCCCAATAGTTCGGACTATCTTTTGTGTAGTTTTGGCAGTCAGTCTCTTGGCCTCCCAGAGAAAATTGTTGAATCCTTGCCAGTAGTCTCCCGGGTATGTTGCATGTCAGTCCTCAAGTTTTCTTTGGTTTTAACTGACAGATTCCTTGACATGCATGTCACCATGTCCCCAGATATAGAAGGTGTTCATCCATCTCTCAACAGTTCAGGATCAATGGCCTCCAAGAGAGCAGAGTCAAAGGACACCAACAGAAGCGCAACTGGAGATGCAGTTGAGCAAGTATCTATGAATTTGTCGATTTACAAAGACACCAAGCTAATCATAGACAAAGATATTAAGGTGAAATGGCAGGATATCAATGATACATTCTCAGGCACATTTGGGGAAGATCTTGAAGACCGCAAAGTCTATGTGAACATTCATAAGTCTGCTTGTAACGGATTACATGTAGGTTTTCCGCATTCCCATGCACAGACATGATACAATGGATCGTCTCACACACTGATCCTGAGACGATGGTATTGAGAAGTGTCAGTGGGACAGAGATTGCTAACTTCAAGGCACAGGACTATCAACAGATGCACCACTTGTCGAAGCCAGTGATCACCATGGAGACACCCTTCAGCATCAATGAAAACTCCAGGGATATCTTGAAGAACTGGGTGAAGGAGCCAGTAAATTTCAAGATGACACCCAACCAGATTTACAAGACAAAGATATTGTAGAAGGCTTATCAGTACTTGTTCATATTTATATGCTGCTTGTATGGCCAAGAGAGCATGGAGACCTTCCCGCAGAGTTGGGTGATCGCGTTGGACCAACAGAACAGTGAAGGAAAAGCATGCAACTGGTCCGACATGTTGGCTCACAGGCTGAAGGAACAAGTATCAGGAGCTCGATAGCTACCCAAAGGTTAGCAAGTAGAAATCTACATGTTCACATACATCTTGGATGCAATCTGTGCCCGTCAGTAGCTCCCAGGCTTTAAGTGGGCATGGACATCAACGAAAACCTATGTGAACACTTATTGCAAATTGTTTTCCGAATGCAGCTTCTGAGGAGTCATCACACATTTGGCAGACCATTTTTTCACCTTAGTGTACAAGATGATATTTGAGCAGGATCCACCTTGCATGTCGAAGGCAGCAATGGAGGCATTGATTGACATAACAGATTGGTATGCCTCACCTTTTGGCACCTTCATACGGATGTACAGCACAGAGAAGCCTCTACATGAATTATCGAAGTTTGCCATGGACAAGCTCTTCATGCAAGAAGCGTCATACCACATCTCGGCAGGACTGTTAGCTAGACTACATCAGAAGAAGAAGGAACCCTGGCCTACTCTTCCGTTGTGAATCAGGTTGTACGAGATACAAAATCACAAGCATGCAGATGCCAAGACAGAAGAGTTCAAAAGATTTACTTTCGGAACCAGAAGCTTCAATCCGTATGACCCGCATTTCTTTGTGAAGGATCACTGCGTGAGAGTGAAATTTCCTTGGATCCACGAGGTGTGTCATTGGGCTGAGGAAGACCCATGGAGATATTTTCACAGCTTCTCCAGGCCCAATGAACCAGTCGGCATCGTTGTGGAATGGTTAGCGAAGCAGTGTGAAGCAGCATCTAGGAGAGCACCAACAACAGCAGCAGTAGAGGGTAACATACCTATGCGTGACAAAGACAAGAGAAATATTTTTGATAGCGCAGAGGTAGAACAATTGCAAGTTCAGATCAAATCCACTTGTGGAGAAATCAGCTTTGGAGATAGAGGCGAAGAGTCGACAACACGACAAGAGGACTGTGCAAAGGCAGAGAGATAAACAAAGGATGGAAGAAACAGGGAAGGAGTTGCAAGTGTTGAAGGAGAAACTCCGGAAGGAACAAGAGTTGCACAGACAAGAGAAGGAAGTGCAACAGGGACAGATACAGCAGGGGGCGTAACATGCACATATTGATGAAACTACACCCATACAGGTAGTAGACTCATCCAAGCAGCTGGCACAAAGAAAACAAGTTGAGCAGTCGCAGGAGCAGGACTTTGCTCAAGAGATTGAATGAGTACTTGAATAGATGGATACAAAGATGGGGCAGCCAGAGTTAGAGCAAGACATCGACCTCATGCCTTACCACCAAGAGGTCAACCCACTAGCTTCAGCAGACCCAGAAGCAAAGCAATTACTGAGCAACCAAGGAGATACTAAGATCCTTGGAGACAATCCGGAAGAAATGATGCACAACATATCATTCGACGAGTCACAACATAGAGTTGTGAAATTGTGCAGAGTGTCTACTCTGGATGTCCACACATCTCCTACGTTGTTTGAGGAACAAGTGATCATATCTGATGTGTGCAAGCATCCAACAGCATTGGTCGATGCTACCAGAGCATATGCTGAAGCCACTAGCTCGAGTGTTCACTTCTTGATAGTAGAGAATGAGCGAACAGCTAAGGAGTTACAAACGTCCAAGTAGGGAGGAGAACTGGTTACATCGTCTGCCCAAGAAGAGTTGAAGAAGGTGATACTGGATGAAGTATCATCCCTTGAGACAGTCATGCGGGCATTGTATTCCAAATTTGGTACCATGCATAAGGTAGTTGTCCATCTCAACAGTTGGTTACAGCGATGTGCTAGGAGAGCATTTATCTTGTCAAACATGCATACTATTTTCAACTGCACGAAAACATGGACAATGAAATACAAGGGAGGCCTGTTACACTTACCTAAGATGATGAAGCCTAGGGCGGTTGAGTTGAAGGCATGCATCCGAAGTCAGATTCGGAACTATGAATAACTCTCATAGCTCATCACTAATTTGCAGGTTTCCCATGCACGGGTGTTCAGAAGCATGGATGTTCTTGTGTGTGCGCATGCGATCCCATCTATTGGGACATTCATCGAGGCAAAGACAAAGGCTAAATTCCAACAGGAGTTGGACTCATACTTTGACTAGTTGATGTGCATATCCACCAGCACAAACTTCGGGATCAGTGCAGACACCATGCACCAGTATGTCGCTGGTCCGGCCGCACTCAAGACAATGATGCACATGTTATCAGATGAGTTGGACATAGGATCCAAAGTAGTGTACCCGGATGAAACAGAGGCAAGAGTTCGTTTCCAGAAAGTTGTCACCATAGAGCACACAGACACCATCGCGGACTACCAAGCTTGGCATCAGTTCGCCATCATTGACCATCATGAGGATGTCGAAGAGTTGGTCTTCCCACTATTGTCTGAGTCATAGTGATGCCTTGCATGGCTTGCTCAAGCCTATATTATCTCACATGGGTACATGTGCAGATTGTATGTAACATATTGTAAAGTGGAAGTTCAAGTGTCAATAGTTGGATGTAACAGTCATAGAGTAGTTGAAGAGTCATGAGGGTAGGTGAACAACCACAAAGGGGAATGTCAAGGGTCACCCCACCCTTTGCTATATATAGTACCTCATAACTCATTGTAGAGGCTTTTGGTCAGCCAAGCTTCCAATAGGAGTATATTAGAGAAAAATTGGAGAGTATTGTAATGAGCCTTTGCTTCTCCATAATGCAAAGCTAGTACATCTCTTTGGAGGAGCAGGCGGTAGTGACTGTAATGTTTCATTATCGGGACTAGTGGTTGGTCATGGTTGTACTGTATGATTAGAATTTTCACTTCTTAATATAACAGAGCCAACACGTTTCATGCATATGTTGTTATTGTATTTCAGTTAACTTGTTTACTCTAATGATATATGTATCTGTTTTCTTATGCATGTATGTATAGACTCTTTTTGTATATGTATGTATGAATCTTACTTAAATGTGTTGTTGGTTTAACCATCACTTTGGATTATTGGTTCACCTTCCTTCCATCTTGTGATGCATCTTTGCTCATGTGTTCCCTTCTAAGATGCGTGTTTACACAGGTTTCCAAGGGGCACACACATTCCACCTTCCATGTGTTAGAACCATTCATGCACCTTCCTTGGCTTGCTACGCATGTCACACCCTTGCTACCAACGGGAACATCTCACTTGCCTCTACGCGCAACCGCGGTTAAGACGATACCATACGAACCACTATTGGGACTCGTACACCATACGGTTTGAGTTCTAGTTGGGACTTCTTATCGTGGAGATCCCTTGACATGTTGGCGAGTCCAGCATTGTCAACTGGTCCACATCCTAGTTTGAAAACCGAAATTTTGAGGCACCTCTATTAAAGGAAGATGATTTACATAAGTGTAAGAATGGGTTGAATAACTTCTATTGCAAAGGATTGGATCTCTATGATAAAAGGACTACAAGGTTGGATAAGTAAGGTTGAGAAGATACATATAACTTCTATTCATTTCAAAGTTATTTTTTTATGTGCATTATACAACATACAATGTTAAGGTCATGGAGTATTCACATGAAGAGTAAGTTAACATTGACATATTATAAAAAGGATTTGTATAGACGGACTGTATAAGTGACATACTGTATAAGAAATCATGTCTCCTCTCTTGAGGAAAATGCCATAATCAATATGTTTGTATTTAAATTTGTTCCTTGTAAAGTTAAATAATCTATAAGATCTATAAACTCCATCTCTTAGAAGGCTTATCTATGATATTTCTAGGGTCTATAACTAACTTATTAGTCTAAATGTAGAACTTTTAATTTGAAAGTTGAAAGGCCTTGAATGATTTGGAAACTATGGTTTTTAAACCCTAGCAAACATTTGAGTTTAAAAAACGATAGAAATAAAACCCTGACTAATCGTTCCATTGTAAGAAGAACATATATCTCTTGAAGATGAAAAAAGGGACATCATGTTAATGTGCGAACAAGGTTGACGGGTCTAAGATGAAGAGGGAACTAACCTTCCTCAAAAAAATAAGTACTTCACATCTCTTTTCTTTGATTACTATTGTTGTTATTTTTTCCATACACTTTGCTTTTTGTTCTTTCATGGTCTTCTAATAAAGTTTGCAGGTCAAAACAAATATTATCTAAGATTTATTAGCAGATGGAAATATTGGAAGAACGTAGCAAAACACAAAGATTTTTATGATTCTTAATAGACAAAGAGATAAATTTGAAGTATGCATCAAAGAAGTTGATTAGATGGCCATGAAAGCGAGACTTAATAAAAGAAGAAGTTCAACTAGAAAAAGGGAGTTGCAAGATGTTGGATAGGACATTACTTGAGCTGATTGGATTCGATTCAAGGACACAAATTGTTGGCAATGTTGATGATGAATACATATACTAGTGATGGTTGAATCTACTTGGAAGTCGGTATGATTTTGTGATAGAGCATGAAGCATAACTCTATTTCACTGTGAAGGAAGAGAACATGAAAGTTTTTACAATTATGTGACAATTAGCTATGATGTAGATTGGCTCTACAAAATTTTGTGATGGAATATTTGATGACAAGTTGGATTTGATATGAAGATTGTTAGAAAAAGTATGAAGGTCGAAGCTCATTATGATGTGATGTAGATGGGAGTCGAGAAGCTACAACGAATCTCCATAGGATGAACAAGTAGTTGATGCATTGATGAAGTTCCTTTTCATGGAAAATGATGAGTATTTTTTAGACAAGATTAGGTTTGTGGATATCTCCTCTGTGGTTGAGAGGGAGTAAGGATATCCTCCCTCATGAAGAAGGAGTGAGGGTGCACACTGTGTTCTCCATGTCATGTAATATGGCCAGGACTAACAACCATAAGCCTAGTGAATGAACACTGGTAGAGAGAATGGTGAATTGAATAAGCATTAAGGATCAAAATTCTTGAATATATGTGCTATGACCAGCAATAATTGTCGTAAATCAAGTACATTGATCTCAGATGAGAATGGTCCTGAGGACTAACATTTCCCGGTGTCAAGTATTTTGACAATGGATTAGGAAATGGTCATGTGAGGACATACCTTGGTGAACATATGGTTGGAGTATGTGCCTTGAGAGGTAGTGGTGTCCAAATTTATGCTTCCCGACATTGTGCTCTAATCTAGTTTTGAAATAGAGCTTACTTGTCAAGACCTTGGTAATTTAACAATTTTGGTTATGATGATGTAATCATCATTGATAATTATCAATCTAGATACTTTCTTATATAAATATTTCAATTTGAGAATATCTTATTGAGTCATTATGAATACATCCCTAGTTAAGAGGGAGTGTTGAAGTTGTAACTAGTGTTGGTCTTCATAATTTAATATAAAAAACAATCATTGATGTATTTATTATATTTTATTTTGGTAAAATCGTGTTCTTCATGCTTATAGAGTAAAAAAGAGTCAAAAGAAAATTATTTGAGTCACGTCGCTTTTTGGACATTTACAAGAAAAAGAAATTTAAATTTTTATTGAGTCTTAAGTCCACCAAAAGAACAAGTCTATTCTCCTTGGAACAAGTCATCCTGGGCTTCCCACCTATTTGACCTCCTCGACAAATATATATAGAAGGTAGTTCAACCTATCTACAGGATCAATCAAGTACACAACAAGCAACATTTCTGAACTAGAGAAGGAGAGAAATATTCCAAGTTAATGTGCGAACAAGGTTGACGGGTCTAAGATAAAGAGGGAACTAACCTTCCTCAAAAAAATAAGTACTTCACATCTCTTTTCTTTGATTACTATTGTTGTTATTTTTTCCATACACTTTGCTTTTTGTTCTTTCGTGGTCTTCTAATAAAGTTTGCAGGTCAAAAAAAATATTATCTAAGATTTATTAGCAGATGGAAATATTGGAATAACGTAGCAAAACACAAAGATTTTTATGATTCTTAATAGACGAAGAGATAAATTTGAAGTATGCATCAAAGAAGTTGATTAGATGGCAACATTAAAGCGAGACTTAATAAAAGAAGAAGTTCAACTAGAAAAAGGGAGTTGCAAGATGTTGGATAGGACATTACTTGAGCTGATTGGATTCGATTCAAGGACACAAATTGTTGGCAGTGTTGATGATGAATACATATACTACTGATGGTTGAATCTACTTGGAAGTTGGTATGATTTTGTGATAGAGCATGAAGCATAACTCTATTTCACTGTGAAGGAAGAGAACATGGAAGTTTTTACAATTATGTGACAATTAGCTATGACGTAGATTGGCTCTATAAAATTTTGTGATGGAATATTTGATGACTAGTTGGATTTGATATGAAGATTTTTAGAAAAACTATGAAGGTCGAAGCTCATTATGATGTGATGTAGATGGGAGTCGAGAAGCTACAACGAATCTCCATAGGATGAACAAGTAGTTGATGCATTGATGAAGTTGCTTTTCATGGAAAATGATGAGTATTTTTTAGACAAGATTAGGTTTGTGGATATCTCCTCTGTGGTTGAGAGGGAGTAAGGATATCCTCCCTCATGAAGAAGGAATGAGGGTGGACACTATGTTCTCCATGTGTCATGTAATATGGCCAAGACTAACAACCATAAGCCTAGTGAATGAACACTGGTAGGGAGAATGGTGAATTGAATAATCATTAAGGATCAACATTCTTGAATATATGTGCTATGACCAGCAATAACTGTCGTAAATCAAGTACATTGATCTCAGATGAGAATGGTCCTGAGGAATAACATTTCCTGGTGTCAAGTATTTTGACAATGGATTAGGAACTGGTCATGTGAGGACATACCTTGGTGAACACATGGTTGGAGTATGTGCCTTGAGAGGTAGTGGTGTCCAAATTTATGCTTCCCGACATTGTGCTCTAATCTAGTTTTGAAATAGAGCTTACTTGTCAAGACCTTGGTAATTTAACAATTTTGGTTATGATGATGTAATCATCATTGATGATTATCAATATGGATACTTTCTTATATAAATATTTCAATTTGAGAATATCTTATTGAGTCATTATGAATACATCCCTAGTTAAGAGGGAGTGTTGAAGTTGTAACTAGTGTTGGTCTTCATAATTTAATGTAAAAAACAAGCATTGATTTATTTATTATATTTTATTTTGGTAAAATCGTGTTCTTCATGCTTATAGAGTAAAAAAGAGTCAAAAGAAAATTATTTCAGTCACGTCGCTTTTTGGACATTTACAAGAAAAAGAAATTTAAATTTTTATTGAGTCTTAAGTCCACCAAAAGAACAAGTCTATTCTCCTTGGAACAAGTCATCTTGGGCTTCCCACCTATTTGACCTCCTAGACAAATATATATAGAAGGTAGTTCAACCTATCTAGAGGATCAATCAAGTACACAACAAGCAACACTTCTGAACTAGCGAAGGAAAGAAATATTCCAAGTTAATGTGCGAACAAGGTTGATGGGTCTAAGATAAAGAGGGAACTAACCTTCCTCAAAAAAGTAAGTACTTCACATCTATTTTCTTTGATTACTATTGTTGTTATTTTTCCATACACTTTGCTTTTTGTTCTTTCATGGTCTTCTAATAAAGTTTGCAGGTCAAAACAAATATTATCTAAGATTTATTAGCATATGGAAATATTGGAAGAACGTAGCAAAACACAAAGATTTTTATGATTCTTAATAGATGAAGAGATAAATTTGAAGTATGCATCAAAGAAGTTGATTAGATGGAAACATGAAAGCGAGACTTAATAAAAGAAGATGTTCAACTAGAAAAAGGGAGTTGCAAGATGTTGGATAGGACATTACTTGAGCTGATTGGATTCGATTCAAGGACACAAACTGTTGGCAGTGTTGATGATGAATATATATACTACTGATGGTTGAATCTACTTGAAAGTTGGTATGATTTTGTGATAGAGCATGAAGCATAACTCTATTTCATTGTGAAGGAAGAGAACATGGAAGTTTTTACAATTATGTGACAATTAGCTATGACATAGTTTGGCTCTATAAAATTTTGTGATGGAATATTTGATGACAAGTTGGATTTGATATGAAGATTGTTAGAAAAAATATGAAGGTCGAAGCTCATTATGATGTGATGTAGATGGGAGTCGAGAAGCTACAACAAATCTCCATAGGATGAACAAGTAGTTGATGCATTGATGAAGTTCCTTTTCATGGAAAATGATGAGTATTTTTTAGACAAGATTAGGTTTGTGGATATCTCCTTTGTGGTTGAGAGGGAGTAAGTATATCCTCCCTCATGAAGAAGGAGTGAGGGTGGACACTATGTTCTCCATGTGTCATGTAATATGGCCAGGACTAACAACCATAAGCCTAGTGAATGAACACTGGTAGGGAGAATGGTGAATTGAATAAGCATTAAGGATCAACATTCTTGAATATATTTGCTATGACCAGCAATAACTGTCGTAAATCAAGTACATTGATCTCAGATGAGAATGGTCCTGAGGACTAACATTTCCTGGTGTCAAGCATTTTGACAATGGATTAGGAAATGGTCATGTGAGGACATACCTTGGTGAACACATGGTTGGAGTATGTGCCTTGAGAGGTAGTGGTGTCCAAATTTATGCTTCCCGACATTGTGCTCTAATCTAGTTTTGAAATAGAGCTTACTTGTCAAGACCTTGGTAATTTAACAATTTTGGTTATGATGATGTAATCATCATTGATGATTATCAATCTGGATACTTTCTTATATAAATATTTCAATTTGAGAATATCTTATTGAGTCATTATGAATACATCCCTAGTTAAGAGGGAGTGTTGAAGTTGTAACTAGTGTTGGTCTTCATAATTTAATGTAAAAAATAATCATTGATGTATTTATTATATTTTATTTTGGTAAAATCGTGTTCTTCATGCTTAAAGAGTAAAAAAGAGTCAAAAGAAAATTATTTGAGTCACGTCGCTTTTTGGACATTTACAAGAAAAATAAATTTAAATTTTTATTGAGTCTTAAGTCCACCAAAAGAACAAGTCTATTCTCCTTGGAACAAGTCATCCTGGGCTTCCCACCTATTTGACCTCCTAGACAAATATATATAGAAGGTAGTTCAACCTATCTAGAGGATCAATCAAGTACACAACAAGCAACACTTCTGAACTAGCGAAGGAGAGAAATATTCCAAGTTAATGCGTGAACAAGGTTGACGGGTCTAAGATAAAGAGGGAACTAACCTTCCTCAAAAAAATAAGTACTTCACATCTCTTTTCTTTGAGTACTATTGTTGTTATTTTTTCCATACACTTTGCTTTTTGTTCTTTCATGGTCTTCTAATAAAGTTTGCAGGTAAAAACAAATATTATCTAAGATTTATTAGCAGATGGAAATATTGGAAGAACGTAGCAAAACACAAAGATTTTTATGATTCTTAATAGACGAAGAGATAAATTTGAAGTATGCATCAAAGAAGTTGATTAGATGGCAACATGAAAGTGAGACTTAATAAAAGAAGATGTTCAACTAGAAAAAGGGAGTTGCAAGATGTTGGATAAGACATTACTTGAGCTTATTGGATTCGATTCAAGGACACAAACTGTTGGCAGTGTTGATGATGAATACATATACTACTGATGGTTGAATCTACTTGGAAGTTGGTATGATTTTGTGATAGAGCATGAAGCATAAATCTATTTCACTGTGAAGGAAGAGAACATGGAAGTTTTTACAATTATGTGACAATTAGCTATGACATAGATTGGCTCTATAAAATTTTGTGATGGAATATTTGATGACAAGTTGGATTTGATATGAAGATTGTTAGAAAAACTATGAAGGTCGAAGCTCATTATGATGTGATGTAGATGGGAGTCGAGAAGCTACAACGAATCTCCATAGGATGAACAAGTAGTTGATGCATTGATGAAGTTCCTTTTCATGGAAAATGATGAGTATTTTTTAGACAAGATTAGGTTTGTAGATATCTCCTCTGTGGTTGAGAGGGAGTAAGGATATCCTCCCTCATGAAGAAGGAGCGAGGGTGGACACTATGTTCTCCATGTGTCATGTAATATGGCCAGGACTAACAACCATAAGCCTAGTGAATGAACACTGGTAGGGAGAATGGTGAATTGAATAAGCATTAAGGATCAACATTCTTGAATATATGTGCTATAACCAGCAATAACTGTCGTAAATCAAGTACATTGATCTCAGATGAGAATGGTCCTGAGGACTAACATTTCCTGGTGTCAAGTATTTTGACAATGGATTAGGAAATGGTCATGTGAGGACATACCTTGGTGAACACATGGTTGGAGTATGTGCCTTGAGAGGTAGTGGTGTCCAAATTTATGCTTCCCGACATTGTGCTATAATCTAGTTTTGAAATAGAGCTTACTTGTCAAGACCTTGGTAATTTAACAATTTTGGTTATGATGATGTAATCATCATTGATGATTATCAATCTGGATACTTTCTTATATAAATATTTCAATTTGAGAATATCTTATTGAGGCATTATGAATACATACCTAGTTAAGAGGGAGTGTTGAAGTTGTAACTAGTGTTTGTCTTCATAATTTAATGTAAAAAACAATCATTGATGTATTTATTATATTTTATTTTGGTAAAATCGTGTTCTTCATGCTTATAGAGTAAAAAAGAGTCAAAAGAAAATTATTTGAGTCACGTCGCTTTTTGGACATTTACAAGAAAAAGAAATTTAAATTTTTATTGAGTCTTAAGTCCACCAAAACAACAAGTCTATTCTCCTTGGAACAAGTCATCCTGGGCTTCCCACCCATTTGGCCTCCTAGAAAGTTATATATAGAAGGTAGTTCAACCTATCTACAGGATCAATCAAGTACACAACAAGCAACACTTCTGAACTAGCGAAGGAAAGAAATATTCCAAGTTAATGTGCAAACAAGGTTGACGGGTCTAAGATAAAGAGGGAACTAATCTTCCTCAAAAAAATAAGTACTTCACATCTCTTTTCTTTGATTAATATTGTTGTTATTTTTTCCATACACTTTGCTTTTTGTTCTTTCATGGTCTTCTAATAAAGTTTGCAGGTCAAAACAAATATTATCTAAGATTTATTAGCAGATGGAAATATTGGAAGAACGTAGCAAAACACAAAGATTTTTATGATTCTTAATAGACGAAGAGATAAATTTGAAGTATGCATCAAATAAGTTGATTAGATGGCAACATGAAAGTGAGACTTAATAAAAGAAGATGTTCAACTAGAAAAAGGGAGTTGCAAGATGTTGGATAGGACATTACTTGAGCTGGTTGGATTCGATTCAAGGACACAAACTGTTGGCAGTGTTGATGATGAATACATATACTACTGATGGTTGAATCTACTTGGAAGTTGGTATGATTTTGTGATAGAGCATGAAGCATAACTCTATTTCACTGTGAAGGAAGAGAACATGGAAGTTTTTACAATTATGTGACAATTAGCTATGACATAGATTGGCTCTATAAAATTTTGTGATGGAATATTTGATGACAAGTTGGATTTGATATGAATATTGTTAGAAAAACTATGAAGGTCGAAGCTCATTATGATGTGATGTAGATGGGAGTCGAGAAGCTACAACAAATCTCCATAGGATGAACAAGTAGTTGATGCATTGATGAAGTTCCTTTTCATGGAAAATGATGAGTATTTTTTAGACAAGATTAGGTTTGTGGATATCTCCTCTGTGGTTGAGAGGGAGTAAGGATATCCTCCCTCATCAAGAAGGAGCGAGGGTGGACACTATGTTCTCCATGTGTCATGTAATATGGCCAGGACTAACAACCATAAGCCTAGTGAATGAACACTGGTAGGGAGAATGGTGAATTGAATAAGCATTAAGGATCAACATTCTTGAATATATGTGCTATGACCAGCAATAACTGTCGTAAATCAAGTACATTGATCTCAGATGAGAATGGTCCTGAGGACTAACATTTCCTGGGGTCAAGTATTTTGACAATGGATTAGGAAATGGTCATGTGAGGACATACCTTGGTGAACACATGGTTGGAGTATGTGCCTTGAGAGGTAGTGGTTTCCAAATTTATGCTTCCCGACATTGTGCTCTAATCTAGTTTTGAAATAGAGCTTACTTGTCAAGACCTTGGTAATTTAACAATTTTGGCTATGATGATGTAATCATCATTGATGATTATCAATCTGGATACTTTCTTATATAAATATTTCAATTTGAGAATATCTTATTGAGTCATTATGAATACATCCCTAGTTAAGAGGGAGTGTTGAAGTTGTAACTAGTGTTGGTCTTCATAATTTAATGTAAAAGACAATCATTGATGTATTTATTATATTTTATTTTGGTAAAATTGTGTTCTTCATGCTTATAGAGTAAAAAAGAGTCAAAAGAAAATTATTTGAGTCACGTCGCTTTTTGGACATTTACAAGAAAAATAAATTTAAATTTTTATTGAGACTTAAGTCCACCAAAAGAACATGTCTATTCTCCTTGGAACAAGTCATCCTGGGCTTCCCACCTATTTGACCTCCTAGACAAATATATATAGAAGGTAGTTCAACCTATCTAGAGGATCAATCAAGTACACAACAAGCAACACTTCTGAAATAGCGAAGGAGAGAAATATTCCATGTTAAAGGCAAGAATACATAAGGATAAATCTCGCACATGTGGAAAACAATTTCTGTGAAAGAGGTTGATACTTCTGAGACAATTATAGACCTATTTTTAGCCTTCTTGGTTGTATATCCAAACTTCAAAAAATTTGATCAGTTTGCAGTAGTTTTACTATCGTTGTCCTTGATTTTGGAGGTGACTTGGAGGAGGGTTCGACTGGGTGACTTGGTGGCAATTTGGTCTTGGATATCACATTTTTATATGATTCTATAAGAGGAGGATTTTTGGGTTTTCCCCCTTGTGGGATTTTTCCCTGGATTCGAGCCTAATTTTTGTATCTCTTGTCTCTTTATTTTCCTGGAAGATTGAACATTTTGTATAATTGATGAATGAAGAATACATAACTAACAATAAAGAAGAAATAGAAACATTCACACATAATTATCAAGTAAGAGGAATCAAGCCTTATTGTTACACAAAAAATTGTCACCATGACTTTCTACAGTTTGTGTGAGTCCATCAACACTCATACATACCTCCTTTGCAAGTCTTAAGCCTCAGATCTTCATGTCAAGCCTTGAAAGTGGGAGAAAGACCTTAAAAATATCTCAAATCCTTGTTTCGCGCTTTCTCCTAGCATTGCTTGCGGTGCTGCACCCAATGGTCATGTTTCCTGCGAACCTGACCGCTCTGTATGTTGAGTAATGGGTGCGAACCCCTATAAAAGTTAAAAAGCCGTGAGTTCATTCTTAAAAACTCATCTTGGGTCACTTCTAGACACTTCTAGAAGGAATATTGCGCTGGCAAGTCCGCTCCACCTTGGCTCATCCATTCCATAACTAAGGGAGCTAACTCCATGATATGAGGTGCTTATCCCATTGAAGGAGGAACTTATCCCTTCAATGGGTGACCTATAACTTCCTCCATTTGCACTATAAATTCAGGCATTGGGCTGGTTGTAGAGGAGGTTGAAAGCTGAAGATTCTTGAGGG
>APFE030125996.1:167340-177669 GCA_000404065.3 Pinus taeda
CTCTCACACTTGTTAACAGTTTACATCATTGACTGGTAATCAAGTGGTTTCTACCATGTTTGACTTCGACACATTCATTCACATGGATAGAATCGTACTGGTTCGAGAAGTAGAAATGAAGACACTGGATCTAGTTCCCACCATCCAGGCTGCAAGGAATTTTGTTATCATTATATAGTGGACTATTCATAAATAGATGGCTGTGCCCATACTATGTCCATATGTTCCTACTTGTGGTGTAATACAAAATCATTCCTGTATCATAGCAGTTTTAGATAGTTCTTCGTCAGTTTTGATCTGAACATGGGAATGCCTACCTCAGCGATGATATTTTCACATATATATATATATATATATATATTTTGTGTTGAGTGTTTTTACAAGTTCGACCGGGGTATCCACAGGAAGATCTTTGAAATGATAAAGTCCTTCACTCTTCTTAGATGATCAAAAAACCATCCTCATCTACCACAGACTTCGCACTTTAGGGGGCAATCTGTTATACAAAAAAATGTCACCATGACTTTCTACAGTTTGTGTGAGTCCATCAACACTCATACATACCTCCTTTGCAAGTCTTGAGCCTCGGCTCTTCATGTCAAGCCTTGAAAATGGGAGAAAGACCTTAAAAATATCTCAAATCCTGGTTTCGCACTTTCTCCTAGCATTGCCTACGGTGCCGCACCCAATGGTCATGTTTCCTGTGAACCTGACTGCTCTGTCTATTAAGTGATAGGTGTGAACCTCTATAAAAGTTAAAAAGGCGTGAGTTCATTCTTAAAAAATCATCTTGGGTCACTTCTAAACACTTCTAGAAGGAATATTGCGCTGGCAAGTCCGCTCTACGTTGGTGCATCCATTCCATAACTAAGGGAGCTAACTCCATGATATGAGGTGCTTATCCCATTGAAGGAGGAACTTATCCCTTCAATGGTGGACCTGCAACTCCCTCCATTTGCACTATAAATTCATGCATTGGGCTAGTTGTAGGAGAGGTTGAAAGCTGAAGATTCTTGAGGGCAAATGCTGCTGAAAAATAGACTTCCTTTTTGAGCTTGTGAGAGGAGAGATCACATACCTTTCATGTCATTTGGGAAGTGAGTGAGGCTTGTCAAAGTAGAGGAGACTCCTGCTGGACCTTGGAAAGAACTTGTGCAACATCAAGGCAAAGGTTGTAAGGTTATTTTATTCATAAAGTTAATACAATCAAGATTGTTTTTCTCAATGAACTGTTTCTAATGGTTTATTTTATGAGCTCCTTGATCTTCATAATGAACATGTTTTATTATAATATCTATGTAGGTGTTCTTTGATGTGTGTTTGTTTGTGTATGCAGGTTATTGAAAATGAATTGCTTGAAGTTGTTGGAATAAAGCTACCACAAACAAGGATTGGACCGAGGTAGGGTCTGTTACACCTCTTAGTTTTCATTTATGAATTGAAACATGTTTAGAGAAAAGTAAATTTGCTTGTGCTCTTTGTTGCTAAATATCATTCGATACTAGGGAGATCGGTCTTGTCTGCAAGAACGATTTATCCGGCCAACACTTATCTACGCTATGTGTGGTTTCTCAACAGGACTTTGGATGGGTCATGCTGATTTGACCAGAGGAGATAAATGAAACTCACCTGAGAAACCATAAAGGAATTTGGTTAGGTGATGTTGCTTTGGCCATGGGTGAATAGTCCAGGGAAAGATCCTCTCTTGAAAATCCATGAAGGAATTTGGCTAAGTCATGTTGATTTGACCATAGGATATTGATACATTTACCTTAGGAGCCATAAAGGACTTCGGCCAGGCTATGTTGATTTGGCCAAGGGTAAATGGACCTAGATAGTCACATTTCCTATAGAGTGTTATATAGACGTGCATGTGAAGAGTCACATTACCTACACCACGATGGAGTGATCTATAGACATGCATCAACATAACAAGCTCATGAAATTTTCTTATGGAGGATAAATTCCATCTAAGGGGAAATTTGTTGCAGCTAAGGAGAATACCTCCCTCACTAAGAAGGAGAATTTATTTTTGTGTAGCATCAGGAGGTATTCTCACATGACAAATAGGTCTCAAAATCAACCTAATAAAATTAAAATTAAAAATTATTTTTGGGGCACAAAGTCAGCCTAAGAAGATAAGTAATCCCGACTCGTGAAAGGGTGTGTCCCTTGGGTTAATTTACCACCATTCAACTAGTATATATAGATAATGTGACATATCATTTCTTCAACCATGAAATTGATTTTATTCTTCATCATTCTGAGGCCTCTTGGATAGTCAAAGTGTGGAGAAAACGAGGACGATTTGATTGTTTTGAATGAATTGTTTATCTCTCTACTTGACTAAGTTTTGTCAAAATTTTTGAATCTAACACATTAGAAACCCCTACTGCAATATCTGGTTTACTATCTCCTACTTTTTCTTTACATTAACAAGTTATTTAATAATATAAACATCGATGTAAACACAATTGTAGCCTTCACAAATATACAAATCAAAAACTGAAATAAACTGATACAACATAAGGGACACCGTTATTTTTGGACAATCGACCCTGAAAAAACCCAATACGAGAAAACTGATGCAGCATATAGAGGGTTTGTATTATTAAGAAGATTTTTGAATATAACTAGGGTGCTAGAATGGATCACCCAACAGAGAATGTCCTCGGAAGTAGTACCTCTCTCCAGAGACAGAGATTCCATCAAATCAGCAACCATATGATCAACCCCACAGTGACTCTGGTTGTTCCTTGTGTTGGACAATGAAATCTGTTGCAAGCACTACTTTGGAACTACGTCACCCTCTTTGGAACTGCGTCACCCTCTTTGGAACTACATCACCCTCTCCTAGCTCAGGATCTGCTAATCAACTCCCAGTCTGCCCCACAGAATCTCCCAGTGCTGCCTCTAAAACCCTCTTCGACTTCTGCGTCAACCTCTATGGCCCTGTACACTGGCCTCCTTAGCCTCTACGTCAAACCTCCTAGGCTCTACGCTGCCTCTTCCGACACTTTTCTGCCTCTATGATATGTATTCTTCAGAATTATATCGAAATTCCTTGTTGAATTTCCCCTCAGTGCAACTGATCACTCACTCGATTTCCTCAGCAAACCTCACCCTAGAAAATCGAATTCTTGATCTCTCTTGGTGTTTCCAACCGATCCTCAAGCCTCCTATTATACTTTTCCTGTTGACGATTCAATGGCCGAGATTAAGTCCCTAATTAATGGCTAAGATTAGAACTGGCTTGATCCTCATCACTTAGAACTTTATCACCCATATTATATTAATACACATTAATATTTTAATTTTCCTAAGTTTAGACTTTGGAACCCATTAAAAATATTAATTATTTTATATCTCTTCATCCAGGTTTCTCCAAATGATTTATGGGTCTTGTGGATCTCATGTGCCTTAGCCTCTTCACCAAATTTCATGGCTAGAGAACATCTGATTCTACCCAAATCAACACTCCCTCTTAGTGAGGAATGTGCTCTAGTAATGCTTCACCATAGAAGCATCACACTGATCCTCCACATCGGTCCTCTGTGCTAATGCTTGGCCTGCTACCCCACATCCACTGCATTGTTGCTTCTTGTACTGCTTCCCATGACACTGCCACTGCCATTGCTACATTTGTACTGTGGCTCCCTCTCAACATGCTACATCATGTTTCCCATAGCACTGCCACTGCTAACTGTTGCATTGCAACTCAGTTACAAAGAAGTAAGTAACTGACTTCACCCAAACATTGACATCCTGGTCAGTCTAGAAGCCTCGTGATGCTGAAGCTACCTCTACTATTATCATGTGTTCAGTCTACTGCCACTGCGCTGTTGCAACCTCTTATGTGCCTCTTGCACTGCTGCAGCATCCACTGCATTGCTACAGACTTCTACACTCTAGCACTGCCTTGTTGCTCCATCACACCTTACTCCACCCAACACCTGTCATCATGCTACTGCCATTAAGGGCTCCCAGAGTTGTATGTGATCCTGCAAGAGTTTGGGCTCCTCAAATATCTTGCCCCTCGTGTTGTCCTCTTGACTACAACTCTATGTCTCCCGACCTCTTCTTTAGAGGCGCATGAGCAATCATGGCACAATCGTCATCAGTCTCGACATCCTTCTTTGCCTTTGTTGGAGCTACCTTTGAGTCGGAAGGTTCTCCCTTGCCTTCCTTCCTGGGGCACTGAGATGCATAATGTCCCAGCTCCCCACAGTTGAAACACTTGATCTTGGAGATTTCTTTCTTCTTCCTCTTCTAAACTCCCTGTTGCCCCACAGATGCTAGAGCTGCATCCTCCTCCTCCTCTTTCTTGAATCCAAATCCCTTACCACTACACCCCACCTTGGTCAACCTCTTGATCTCTTCCTATTGAAGAGATTCCCACATCTCCTCCCAACTGGGGAGAGACGCTCTGCCCAAAATGCTTTGGACAAACATCTCCCAGTCATCAAAGACTACATTCAGAGAAGTCCTGACCATAAAATCTCGATCCGATGTAGACCCCACGGAAGTAAGACGGTCGCGAATTCTTTGCAATCTAAGAAGGAATTGACCTATATCCTCTCCTTTCTGCATCTGATATGACATCAACTGATTTTCTAATAACATCTTCCGCTGCACGGAAGAGCCCTGGTATAAGGTAGTCAGCGTCTGCCACATCTCCCTTGTTGTGTTCTTCTTAGCAATATGTGGTATGAAATGATCTTTGACCCCATCTAGGATCATGCATTTCACCTTCGCCTTTGCCTGGGCCTCCTCATACTTCTCATTTGCATTAGGGTCAACTGGGACAAGAATTATTTTCAAGGCATAGTCCTCAATGCGATGTTTATCCAAGATTGCCAGGATCATGTCCTTCCAGATGAAAAATTAGGAAGCCTCGTCCAATCTATCCTAATCCCTCAATCCGTTCACTACCATCTCTGATGTACAAAATGATTAATTAGTTACTAAAAAAAACTAAAATTTTCATATAAACGACCATTTTTCAGTCGGTGACCAATAGTAGCTAATTTACAATATCTTATAACACGACCAACCTTTAGTCATTTTTAGCTTAATCATTAATTGGTTTCCTCAATTTTACCATATAGTAGTATATTTAGTCATAAATTTTTTATTGGTTTAGTCATTAATTGTCGCAATTAATGACCAAATATACAACAAAATATATTACTATATGAATCCTCGAGAAAACCAATTAATGACTAAAGAAATATGACCAAAATGTTGGTCGTGTTATAAAACACTGTAAATTAGCTACTAATAGTCATATATATGCAAATTTTAGTCATCATTTAAAACCAATTAATGACCAAAGAAATATGACCAAATTTTAGTCGTGTTATAAGATATTGTAAATTAGCTACTAATAGTTGTATAAATGCAAAACTTAGTCATCATTTTAATAAAAAAAATTATCATTTGCAGTAGTCACTTATCTTTTTTTAGTATTTTCATATTCATTATATAAACGACTGATTTAGTAGTTTCTATTCATTTAATTTAATTTCATTCATAATCATTATAAACGACTAATTTAGTCATATATTCATTTTATTCGTGTTCATCATTAATTAATATAAGCTACTAATTTAGTAGTTTTAGATTGATTTCATGTGTTTATTATTAATCAACATAAATTAATTAGTATGATTTTGCGACTAAATTTTAAAAAAATGTCATACAATGTGCATGTTTATCTAATATGATAATACAAAGTTACATACGTTAATTACAAGACTAAATAATATCAAGTGCAAATAAAAATAATTTCAACCATATAAGTTTTATTATATAGAATATCAAGTATTACAATATGAGTTTCAAACTTAATATCACTTGGACTACAATTTACACATGAAATATTGTTTTATCATTTCAAAACATTATCATTGTGTTGCCAAAGCATTGCAAGTGAATTCACCAACTTTGAAGGTCTGACTATCAGCCTCTATGAGTGTGTCTTATGCAAGATATTGGCTCTTATAAGGGTATCACTAGACATATTCTCTTCTCTCTCTCTCATTTTGTATTTGTCGCTCCAATGTTATTGTTCTCCTCTTTCTTCAATTGCTGCTTCTTACCATCAATATTGAGTTCCTGTCCTGAAAATGAAAGAAGATACAATGCAGAGTATAAGACATGAAAGACGATGGATACTTGAATATAAAATAAAGTAGACTATAAAAGATTTATACAACATATACCTCAACATTTGATAGTGGCCACTATCTGCGAGATGACTTGTATAAACAAAGCAAATAAAACATCGCCATAGAAAATAACTCCTTAGGAACTTAGTATTCAACCTTCAACAAAACCTTAGGCACAATCATACCAACTAAGTTACATGTTTAAAATATCAGGTAATAGATAACTTGTGAAAACAAATGGAAAAGAAATAAAGGATGAGTGTAAAAAATAACCTTATAGCTTGTTCTAAAAGAGTCATGTTCCTTAAATTTGGATATTCTTTTGCCCACGGTAAAAGTTCCTCGCTATTATGACCTATGTTTTAAGGATCATGAGATTGATCCAACATCATATTGGATTGTGGAAACAAAATGATTCAACTTTCCAAGATGAGTACCTCACTTGGTTGAATGAAGGTGCTAACTATGAGTAGTGTCAAAACCTTAGGGAAGCATAACACTAAGGCCTAAGAAAATATATCACCACTTGTCCACTGAAAGAAAAAATTTCAAACCCACAATGGCCTCTAGGAGTACATTTCATTGGATGTATATCACACTCTGAGAGATGATTGTCTGATGTAATGAGAAGTGTACATATGTTGTCACAATGCCCCTCAAAGTCAAACCCTATAGTTTTGTCCTATAATATTAATCATATTATACTATTTAATGATAAATTATGACCATCAAATAATTGCTAATTTGAATAATTAATTTGAAATTGTGTTTTTAGTATTTATGTATACATAAAAATAAAAATAAAAATAAAAAAGGTACTTTTTGTGACTAGTTAATTTCGAGTGAATCTAAATACACAAGAAATTAGGTGCCTCAGTGTTTCTCTAGCAGTTATCTGCTCATTGTACGAATTGCTCCCATGTCCTCTACTGTTTTTGGTGAATTCCTCTTTGATGATGTCCAATTCCAATGCATTGGACATTTATCCTCGATGTTTTTCTAAGCCAAAGGGAAGCTCCACAAGTAATAACCAAAAAGTAGCCTCAAATATATTATTGGGGCCCAAAATGCAGTAATTATATGACAAGCTAAGAAACATTTACGTTAATCATATTCCCTTTAATATTGATTAATAAATGATTCTTTGTATGATCATGTAATACTAAAGTGTCAAGAAGAGACATTTAAAGTTAGTCATCCATCAATATCACCTTTGAGAGTGCTTAGTAGTTAATACTTCCTATTACACACACAGTAAATCACCAAATTCATGGATAGCAATATAAATACAACAAAAATGAAATTAAAAGAAATGATAGGAAGTCATATGTGACTAATCTTGAGTCAAGAATATACCAAGCCCTTCACATTAGAAAAGCATTCTTAGGCACTAAAACATAAATCCTTCCATTGCATCATTTTCACCTTTCTTTAATTTCTTTAATTGAGAACATAACTTTCAAAAAAAAAATTCATTGAAAAAAGTCTCAAAATCCTAACAAATGCTCAAGTGATTGACATATCAATTAAACAGAAAGGCAATCATTCGATATGATTTTAACTTGCGGAATATATTGAAGAATATGAAGCTTTCACATCACTTGCTCCTAATCAAATTGTATTCCGTGGGTTCCAATCAAGTAATCAATTTCCCTCCAAGATAGTTAAGGGATCACTTTGGAGAAGGACTTCTAGAAGCATTGGGATATTAGAAATGGAATTAACTAGGAGGAAAATGAAGCACATTAGTGGGTGCTCCAAAATATTTGAACGCAATTGAAAATGATTATATACTCCCTCCACACATTTTAAAACAGAAACCATTCAGCTGCATCTCATTTATTTTCCACCTTTCTATAATATGTAATTCTTTGAGCAAGAATAGAGAATTCATAAATATTGTCATGAAAGAGGACTCTTCATAATCCTAATAAGTTGGGCTCTGATAAATAAACAATTTCATGTAGTGAATAAATCTTACATGGTAGATTTCAGTGACTAAAATGACAACTTTATTCTTAATCTCATTACAACAAAATAAATTCAACCCTAACTAGTTGGGATCTAACAAATCAAGAATTCCATGTAGTAAAGTAAACTTACATGGTAGATCCCAATTATTTACAATGACAACTTTATTCTTGATCTTATTACAACATAGATAAATTCAAGAGTACATACATATTTCCTTATCTGAGACAAACCTTAAACACATTCCGAGATTTCATAGAAATATAATGATATGATTTACGTGTAGGACATGAGAAAGCTATGTACATCTAGCACCCATCACTAGACAATAGTGTTATTAAGACACCATCTCATGGCACTAGAATCATGTAAATAGATAGTGTTATAGAGATACCTTGCAACACCTATTCAACACTACCTTCAAGCTTCAAATTCATCAATTGATTTACTTTAGTAGCAAATTCTAGTGGGATTTCATTAAATACAACCCGACAAAAACCATTTATGATAGTTGTCGTTGTCTTCTCTAGATCTACCCCGCTCTAGAAATAAAATCACTGATATTCCCCAATTTTTGAGGTACTTGCTTCATGTTCAACATGGACTATTAGGTTCTTCACGTGGAAAAGGTTGCTAATATTAGATGTATAATGGAAACAAGCATGCAATTCGAGGTTGCTCCTAAAGTCTCTTGGGTGAATTATAAAACACCATGTACTTAAATATTGATATATGGTAGTAACAAAAACCTACCCAAGATCCCACTTAAGAATTCAAAATGTTGGAAATAGGAGATGTCTAAAAAAATATCAACTATTTAATTGCATAATCACACTAAAATAGACAAATCTCTAAAATGTTGAAAAGTGTGAAAAAAATGGAGTTGGAATATTATAGTTATGTCAGGGTAGATATAGCTATGTAAAATATAACTTCTATCTGAAACACGTAAATGTAACTTCTACAGCTACATGAAATGTAACTTCTATATAACATTCTAAATATCCTTTTTTCAGTCATTTAAGAGACTAAAATTTTTTTATCTTCAGTTAATAGCTTAATACTCCACAAAAAATAGCATTAAATTGGTTCTTCACCAACGAAGGGGAAATTTTAAAATAGTGTGAAAATGCTTACTCATTCCCTTTCCATATTTCTGATATTTTATTTGTGTGAGTATTTAAGCTAATGTAATGTAACTTCTACATATTTGACAATTTAAATGTAAAAAATTACCCGGATTGAAGTTATACAATTAACATATGCACAAATACAATATGCATGAGTTATAAGTAATATGAAGTTTACATGCTATATCAAGACAAAACATAGATACTGATCAAACGGGAACTATTACCTCGAAACGGGTACTCGAGCCCAAAAATCCAAAAAAAATGTGAAAAAACAACCCAAAAATAAAAAATGTTGATTCTGCATCACCATTTTTTTCAGCGTAAATTTTCAATATTTTTTTAAAATAACAATAAAAAACAAAAAAGCCAATTCCAACGATTTTTAAGCATGACATTAAATTTAAAATATCACTTCTTTGAAAAATCTTAAAATTCCAACAATTTTCAAGCATGGTGCTAAAAAAAAATATTTATAATTGTTTTCAACCATAACATTAAGGATAAAATATCACGACTTAGAAAAACATTAAAATCTTGACAATTTTCAAACCATGGAATTAAAACAAAAGATTATGACTACAAAACAATCTTAAATTTTCAAAATATTTCAAGCATGACATTATCGAAAAATTTTATGACTAAAAAAACTTTAAAAATGAACACCTGAATGAAAAAGTTATTATACCAATAGTAATTTTTTTAAATGCTAAATGTATAGCAATTTTGAAATCTTAACCTAAGACAACTTGATACATTGCAAAAAAAATTTAAAAATCAACAATTAAATTGACACACATTGTAAGTGAGCTCAACCCATTGTAATGAAAACTTAAAGACCAACCATGAAATTAACACATTGTGGGGTAGACTCAATTCATTATAACGAAAAAATTAAAATCACCTATCAAATTGCATATAATGGGATCGAGTTGCTAGACAAACATCGACACGGACCCCACAAAAAATAAGATATATATATGTGTGTGTGTGTGTGTGTGTGTGTGTGTGTGTGAAAGATACATAAGAAAACAAAAACTCGAATATTGAAAAAAAAA
>APFE030125996.1:181985-193524 GCA_000404065.3 Pinus taeda
TTACTAACATGTTTTTATTATTTTTATTTTTGTCATGTTTTATGTTTTATTTTTATGCTTTGTGTTTTTTTTACATTTTTATAGGGTTTTTGTTTTTTCTTTTCCTTTTTTATATATTTTTTTGTATTTGTTTTTTTTTGTCATGTTTTTATTATTTTTTTTTATGTTTTATTACTAACATGAAAATCACCAACGTTTAAAAAAAAATCATCCACACTTAAATTCAGTAGGAAAGTTAAAGTGTAAAAACTAAGCCCTTTAAACAAATAGGGTTGATGTTCATCAGCACTTTTCAAAATCAAGATGAAAATCACTAATTAAAAAAAAATGTTCACACTTGATACATAAAAAAATTTAAAGTGTCAAAAATAAGCCCTCTAAAAAAATGTGTTGATGTTGCATCAACACTTTTCAAAATAAGATGAAAATCACTAACATTTAAAAAAATTGTTCATACTTGATAAATAAAAAAATTTAAGTGGCAAAAATATGCTCCAAAAAAAGGGTGTATTCTGAATCACCATTTTTCAAAATCGAGTGATTTTTTTTGCTACCTCAAAAAAATGGGTACTAGGTCATTTTTTCGTTTGATCGGTAACTATGTTACAAACTTTTTCTCATCTCATTAACTCTTATCTTATAGTTGGTGATGGATATAGCCTTTAAAATTATGAGCCACCCTTGTCATATCTTATATTTAATGATAGATATAGCTTTTAAAAACATCAACTTTGTTTGTTATTTTATGTACGGTCAATTAAAATGGAAGTGCTCATAATTTTATTCAATATTATCCTATACAAATTGAAATAAAATGATGTAGGGGTGGTGTTTCTAGTGATTTTCAAACTTGTTTTAATTACCTAAATTTAGTATATTTAAAATAAACAAGGGTGGTGTTTCTAGTGATTTTCAAACTTGTTTTAATTACCTAAATTCAGTCATTTAAAGTAAATAATTGCAATGACCATCTTATATTCAAGTCAGTGACTTTTCTTAAGGGCATCTTCGTGACATCCACCATCTCTGAAAATTATGAAATATTAGTAGTATCTTGCACTAAATAGGCAATGTTGGCGTAGAATCTTTTATTGTGTTTTTTACTTTGTGTCACAAATTTATTGATATTTTATGATTCTTGGTTTCGATTTCCATGCTCATACTAGATTCATCATGCATGCTAGGATTTTTAGTTGTACACACATCACATTGCTCAATTCTAATTCTATAAAAAATAGAGAGTATACACAATTACATGTAGTGACATGTGGGTGTCTATTTTACTCAATGATATGCTTGATTTTTTAACCCATTCCAATCCTACCACAATGAAATTAAGAGAGACAAGGACACAAGAAGGACTATCCATAAATGAAATTATAGATTTTAGAATGACTCAATTGTCCCTGAATGTAACGATAAGTATTTGCAGCTTCCTAGTCATCGATGAGAATCGAATCACACTGTGAAAAATTCCTTACACTATGAGAATTTGGTTGCACCTGAACTAATCCTCTGTAGTAGTTCCTTGACTTGCCTATAGATATAATTTTAGAAACAATCCTACTCCTGCAATTCTTCCATATATGGATCATCTTTGTCCCCCCTGTTGATAGTTATTTTTCAAGGCAACAGAATAGAACTCTCCAATTGCATCATCGCCTTTCAAAACAATGCTTGAGTATTTCCAGGTGATTGTTGAACCAGTCTCTACTCAGGTCTATGAAATCCTTGATTTGTCTCCATCGCACAAACCTCTTTTCTTAATAAAATTATAAATCCCACGTCTGCATTCCTCGTCCTTGACATACCAATTATTTACAGTGGAATACTTTATCGTTGCTCCCTCAGTGCAATAGAGATCCGCTAATATGGCATGGAGATTATTGGTGTCATAAAATGGTGCAGTGCATCCTTCAATATATGTCACAGGACTCCTCTCATCTACAACAATAAGAGTCCTCTCAAACTGCCTGGTCTCCATCTCATTCATCCTAAAATAAGTGATATTTTCATGTGTGGCAAAGTGTGCTTGGGGATTTAATAGAAGGAGCTATCACTAAAAAAAAATACAATGCATCATAATAGTTATTAGCAGGAGGAACAACCCTGTCAAGCTACTTCCTAACTAGATAAAGATACTCTCGAATTATCTCTTATAATGAACAAAAGATAACCTCAATTGCCTATAGCGTCTACTGATGCATGGTAGCAACGAAAACACTATAAAAAACAACATCGACAACAATGTTGGTCAATCTCTTCTTCTAGTCAAGGGCATGCCCAACTTTTGAAAAGTATCAAGCAGGTCAGGGTCCACATCATCCAGGCTCCTCTTCTTCTTCTACTCTCTCTGTTTAGATTCAGAATAATGCTAAAGTATTGGAAATTCATGGGTGGGTAAAAGTTATTAGACCATTTGGGTTCTTCCATTTTTAATCATTGTCTGTAAGCATTGAATCTAAATTGAAAAAGCCATTCAGGTTCCTTATTTTTAGCTGAAATTAATGTAAGCTTTGGAGAGTTGTAATGTTTAATGGATCTAAGTATATTCTATTTAAAATATAGTAACATGGTTTAAAACTGTAGGCATTGAGATCAGAATCTAAGGATGAAACAGAAAATATTTTATGGTCATGATTATAAGAAATCTTAATTTCATGTAACAAAGTTTGAGGAAGGTCTAGCATTTACATACTACCAAAAAATTTGCTTGCATCACTCAAGCCCTTTGAATTTGGTCCTGGTAGAGTCCATTACACAAACAATCAACCACTCAAAAAAGGTGAAAAGAAAAAATTAAATTTCATGCATTCTGACCCTAGAAAAGTTAGGGAGGAGCGAACTAATATGTACAATAAGGACATGAAAAATCCTTACTTGTTCATTACCTTTTGATGCATTGTTGGCCGCAGTAAAGATCTGCTTTATCATAATCATTAAACCCTTTGTACAATAAGGACAAAATGCTTACTTGTGCATTGTCTTTTGATGAATTCTTGATCGCAATCAAGATCTGCACTATCATAATCATTAAACCCTCAACTCTAGATAAAATTTATGCGTTGATCATATAAACCCTCGAAATTGTTTACCCATAAGAACAAAAATCATCTTTAGTAAAAAGGAAGAAATCTCCAGAGTCCAAATTCATACCCACGTACAAATTACCAAAATCTCCACGCCCAATGACCTTGCCCTTCCTCCATCTAATCGTTTATGCTCTCCTAAGCTGTTTCCCATGCAAACTCCATCTGGGGTTCGAATCCCATGAAATCCATAGATCACGTTGATGGTCTTCCTTCTTTTGGCATTTCCACGCAGATATAGACAAGGTAGAGAAAAATGCAGTGCTACAATGTGACGTTGTAATCTGTGAAATTATTATTTGAACCCAACGCTAAACTGGAAAAAGAAAAGAAATATTTATAATGGAAAAATAAAAGAAATATTTATAATATAAAATAAAATATATATAAATTGCAATTAGGTTAAAATGATTTATTTTTAATAAGAATTTGTTATTTTTTACGTAAGATGCTAAATTAAAAAAGAAAGAAGAGAAGTTAAAAATGATATTGGGATGAGTGTAAACATTTTAAATATGACCTCAAATTAAGAATAAAAATTTTAATTAATAAAAATAATAAAATTCAATCTGTTATATTTTGATTTTGTTACTAACTTGGGAATAGGCTTTGTTACAATACCATGGTTTATCAATACTACAAGTCCAAAAACCATAACTTATTTCACAACCAAAATATTTTATAACAATATGACAAGATTCTTAACGGTGGATATTCACCCCCACATTACATAGATATTATTAACTTGTAAAAAATAGCCTTTGCTACAATACCATGGGTCAATACCATGGATTATCAATACCACGTGCCCAAAAAACATAAATTATTTCACAATCAAATTTTTTTATAACAATATGACAAGATTGTTAACCAAGGATATTCACCCTCACTTTACCATGGACATTAACTTGTATATCGACTTTCTTATTAGGCCAATACCATGGCTTATCAATACCACATGCCAAAAAACTACAACTTATTTCATAGTAAAAATATTTTATTTTAATTTAATTTTACAACATTTTTTTAATTGAATCTAAAAGGGAAAATGTTACAATTTGAGATATATCTAAACCCTCTATCCTCATGACTACTAAAATATTCCCATAGAAATTAAATTAACGGTTTAATAAAATTAAGCTAATGGATCTATGTGGTTCTTTATATATATATATATAATATATTGTAATATATATATATATATAGATATATATAGATATAATAAAGAATCGACATAGATCCATCTTAGCTAAGGATCCAAGGGATGAGAGCAAGAAAATTGACTAAACTAATAAAAATTAAATATAGTGCATGAATTTTTTAAAGTTTTTCATTATTTTATTTTCTTTGACATGATTGATCCAAAATATAAGTTTAATATTTTACAACCAATTAAGTTTTTTTAATTTAGATAATTTCTTAAACACAATACAATGTGATAAAATTTAAGAGAGAGTTGTGGAGGGGGCGGAGAGAGGGAGGGAGATAGTGAAAAAGTTGGAGGACAGAAAGAGAGATAAAGAGAAGAGTGATGGGGGGGAGAGAGAGTAAGGTGGGAGAGAGGGAGCGAGAGGAAGGAAGAGAGAGGAGAGAGAGAGAGAGAGAGAGATGGAGATGGAGTGGGAGAGAGAGGAAGAAAAGAACAAAGACATAGAGAGATAGAGGTGGAGAGAGAGAGGAGTGAGAAGGGAGAGATGGAGAGAGAGTGAGGGAGAGAAGAGAGGAGGGAAGAGAAAGAAGAGGAAAGGATAGAGATAGGAAGAGAAGGGGAAGGGAGAGAGATGGAGACATAGATATGGAGAAGGACAGGGAGGGGGGAGATAGTGATAGAGTTGGACGGAAGAGAGAAAGAGAGTGTGTGTGTGTGATTTGGGGGGGAGAGATAGAGGGAGGTGGGAGATAAGGGATAGAGAGGAAGGAAGATAGATATGAGGAGAGAGAGGTGGAATTGGAAGGGGTAGGAGAGGGAGGGAACAAGAAAAACATAGAGGGAGAAAGGTGGAGAGAGAGGGGGTGACAAGGGACTCATGGAGAGCGAGTGATGGAGAGAGGAGAGTGGGAGGGAATAGAGAGAAGGATATAGATAGAGAGGGGGATAAGGGGAAGAGAGAGATAGACAGAGAAGGGGAAGAGACAGATAGATAGAGAAGGGGAAGAGAGGGAGAGAGAGTGTGTGTGTGTTTGGGGGGTGAGATAGAGAGAGGGAATAACAAAGAGACAAAAATACAAATATAGATATTATATAGTATTATATAACCATCCTAGATCCATATTAACCTATTGACGGTGCTGGACCCACCAACATGTCAGGGGATCTCCTCAGTAAGAAGTCCCAACTAGACCTCAGACCATTTGGTGTAGGAGTCCCAGCAGTGGGTCATATGGTATCGCCTTGACCATGATTGCACGTAGAGGCAAGTAAGATGTCCCTGTTTGTAGCAAGGGTGTGACATGCGCAACAAGCCAGGGAAGGTGCACAAATGGTTCTAACACGCAGAAGGTGGAATGAGTGTGCCCCCTGGAAACCTATGTAAATATGTAGCTTAGAAGGGAACACACGATAAAAGATGCATCACAAGATGGAAGGAAGGTGAACCAACAATCCAAAGTGATGGTTAAACCAACAACACATTTCAGTAAGATTCATACATGCATATACAGAAAGAGCCAATACATACATGTGTAAGCAAGCATATACATATATCATTAGAGTAAACAAGTTAACTGAAATACAATAACAACATATGCATGAAACGTGATGGCTTTGTTATATTAATAAGTGAAAGTTCCAATCATACAGCACAACCATGACCAACCACTAGTCCCGACAACGGAACGTTATAGTCACTATCGCCTACTCTTCCAAAAGGATGTATTAGCTCTGCACTGTGGAGAAGCCAAGCCTCATTACAATACTCTCCAATCTTTCTCTAAGATACTCCTATCGAAAGCTTGGCTGACCAAAAGCCTCTATAATAAGTTATGAGGTACTATGTATAGCAAAAGGGTGGGGTGACCCTTAACATTCTCCTTTGTGACTTCTCACCTACCCTCATGACTCTTCAACTACTCCATGACTGTTACATTCAACTATCAACACTTGAACTTCCAGTTGACAAGATGTTAAATACAATTTTCCCATGTACCCATGTGAGACAAAATAGGTTTGAGCAAGCCATGCAAGACATCATCATGACTCGAACAGTTGTGAGAAGACCAACTCTTCAACATCCTCATGATGGTCGACGGTGGCGAACCGATTCCAAGCTTGGTATTCCGCAATGGTGTCATGTACTCTCTTGTGACATCTTTCTGGAAATGAACTCTTGCCTTTGTTGCATCCAGGTACACTACTTTAGATCCTATGTCCAACTTGTTTGATAACATGCGGATCATTGTCTTGAGTGTGGTCAAACCAGCGACATACTGATGCATGGTGTCTGCACTGATTTCCAAGTCTGTGCTGGTGGCTATGTGCATCACCTCGTCAAAGTATGATTCTAGCTCCAGTCAGACTTGTCCCTTTGTCTTTGCCTCGGTGAGTGTCCCAAGAGATGGGATCGCATGTGCTCGCACAACAACATCCATGCTTTTGAACACCCGTGCATGGGAAGCCTGCAAACTAGTGATGAGCTGTGGGAGTTCTTCATATTTTTGGTTCTGACTCCAGAAGTGTGCCTTCAACTCAACCACTCTAGGCTTCATCATCTTCGGAAAGTGTAATGGGGCTCCCTTGTATCTCATTTTCCATGTTTTCATGCGGTCGACAATAGTATGAAAGTTTGAAAAGATACGTTCTCTCCTAGCACATAGTTGCTGCCAACCGTTGAGATGGACAACTGCCTTATGCATGGTACCAAATCTGGAATAGAACACCCGCATGACTATCTCAAGGGATGATACTTCATCCAATATCGCCTTCTTCAACTCTACTCAGGCGGATGTTGTAACCAGTTCTCCTCTATGCTTGGCCATCTGTAACTCCTTAGCCATTTGCTCATTCTCTACAATCAGGAAGCAGGCACTCGAGCTAGTGGCTTCGGCATATGCTCTGGTAGCATCGGCCAATGTTGTTGGATGCTTGTGCATGTCATATACGATCACTCGTTCCTCAAACTATGCAGGAGATGTGTGGTCATCAAGATTAGACACTCTACGCGATTGCACAACTCTATGTTGCGACTCATCAAATGATATATTGTGCATTTCTTCTTCTGGATTGTCTCAAAGGATCTCATTATATCCTTGGTCGCTCAGGACTTGCTCTGCTTGTCGATTCGGTGAAGCTGGTGGATCGACCTCTTGGTAGTAAGGCATGAGGTTGATGTCTTGCTCTAACTATGGTTGATCCATCTTCGTATCCATCTGCTCAAGTACTCGTTCAATCTCTTGAAGGAAGTCCTGCTCCTAGGACTTCTCACCCTGTCTGCTTTGCCATAGCTTCTCAGATGTGTCTACCACCTGTATGGGTGCAATTTCATCTATCTGTGCATGTTGTGCCCCATGTTGTATCCATCCCTATTGCACTTCCTTCTCCTATCTACGCAAATCTTGTTCCTTCTGGAGTTCCTCCTTCAACTCTTGCAACTCCTTCATTATTTCCTCTATCCTTTGTCTTTCTCTCTGCTTTTGTATGGTCCTTTTCGCGTTGTTGCCTCTTCGACTCTATTTCCAAAGTTGCTTTCTGCAAAAGTAGGTCTACTCGGAAATTGTAGCTTTGTTCTGCCTCTGCGTTGTCAACAATCTTCCTCTTGCCTTTGCCGCGCGTCGGTATGTTTACCTCTGCTGATGGTGCCCTCCTAGATGATGCTTCACTAACCATTCCACAGCAATGCCGACTGGTTCATTGGGCCTTTAGAAGTTGTGAGAATAACTCCATGGGTCTTTCTTAACCTAATGATATGCCCCGTGGATCCATAGAAATTGCACTATTGAGAAGTGATCCTTCAAAAATCAATGTGAGTCATATGGATTGAGGCTTCTCATGCCGAAAGTAAATTTCTTGAACTCTTCTATCTCGACATCCGCATGCTTGAGATTATGTATCTCGTACAACCCGATCCACAATGGAAGAGTGGGCCAAGGTTCCTTCTTCTTCCGGCGCAGTCTAGCTGACAGTCATGCCGAGATGTGGTACGACACTTCTTGCATGACGAGCTTGTCCATAGAAAACTTCGGCAAAACATGCGAAAGCTTCTCCATTGTACATCTGTATGAAGGTGCCAAAATGTGAGGCATATCAATCTGCTATGTCGATTAGTGCCTCCATTGATGCCTTCGACATGCAAGGTGGATCCTACTCAAATATCATCTTGTACACCGGGGTGACAAAATGGTCTAACAATTGTGTGATGACTCCACGAAAGCTGCATTCAGAAAACAATTTGCAATAAGTGTTCACAGAGGTTTCCATTGATGTCCATGCCCACTTCAAGCCCAGGAATTCCTGACAAACACAAATTGCATCCAAGATGTAAGCAAACATTTAAATTTCTTCTTGTTGGCCTTTGGGTGGCTATCAAGCTCCTGCTACTTGTTCCATCAGCTTGTGAGATAACATGTCAGACCAGTTGCATGCTTTGCCTTCACTGGTCAGTTGGTCCAATGCAATCACACAACTCTGTGGGAAGGTCTTCGTGCTCTCTTAGTCATACAAGCAACATGAAAAGATGAACAAGTACTGATACGCCTTCCAGTGTATCTTCGCCTTGTAAATTTGGTTGGGTGTCATCCTAAACTTTGTTGGCTCCTTCACCCAGTTCTTCAAGATATCCCTGGAGTTGGCATTGCTGCTGGGTATGCTTAAGTGTGTCTCCATGGTGAACATCGGCTTCGACAAGTGGTACATTTGCTGATAGTATTGTGCCCTAAAGGTAGCAATCTCTATCCCACTGACACTGCTCAATACCATTGTCTTAGGATCAGTGTGCGAGATGATCCACTGTATCATTTCCGTGCATGGGAACATGGGATACCTACATGCAATCCGGTACAAGCCGGACTTGTGAATGTTTGCATAGACTTTGTGGTCTTCAAGATCTTCCCCAAATGTGCGTGAGAATGCATCATTGACCTCCTCCCATTTCAGCTTGATTTCTTTGTCTAGGATGAGCTTGGCGTCTTTGTAAATCAGAAAACTCATAGACACTCGCTCAATTGCATCGCCAGCGCTTTCATCGATGTCCTTTGACCCTACTCTCTTGGAGACCATTGATCCTGAACTATTGAGGGATGGATGAACACCTACTATATCTGGAGACATGGTGACATGCTTGGAAATAAATATGTTAGTTAAAACCAAATCAAACTTGAGGACTGACATGCAACATACCTGGGAGACTACTCGCAAGGATTACGCAATTTTCATGGGGAGGTCGGGAGATTGACTATTGGAACTACGCAAAAGGCATCCTGGACTATTGGGAGGCTGGTTGACTGCTGGAATTGTGCAATCCATACTAGCCTGCTATGTGCTGAGATTGCACAATGCGTAATTTCAGCTGGCAGGTCATGCTAGCCCGGGGACTGCATTGCGCAATTTTTTGCGTCAGCAGACTGCCTCTCATAATTGCACAAATCAAGATTGGAGGACACTGTTTGGATAGATTTGCGCATTTTCTGGGAGGAAGGCATAGCCTTCCTTCTCAGGATTGCTCAATGTTGTCCAGGCAAGGCAGAGTCTGTGTTGCCCAAAACCGCAGACAGGCGTCTGAAAACATATGAAGATGTGAATGGATGGTGAAATGAGTGTGATAAGGATTGAATGATCATGCATGAAAACAGCGAATGGAAGATTCAAAAAACATAAAAACATGCATGTGTGTGAAAAGAGTCCCTGAATCGGCGACCATTCGTGCAAAACAGTGTCATGCATGTGACAACAGTGAGATGCAAATGAAAATTGAAATGGTGCTTGTATAGGCTAACATGCATGCAAATGAAAACAAGCGTTCATAGAAATCGAGCAGACAACACTCACATAAGCCAAAACTCAAAAAGTGACAGAAATGTTGCAAAAGACAAGTAAAGTGGACTTACCCAGAAATAGCTCAGCTGAATGTGTTGAAGACTCCTAGATGTGATGTGGGATGTCAGAGCTCTAAGATCGATGTGAAGAATGAGCTCTAAAGCATTGAATAAATAAGTTTGAGGCTCATGACGTGCATGCCACAAATCTAGGAAAAAGCGACACTTGGAGGAAAGTTTCTGAAACGAATTTTTCATGTAACCTCCAACTGCTAAAAATAGATCCCTAAAATATAGGGATGCTTTTTTCATGTTGATTTTTTCTATTTCGAGAAAAAGAATCCCATGCATGCAAATCAAGTTTTTTGGGTCCCGGGTGGAACCAGTCAACTTGAAGGCACATGCAACAACCTGCTTAACTGAGAGGGAATTTTTCACAATTTCTGGGAGGAGCTGGGCTGGCTGTCCCAGAGGGATTGCACAAATTCTGCGAGGAGCAGGTAATTGCTACCTAGAATTACACAATTTCTGGGTTGAGATGCAGTGTTGGGCCGGATTGTGTAATTTTCCTGAGGAAGGTTGTTTTTCTGCATTGCGCAATTTCTAAGCCTAGCACGCTGCCCAACAGATTTGAGCAATTTCTAGAGGGAAGGTTTGTTCCCATCCAAAATTGTGCAATTTTTTGAGGGAGCTTCTCAGCCAACAGCTGGCCCAATTACAGAATGGTAGCCTATGAGGGGAGTGAAGCAAACTATCATGCACAGGCTTGCAAGCTACTGAAAAACCAATGCATCCTATGTACTTGATAGTGCAAGACATGCTACGAAGATGGTTGGTAGGGAGGCTCCAAAACGAAGTTAAGGTAAAATTTAGGAGGGTGTTTGTAGCCGCTACAACACTTGGTGACACACTGGTAGGACCCCAGGTCTCTGAATCGACCTTGTTCGTGAAAATAAAGTCTAACACCTCTGGAAGTTTTGTTCAGTTTTTTATTCATCTTGGTTTCCACACTTGCTTGATTATAACATGTAGCATCTACCAAGCTCTTGGTCAGTCGACACACATTCCAAGCCAAGCCAACAAAGTTGTTTCGATTGGGGAAGAGGGGTATATTGGTGCACAAGCCATATGGTCATCATAGTTTTAATTTCATCTCTGGTGTTGCTCCGCTGCCAGCAAGCATGGACAGTACCCCGACAGAATCACGCGGGAACACAAGCATTGCCCCACTGCCAGCGAGCTTGGTCAGTAACCCAGCGGAGTTACTTGCATCACCTCTCTGCGCAGGAATCCTTTCTCTTCTTTTGCATTATTCATTTTTAATGTTTTTGAAATTTTTCACATTTTCATTTTTTTCATTTTTCATTTTCATAACTCTACATAGCACTTATTGTTAGGATCCCACCCTAACCCCCTTATTCATGTCATGGGATCACGTCATAGTCAAGAGTCAATAAAGCCCATATTAATATTTGTAAGTGGTT
>APFE030125996.1:202762-222735 GCA_000404065.3 Pinus taeda
TTTATATGATCTTCTAAATTGGGGTTGATCTTTCTCAGTTTAAGTTGGGCATATTTTTCGTTATTGATCATAGGAATAGTATGCTGAATGATAGAAGTGTCGTATGTCTTCAGTTCATCATAATTCCAGGCAAAAACATTTTTATATTATCTCAAAAGACAAATATACGCTAGTTTTTCTTCAAGGACTAGGCCGAGGCCTAGGTTAACGTTTTGTGGTTTATCATCGATTCCTAGGTTTACTAATTCGTAGTTCAGAGTTGGACTATAGAGCTTTCAATTGGTAGACCTTTTAAACTGATTTTTCAAATCATATAAGTCTTCTAACTTAACCACTGATTTAGGTATAGCATTATCAATGCTATTTTGTTGTATTTGTCGATCATGATGGTATTCATCAATTATTTGATTGGAGTAGGATCCTTCAGAAGTAAGGAAATTTACAATATCAGGATCAGCATTGAATACTCTCCAAGTTGTAATGTTGTCAGGGATGGACGGTCTAAAGATTAATTCTATTGAGAATCTATCTGGACTAAAATCTTCGGAGGGAATAAGCTTAGAGGCTACATTAGCCAAAAGGTCTGCGCTTGCGTTTTGGAGTCTCGGGATTGAAGAAATATTAAATGCTATGAAATGCTTAGTCAGATCTTGTACTAAAGATTGATAGTGTTTTAAATGACCTGATAAGCAATGTATAGTGTTACGTACCTGTTTGACGACAATCTGAGAGTCTCCGAAGACTTGAAGATACTTGATGTTCAACCTGATTGCTTTGTATAGGCCTTGCACCAAGGCCTCGTATTCTGTTAGGGTCCCACCCTAACCCCCTTATTCATGTCATGGGATCACGTCATAGTCAAGAGTCAATAAAGCCCATATTAATATTTGTAAGTGGTTAACCCGCAATTAATGAAGGGACCACAGTTAGTTGCAAATGGGCAGTAGTATTAAATAAAGGGTAAATGGGCGGTAGTATTAGATAGATGGTATTAATAAAACCCACGGTATTGACCCATGGTATTGCATGTATGAGTCATATATAAAGGATAAAGACTCCCTGCGAGGAGTATCGTGTCTTGTTTTGCAATCGAGCTCTGCTCTATTGGAGGTTGCCCCCTCGAAGAGGCCTGTGAACATTTCTCTCTGAGTAATAAAATCATTGCTATTCTGTGTTCTGGGTATATTTTCCTCGCATATTCTGTGTTCTGGGTATTTTTCTCGCATATTCTCTGTTCGGTATTGCTTTGCAAGTTAAGAAGCATAACACTTATTCATTTCAGAGACGAAAGAGGGATACCAACTTATTGAAAGCAGAAGATTTATCATTCACAGAAGCAGTTTATATGTACCTCTGACATGCTTGTTAAGGTTTTCCCCTCACCTTACTCTACTTGACTGAACTGACAAGGATTAACCCAAAAACGACCGACTAGAGTAGGTGATACTAGTTAGCGCACAAGCGTTGTGTTTTCACCAAGGTCCACTTCGAACAGTATGTATTTTCCATTGATGTATCATTGACTGAAGACAACAAGTTCTTCATGTAGAGGCAGGACAACAAATAACTAAGTATTGATAACTACACAAGTCCTCTTGTAATTTACCCATCTTGTTATAAGAGTCGCACATGGTTTCATGTGAAACTAACCTACAAATGTAAAACAAGCAAACAAACACAAAACAAAGAAGAAGCATAAGTAAATGAATAAGAAAAGAGAGTAAGCAAACAAGCAAGGAAGCAAGCAAACGAACAAAGTAAGAAGCAAACAAGAATGCAAGCAAACACTACTCCTAGTCCTAAGCTAACGGTGCATGGGTCTTCTCACGTGAAGTGATACTTCTAATGTAGCCACCGGCGCATTGGTCGACCCATGTTGGTGAAGGTATGGTTCATGAACAACATAACTAAGCAAACCAGCAAACAAGAAAGATATAACAATGAAGACGAACAAACTCTGAGTTTAAATGTGTCCACAGAACATAAGTGAGTGCAAGTGTGTGACATGCATTCCGTGGACTTACCATGATGTTGTGTGACACTGTGTGCAATTGTTAAGCATATGCATACTCTTGACTATGACATGCAAGCAAACAAAAGAAACAAATACAGCTTGTTTCATGCACATGTGATTTCTATGTAATATTCCTCCAATGCATGAGTGATGGGATCATGTAGTTCGAGTGGAGGAAGCATGATCTGTGTGTGATATTGATCTTCAATGCATATAGATACTCGTGTTTCAACAATTTCCTGATCACAAGTGAAACCAACCTCAGGACAGCGAGGGCGTGACATAACTATCAGCTCGGGCTGAAGTGCCTCGACAGTCTGCGGGGTTTCAACTTCATCGACAGATAGATCATCATAAACAGGTGGCTTCAAAAATTCAACTACGATAGAATCATCATTGTGATTGAATAAGAGGGTAAATAGATCATGATAGCTATGATCAGCAAAATCAATTTTTGCATCAGCATCCTCGTGATCTGATAAAATAAACAAAGGGGTAGATGAGAAGCGGAAAAATTCACCCGTTGTGTTTCCAGAAAAGGTAGATGAAAAATCAAGTAGATTTTCAAAGAATTATTTGTCCTCTTCGTTGTCAAATGATAGACTGAGATCTAGTGTGTTCTGTGAAATATCAACAATGGATGCTTTCGTAGACGAAGATACACGTGCAAAATCATGGATGGAAGAATCACCAAAAGTATCAGGAAAACACGGAGAAGGCTTGAACATAAGGGATTCATCCTTCGTCAAGGGTTGATGCTCAAGCTCCCAAACATACTCTTCATTAATGACAGTGCAGGTTGGTTGTGCAACACCAACTCCTTTGATAGCTTGATCCTCGTTCACAACAAGTGTAGAGTCTGAAATGGAAGAAACAAGACAGTGTAATCTGGACGATCATCAGAATACAAAGACATAGGTTGAGGTACGAAATACATGTGACAACCCATGGTATTCGCAACCTAATATGCATGAAAATTGAGAGAAGTGATTTTGGTAGGATGTGATAGTTGAACGGATGTGTGCGCCCGTTCTCCCACATCACTCTGCGATGGTGGAGCTATTTGATGAGGGGATGACAGACAATCACTTGATATAGCAACCATGTCCGTCTGTGATTGCGCAACTCCATCACCGAAGTATGCTGAGTGGGGATTGGGCTTGAAATTCTTCTTAGGATTGACATTATTGCTAAGGAAATACTCAAATCCATCCATGAGATAATGGAATTTCATTTGAATTTTCGGAGCTTGAAACTGCAACACACGGAACCAGTCCCAAAATTCCATAGGCAATTCATGTAGGGCCTTCCGTTGTTGTAACATTTTTTTGTCAAGGGGTTCTAGATCAAAATGATGGAAAGTAGATTCAATGAGATCACAGAACTGCTCAAGTGAGTGCACGCTGCCGGGTGGTAAACTCCAGCACCACCGTAGTGGGGATTCACGAAGTGTGTATGCAAGAAATAGGTTAACCTCTTCTGTATAAAGCTCGTCTGCATCCTCGAGGAATGCATAGAATTCTTTTAATTGATCAGGCCATACTACTTCACCTTCACCGTCATACGTGAATTCGAACAAGGGATCAGAAAACTCCCTCGTGATGTTGAGAGGTTCGGCATGCGAAAAACATCGCAGAGGGATGAGTGTAATAGAATCCATTATAGATGTGAAAAGATTTGAAGCAGGATGAGAGGACACAACTTGTCATCTGGCCCTCCTTCTAGCACCAGAAATGTTGATGGTGTTGGAGACACCAACATGTTAGGGGATCTCCCCAGTAAGAAGTCCCAACTAGACCTTAGACCATTTGGTGTAGGAGTCCCAGCAGTGAATCGTACGGAATTTCCTTGACTGTGGTTGCGCACAGAGGAAAGTAAGATGTCCCTGTTGGTAGCAAGGGTGCGACATGTGCGGCAAGCCAAGGAAGGTGCATGAATGGTTTTAACACACAGAAGGTGGAATGAGTGCGCCCCTTGGAAACCTATGTAAACACACAACTTGGAAAGGAACGCACAAGCAAAGATGCATCACAAGCTGGAAGGAAGGTGAACCAACAATCCGAAGTGATGGTTAAACCAACATCACATTTTAGTAAGATTAATACATACATATACAAAAAGTCTATACATACATGCGTAAGAAAACATATACATATATCATTAGAGTAAACAAGTTAACTGAAATACAATAAAAACATATGCATGAAACGTGATGGCTCTATTATATTAGGAAGTGAAATTTCCAATCATTCAACACAACCATGACCAACCTCTAGCCTTGATAATGGAACGTTACAGTCACTGCCATCTGGTCCTCCAAAGAGATGTACTAGCTCTACACTATGGAGAAGCCAAGGCTCGTTACAATACTCTCCAAGATTTCTCTAAGATACTCCTATTAGAAGCTTGGTTGACCAAAAGCCTCTACAATGAGTTATGAGTTACTATATATAGAAAAAGGGTGGAGTGACCGTTGACATTCCCCTTTGTGACTGTTCACCTACCCTCATGACTCTTCAACTACTCTATGACTGTTACATTCAACTATCAACACTTGAACTTCCACTTGACAAGATGTTACATACAATCTACACATGTACCCATGTGAGACAAAATAGGCTTGAGCAAGCCATGCAAGACATCACTACTCTTCGAACAATTTTGGGAAGACCAACTCTTCGACGGTGATGAACTGATGCCAAGCTTGGTAGTTCGCAATGGTGTCTGTGTACTCTGTGGTGACATATTTTTGGAAACGAACTCTTGCCTCTGTTGCATCCAGGTGCACTGCTTTGGCTCCTTTTTCCAACTCGTCTCATAATATGTGCATCATTTTCTTGAGTGCGGTCGGACCAGTGACATATTAATGCATGGTGTCTCTATTGATTGCCAAGTCTACGCTAGTGGCTATGCGCATCAGCTCGTCAAAGTACGAGTCTAGATCCAGTCGAACATGTTCCTTTGTCATTGTGTCGATGAGTGTCCCAATAGATAGGATCACATTTGTGTGCACAAAAACATTCACGCTTATGAATACCCATGCATGGGAAGCTTGAAAACTAGTGATGAGCTATCACATTTCTTCATAGTTCCAGATCTAACTCCGGATATGTGCCTTCAACTCAACCGCTGTGGGCTTCATCATCTTGAGCAAGTGTAATGGGGCTCCCTTCTATCTCATTTTCCATGTTTTCATGCAATCGACAACAATATGAAAGTTTGACAAGATACGTACTCTCCTAGCACATCGCTATTACCAACCATTGAGATGGACAACTGCCTTATGCACGATACCAAATCTGGAATACAACGCTCACATCACTATCTCAAGGGATGATACTTCATCCAATATTGCCTTCTTCAACTCTACTCGGGTAGATGTTGTAACTATTTCTCGTCCTTGCTTGGTCGTCTATAACTCCTTATCCATTCGCTCATTCTCTGCTATCAAGAAGCGAAAACTCGAGCTAGTGGCTTTGGCATATGCTCTAGTAGCATTGGCTAATGCTATTGGATGGTTGCGCATGTTAGATATGATCACTCGTTCCTCAAATTGTGCAGGAGATGTGTGGTCATCTAGGGTAGACACACTGCGTGATTACAGAACTCTATGTTGAAACTCGTCGAATGATATATTGTGCATTTCTTCTTTCGCATTATCTCCAAGGATCTCAGTATCTCCTTGGTCACTTGGGACTTGCTCTGGTTCTCGATCCGGTGAAACCAGTGGATTGACCTCTTGGTGGTAAGTCATGAGGTTGATGTCTTTCTCTAAATTTGGCTACTCCATCTCCGTATCCATTTGCTCAAGTACTCATTCAATCTCTTGAGCGAAGTCCTAGTCCTACAACTTCTCATCCTGTCTGCTTGCACCTGCTGCTCGAATTAGTCTACCACCTATATGGGCACAGTTTCATCTATCTGTGCATGTTTTTCCCCCTATTATATATCTCCCTGATGTGATTCCTTCTCCTGTCTGCGTAGCTCCTGTTCCTTCCGGAGTTGCTCCTTCAACTCTTACAACTCGTTCATTGTTTCCTCCATCCTCTGTTTTTCTCTCTACCTTTGTGCGGTCCTCTTGTCACGTTGTTGCCTCTTCGCCTCTATTGTCAAAGTTTATTTCTGCATAAGTGGGTCTACTCTAAACTTACAGCTTTGTTCTGTCTCTGCTTTGTCGAAATTCTTCCTCTTGCCTTTTTCGTGCACCTGTATGTTTACCTCTGCTGATGGTGCCCTCCTAGATGCTGCTTTGTTAACCATTCCACAGCGATGTCGACCAACTCATTTGGTTTGGAGAATATGTGACAATATCTCCATGGGTCTTCCTCAGCCCAATGACACACCTCGTGGATCCACAGAAATTTCACTCTTGCGCAGTGATCCTTCACAAAGTAATGCAGGTCATACGGATTGAAGCTTCTTGTGCCAAAAGTAAATTTGTTGAACTCTTCTATCTCAGCATCCACATGCTTGAGATTTCATATCTCGTACAACACGATTCGAAATGGAAGAGTGGGCTAAGGTGCCTTGTTCTTCCAGTGCAGTCTAGATGACAGTCCTCCCGAGATGTGGCACGACAATTCTTGCATGAAGAGCTTGTCCAAGGAAAACTTCGGCAAAACATGCAGAGGCTTCTCCACGTTGTACATCAGTATGAAGGTGAAAAAAATTGAGGCATACCAATCTACTATGCCGATCAGTGCCTCCATTGATTCCTTCGACATGAAAGGTGGATCCTTCTCAAATATCATCTTGTACACTAGGGTGACAAAATGGTCTGACAGTTGTGTGATGACTCCACGAAAGCTGCATACGGAAAAAAGTTTGCAATAAGTGTTCACAGAGGTTTCCATTGATGTCCATGCCCACTTCAAGCCAGGGAATTCCTGACTGGCACAGATTGCATCCAAGATGTAAGTGGCCATGTAGATTTCTGCATGCTAACCTTTGTGCAGCTGCTGACTCCTATTACCTGTTCCTTCACCCAACTCTATGGGAAGATCTTCTTTCTCTCTTGGTCGTACAAGTGACATGCAAAGATTACCAAGTACTAATACACCTTTTGTATTATCTTCTTCGTGTAAATCTGGTTGGGTGTCATCCTAAAATTTGTTGACTCCTTCACCCAGTTCTTCAAGATATCCCTGGAATTGGAATTGTTGTTGGGTATGCCAAAGGGTATCTCCACGGTGATAATCGACTTCGTCAAGTGGTACATTTGCTGATAGTCCTATGCCCTGAAGGTATCAATCTTTGTCCCATTGACACTTCTCAATACCCTCGTATCAGGATCAGTATGAGAGACGATCCATTGCATCATGTACGTGCATGAGAACGCGGGATACATGCATGCAATCCGGTACAAGTCGGACCTGTGAATGTTCACATAGACTTTGCGGTATTCAAGATCTTCCCCAAATGTGCCTAAGAATGCATCATTGACCTCCTGCCATTTCATTTTGATGTCTTTGTCTACGATCATCTTGGTGTCTTTGTAAATCGACAAACTAGTAGACACTCGCTCAACTGCATCTCCAATTGTGCTTTCGTCGGTGTCCTTTGACCCTTCTCTCTTGGAGGCCATTAATCCTGAACTGCTGAGGGATGGACGAACACCTGCTATATCTGGATACATGGCAAAATGCATGCCAAGAAACTTGTTAGTTAAAACCAAAGCAAACTTGAGGACTGACATGCAACATACCCAGGAGGTTGCTGGCAAGGATTGCACAATTTTCACTAGGAGGCTGGGAGACTGATTGCCAGAACTGGGCAAAAGGTAGCCTAAACTATCGGGAGGCTAGTTGGCTGTTGGAATTGCACAATGCACAATCTAGACTGGCCCACTGGGTGCTGATATTGTGCAATGCGCAATTTCAACTGGCAAGTCATGTAGGCCCAGGGACTGCATTGCACAATTTTCTGGGCCAACAGACACTACCTCTCAGAATTGTGCAAAGCAAGACTAGAGGAGACTATCTAGCCAGATTTTCGCATTTTCTGGGAGGAAGGCAGAGCCTTCAGGATTGTGTAATGTTGTCCAAGAAAGGCCATGTCTGGGACAAGTTTGCCCAGACCAGCCAACGAACGTCTGAAATCATTTGAAGATGTGAATGCATGGAGATATTGAGTGTAAGCATGATTGAATTATTATGCATGCAAACAACAAATGGAAGATTCAGAAAAATGCAAAAACATGCATGTGTGTGAAATGAGTTGACAAATCGACAACCATTCGTGCAAAACAGTGTCATGCATCTGACAGCAGTGAGATGCAAATGAAAATTGAAACAGTGCTTGTATAGGCTAACATGCATGCAAACAACAAAAAGTGTTTATAGAAATAAAGCAAGCAACACTCACACAAGCCAAAACACAAAAAGCAACATAAATGTTGCAAAAGACAAGTAAAGCAGACTTACCCGGAAATAGATGAGCTGGATGTGCCAAAGACTCCTAGATGTGTTGTGGGATGTCAGAGCGCCAATATCGATGTGAATAATGAGCTCTAAAGTGTTGAATAAATATGTTTGAGGCTCATGACGTGCATGCCACAAATCTAGGAAAAAGTGACACTTGGAGGAAAGTTTCTAAAACGATCTTTGCATGTAACCTCCAACTGCCAAAAATAGATCCCTAAAATCTAGGGATGCTTTTTGCATGTTGATTTTTTCTATTTCAGGAAAAAGCAACCCATGCATGCAAGTCAAGATTGTGGGGTTCCAAGTGGAACCAGTCAACCTAAAGGCACATGCAACATCCTACTTGACTGAGAGGGAATTTTGTGCAATTTCTAGGAGGAGTTGGGCTAGATGTCCCAGAGGTATTGCGCAATTTCTGGGAGGAGCAGGTGACTTCTGCCCATAATTATGCAATTTCTAGGCTGATCTACAATGTTGGGCTATATTGCACAATTTTCCTAAGGAAGGTTGTTTGACTGCATTATGCAATTTCTAAGCCCCGCAGGCTGCCAAACATATTTGCGCAATTTCTAGAGGGAAGGTTGGTTCCCATCCAGAATTGCGCAATTTTTTGAGGGAGCTTCTCAGCCAATAGCTGGCCCAATTACGGAATGTTAGCTTGTGAGGGGAGTGAAGCAAACTATCATGCACATGCTTGAAAGCTACTGAAAAACCAATGAAGCCTATGTACTTGACAGTGCAAGACATGCTACGAAGATGGTTGATAGGGAGGCTCCAAAACGAAGCTAAGGCAAAATTTAGGAGGGTGTTTGTAGCCGCTACAACACTTGGTGACACACTGGTAGGACTCTAGGTCTCTGAATGGACCTTGTTCATGAAAGTAAAATCTAACACCTCCAGAAGTATTGTTCATTTCTTTATTCGTCTTGGTTTCCACACTTGCTTGATTGTAAGATGTAGCATCTGCCAAGCTCTTGGTCGATCGACACACATTCCAAGCCAAGCCAACACAGTTGTTTCGATTGGGGAAGAGGATATATTGGTACACAATCCATATGGTCATCAGAGTTTTATTTTCATCTCTGGTGTTGCTTCGCTGCCAGCAGGCATGGACAGTACCTCGGCAGAGTCACTCAGGAACACAAGCATCACTCCACTGCCAACGAGCTTGGTCAGTAACCCAACGGAGTTACTTGCATCACCTCTCTATGTAGGAATCCTTTCTCTTCTTTTGCCTTATTCATTTTTCATTTTTTCTAAATTTTTCACATTTTCATTTTTTTCATTTTTCATTTTCACAACTATGAATAGCACACATTCATTTCAGAGATGAAAGAGGGATCCTGACATATTGAGAGAAGAAGAGGTTGTTCCTTCAAAGAAGTAGTTTATATATACCTCTAACGTGCTTGTTAAGGTTTTCCCCCTCACCATACTCTACTTGACTGAGCTGACAAGGATTAACCCAAAAACAACCGACTAGAGTAGGTGATTCTAGTTAGCGCGCAAGCGTTGTGTTTTCACCAAGGTTCACTTCGAACAGTACGTATTTTCCATTGATGTATCATTGACTAAAAACAACAAGTTCTTCATGAAGAGGCAAGACGACAAATAACCAAGTATTGATAACTGCACAAGTCTTCTTGTACTTTACCCAGCTTGTTACAAGAGTCGCACATGGTTTCATGCGAAACTAACCTACAAACGTAAAACAAGAAAACAAACACAAAAAAAGCAGAAGCAGAAGAAAATGCATAAGCAAAGTGAGTAAGAAAACAAGCAAGAAAGAAAGTGAACGAACAAAGTAAGAAGCAAGCAAGTGAACAAACAAAGTAAGAAGCAAACAAACCAAAAGCAAACACTACTCCTACCCCTAAGTTAACGTTGCACGGGTCTGCTCATGTGAAGTGATACTTCCAATGCAGCCACTGGCACATTGGTTGACCCATGTTGGTGAAGGTATGGTTCGCGAACAACACTATTGTGCGAACTGCAAAACAAGAAAGATATAACAATGAAGACAAACACACTCCGAGTTTAAATGTGTCCACAAAACATAAGTGAGTGCAAGTGCATGACATGAAATTTGTGGACTTACCACGATGTTTTATTACACTGCATGCAGCTATTAAGCATACGCATACTCTTGATTGTGACATGCAAGCAAACGAAAGAAAAAAAGACAACTTGCGGCGTGCATGTGTGGTTGTTATGTAATATTCCTCCAATGCATGAGTGATGGGATCGTGTAGTTCGAGTGGAGGAAGGATGATCTATGTGTGAGATTGATCTTCAATGCATATATATGAGTGATGAGGAGCCTCGGGTGTTTCAACAATTTCCTGATCGAAAGTGAAACCAACCTTAGGGCAACGAGGGCCTGACATAATCATCAGCTCGGGCTGAAGTGCCTCGATAGTCTGCGGGGTTTCGACTTCATCGACAGATAGATCATCATAAATAGGTGACTTCAAAAAATCAACTGCAACAGAATCATCATCATTATCGAATATGAGGGTAAATAGATCACAACAGCTATGATCAGCAAAATCAATGATTTGATCGGCATCCTCATGATTTGATGAATCAAACAGAGGGGTATATGAGAAGCGGAAGCGGAAAAATTCACCCTTTGTGTTTCCGAAAAAGGTAGATGAAAAATCAAGTGGATTTTCAAGGAATGATTTGTCCTCTCTGTTGTCGGATGATAGAATGACATCTGGTGTGTTCTGTGAAAGTTCAACAATGGGTGCATCCATAGACAAAGATACACATGCGAAATCATGGATGGAAGAATCACCAAAGATATCAGGAAAACACGGAGGAGGCTTGGACAAAAGGGAGTCATCCTTCGTCGAGGGTTGATGCTCAAGCTCCTAGTCATAGTCTTCATGAATGACAGTGCAGGTTGGTTATACAACACCAACTCCATCGATAGCTTGATCCTCGTTCACAAAAAGGGTAGAGTTCAAAATGGAAGAACACAAGACAATGCAATCTGGAGGATCATCAGAATACAAAGACAGAGGTTGAGGTACGAAATACATGTGACAAACCATGGGATTCACAACCCAATCTACAAGAAAATTGAGAGAAGTGATGTTGGGAGGATGTGACAGTTGAACGGATGTGTGTGCCCATTCTCCCACATCACTCTGCGACAATGGATCTATTTGATGAGGAGACAATGGATAGTCACTTGTGATAGCAACCATGTCCTTCTGTGATTGTGTAGTTCCATCACTGAAGTATGCTGAGCGAGGCCTAGGCTTGAACTTATTGTTAGGGTTGACAAATTTGGTAAGGAAATACTCAAACCTGTCCATGAGATACTGGAATTTCATTTTACTTTTCAGAGATTCAAGCTGCAACACATGGAAGTGGTCCCAAAATTCCATAAGTGATTCATGAGTGGTCTTCCACTGTTGTATCAATTTTTGGTCAAGAGGTTTTGGATCAAAATGATGGAAAGTAGATTTAATGAGATCACAGAATTGCTCAAGTGAGTGCATGTTGCCAAGAGGTAGACTCCAGCACCACCATAGTGGGGATTCGCAAAGTGTTTATGCAAGCAATAGGTTGACCTCTTCTGCATAGAAATCGTCTGCATCCTCAAGGAATGCATAGAAGTCTTCTAAGTACTCAGGCCAGTCTACTTCACCTTCACCATCATACGTGAATTTGGACAAGAGATTAGAAAACTCCCTCATGATGTTGAGAGGTTCAGCATGCGAAAAACATCGTGGAGGGATGAGTGTAACAGAATCCATGATAGATGTGTGAAGATTGAAAATAGGATGAGAGGACACATCTTGTCATATGGACATCCTTCTAGTGCAAAAAATGTTGGTGTTGTTGGACCTGCCAACATGTCAGGGGATCTCCCTGTTAAGAAGTCCCAATGGGACCTCAGACCATTTGGTGTATGAGTCCCAGCAATGGGTTGTACGGTATCACCTTGACCACAGTTGCGCGTAGAGGCAGGTAAGATGTCCATGTCGGTAGCAAGGGCGTGACATGCGCAGCAAGCCAAGGAAGGTGCGTGAATGGTTCTAACACACGGAAGGTGGAATGAGTGTGCCCCTTGGAAACCTGTGTAAACATGCAGATTGGAAGGGAACACAGGAATAAAGATGCATCACAAGCTGGAAGGAAGGTGAACCAACAATCCAAAGTGATGGTTAAACCAACAACACATTTCAATAAGATTCATACATACATATACAGAAAGAGTCTATATATACATGTGTAAGCAAACAAATGCATATATCATTAGAGTAAACAAGTAAAATGAAATATAATAACAACATATGCATGAAACGTGTTGGCTCTGTTATATTAAGAAGTGAAATTTCCAATCATACAATACAACCATGACAAACCACTAGTCTCGATAACGTTACAGTCACTATCGCCTACTCCTCCAAAGAGATGTACTAGCTCTGCACTGTGGAGAAGCCAAGGCTCATTACAATACTCTCCAAGCTTTCTCTAAGATACTCCTATTGGAAACTTGGCTGACCAAAAGCCTCTACAATGAGTTATGAGGTACTATATATAGCAAAGGGTGGTGTGACCGTTGACATTCCCCTTTGTGACTGTTCACATACCCTCATGACTCTTCAACTACTCTATGACTGTTACATTCAACTATCGACACTTGAACTTCCACTTGACAAGATGTTACATACAATCTGCACATGTACCCAAGTGAAAAAAAATAGGCTTGAGCAGGCCATGTAAGACATCACCATGACTTGGACAACTGTGGGAACACCAACTCTTCGACATCCTCATGATGGTCGATGGTGGTGAATTGATGCCAAGCTTAGTAGTGCTTTGTGCCTGCTGCTCGGATGAGTCTACCACCTGTATGGGTGCAGTTTCATCTATATGTGCATGTTGCGCCCCCTGCTATATCTGTCCCTGTTGCACTTCCTTCTCTGGTCTGTGGAGCTCCTGTTCCTTCCAGAGTTGCTCCTTCAACTCTTACAATTCCTTCATTGTTTCCTTCATCCTCTATTTTTCTCTCTGCCTTTGCGTTGTCCTCTTGTCGTGTTGTTGCCTCTTCGCCTCTATTTCCAAAGCTTCTTTCAGCACAAGTGGGTCTGATCTAAACTTGCAACATTTTTATGCCTCTGCACTGTCAACAATCTTCCTCTTGCCTTTTTCACGCACCGATATTTTTACCTCTGTTGTTGGTGCCCTCCTAGATGTTGCTTCGCTAACCATTCCACAGCAATGCTGACTAGTTCATTGGGCCTGGAGAAGTTGTGAGAATATGTCTTCCTTAGCCCAATGACACGCCTCGTGGATCCATGGAAATTGCACTCTCATGTAGTAATCCTTCACAAAGTAATGTGGTTCAAACAGATTGAAGGTTCTAGTGCCGAAAGTAAATTTCTTGAACTCTTCTGTCTCGGCATCCGCATGCTTGAGATTTCATATCCCGTACAACACGATCTGCAATGAAGAGTGGGCTAAGGTGCCTTGTTCTTTCGAGGCAGTCTAGTTGACAGTCCTACCGAGATGTGGTACAACACTTCTTGTATAATGAGCTTGTCCATGGAAAACTTCAGCAAAACATGCGGAAGCTTCTCCGCATTGTACATCCATATGAAGGTGCCAAAAGGTGAGGCATACCAATCTTCTAGGTCGATCAGTGCCTCCGTTGTTGCCTTCGACATGCAAGGTGGATCCTGCTCAAATATCATCTTGTACAGGGGGGTGACAAAATGGTCTGACAGTTATGTCATGGCTTCGCGGAAGTTTCATTCAGAAAACAGTTTGCAATAAGTGTTCACAGAGGTTTATGTTGATGTCCATGCCCACTTCAAGCCCAGGAATTCCTGACGGGCACAGATTGCATTCAAGATGTAAGCAGAGATGTAGATTTTTTCTTGTTGACCTTTGGGCAATTTCCGAGCTCCTGTTACTTGTTCCTTTAGCCTATGAGCTAACATGTCGGACCAGTTGCAAATTTTGCATTCATTGGCTAGTTGGTCCAACGCGATCACCCAACTCTACGGGAACGTCTTCGTGCTCTCTTGGTCGTACAAGCCACATGCAAATATGACCAAGTACTGATACGCCTTCTGCAATATTTTCATCTTGTAAATTTGGTTGGGTGTCATCCTGAACTTCGTCGGCTCCTTCACCCAGTTCTTCAAGATATCCCTGGAGTTGGCATTGCTACTAGGTATATTGAAGGTGTCTCCATGGTGATCACCAGCTTTGGAAAGTGGTATATCTGCTGATAGTCCTATGCCCTAAAGGTAGCAATCTATGTCCCACTAACACTGCTCAATACCATCATCTTGGGATCAGTGTGCGAGACGATCCATTGTATCATGTTCGCACATGGGAACGCAAGATACCTGCATGCAATCCGGTACAAGCTGGACTTGTGAATGTTCACATAGACTTTGTGGTCTTCGAGATATTCCCCAAATGTGCCTGAGAATGCATCATAGACCTCCTACCATTTCAGCTTGATGTCTTTGTCTACGATCAGCTTAGTGTTTTCATAAATCAGCAAACTCGTAGACACTCACCCAACTACATCTCCAGTTGCGCTTCCGTCGATGTCCTTTGACCCTGCTCTCTTGGAGGCCATTGATCCTGAACTACTAAGTGCTAGACGAACACCTACTATATCTAGAGACATGGCGACATGCATGGCAAGAAATATTTTAGTTAAAACCAAAGAAAACTTGAGGACTAACATGCAACATACTCGGGACACTGCTGGCAAGGATTGCGAAATTTTCACTAGGAGGTTGGGAGACTAACTACCGGAACTACGCAAAAGGAATCCAGGACTGTCGGGAGGTTGGTTGACTACTGGAATTGTGCAATGTGCAATCTAGACTGGCCTGTTGGGTTCTGAGATTGCGCAATGTGCAATTTCAGCCAGAAAGTCATGCAGGCCCAGGGACTACATTTTCCAATTTTCTAAGCTAGCAGACACTGCTTCTCATAATTGCGCAAAGCAAGACTGGAGGACACTGTCTAGCCATATTTCCACATTTTCTAGGGGGAAAGCAAAGCATTCCTTTTCAGGATAGTGCAATGTTGTCCAGGAAATGCAGAGTCTGGGCAAGGTAGAGTTCGGAATGGTAGTCTGTGAGGGGAGTGAAGCAAACTATCATGCACAGGCTGGGAAGCTATTGAAAAACCAATGAAGCCTATGTACTTGATAGTGCAAGACATGCTATGAAGATGGTTGGTAGGGAGGCTCCAAAATGAAGCTAAGGAAAAATTTTGGAGGGTGGTTGTAGCTGCTACAACATAACCCTATTACTATCAAGTGCCGAGAGGGATCCAAACTCTCGAGGTGCAAACATTTCCTCAAGTTTTGCACTAGAAAAAAAAAGTTTGCACCCCAAGAGATTGGACCCCTCTCGGTGCTTTATAGATCCAAGGTTAAGATGGATCTAGGTTGGTTAATATGAAATTAAAGTAGTTTTTATTTGATATTATAGTCTAAAAAAATTAAAATTGTCCTTTAAATTACTTTCAAATTGGAACTAGAATCGATTAGATTCAATGAATAGATTTCTAAAAAATACATAAAATAATTTTTTTTATTAAAAATATATATTTTTAAAATTACAAATTATTAGAGATAAAAAATGCAAAGTTGGCTCACCTATACATCGTGTGGGGATGAAGAAGTGTTTAAGGAAGGATAAACTTTCAACCAATCTCTAACAACCTTTCAATCCCCTATCACTTGTAAGTTTAGATTGCTTGACACAATTAATATGACTAACATAAAAAACTTATTCATATTATTGTAGTACTTGTTAGGTAATTGTATTTTTGTTCTTAGACTAAATTAGTCATTCATGTTAGTCATTTTTAGTTGTATTACTTATTAGCTAGTCACATATTTTATCCCGCGACTAAATTAGTGATTTATGTTAGTCGTTTTTAGTTCGGTCACTTAAGATTGCTCATTTTTGGTAGTATTTCACTTGGAAAATTTGTGGTGACTAACTTTTTTAGTCACCTTGTCACTAATTTCTCATTTTCTACTAGTGCTTGGTGTGTCTCCAACTAACCCTCAAGCCTCCTCTTAAACTTTTCATGTTGACGATTCAATGGCTGAGATTAAGTCCCTAATCAACGACTAAGATTAGAAATGGATTGATCCTCATCACTTAGAAATTTCTCACCCATATTATATTAATACACATTAAGATTTTAATTTTCCTAAGTTTATACTTAGGAACCCATTACAAATATTAATTATTTTAATATCTCTTCATCCGGGTGGAATTTCTCCAAACGATTTCTGGGTCTTGGAGATCTCATGTGCCTTAGCCTCTCCACCATATTTCATGGCTAGATCACATCTGATGTTACCAAAAATAAACAAGTTTGACTCAAATTGACTAAACTATTTTAGGTCAAGTTTGAATAAGGTTCATTGAGCTATAGGAGGGTTACATGTGTGCAGGAATTTGACTACAATCAATCATAGTTGGTTGTAGGTGCAATAGGGTCAAATTTTAATGCAATCAAACACAATTGACCGCAAGAACCACAAGGCCAAAATTTGATCACAGTCAACCGCATGAGTCGCAGGTTCGAAGTTTGATTGCAGTTTGAGTATTTGAACAACATTGACTTGTAAGAATTTTGGTTGGTTTGACTAGCATTGATCTACTGCTACTTTGACTAAGTTTTGACTAGTATTTGGATTTATACTTGGCACATATTTCTAAATAAATTGTTGATTTGCAAACCTTGCTGAAGAAAAAATTATCCTAAGAAAAGTTGTTGGCTTTTCTCCTATGGTTGGGTTAGGTAAAAATATTGCCTCTGTTGTGCATGGTTGCCTTTCTCTGATCTTTACTAGTTTTGTTGCATTTACTATTGATATTTTTATGTGTATAATCACTCAATGATATCAGTGGCATGAATTAAATTGATTGAAGATCATTAGGTAGTAATTATTACAACCCCACGGTTGTAAGATGCCACTTACAACCCCCAAACAATCAGATCACCAGATTTCATGCAAAAGCATTGAGGCAGGAAAAAGAGCGAGACAAAGGATTTTACAAGGATTTATTCAATCATCATCAAAGAGATACATTAATTTATATGATTAACCAAGAGCCTATAGACCATGTTAAAATAGTAAATCCCTGGATAACACAATGAATTACAATTCTTAGTTACAATGATATATATATATATAATTATATAATATAATATATATATATATATATAATATATATATATATATATATATATATATATATAGTTCCATAGAATCCTCACATCATTCATAAACTAAGTAACCACCATCTCTAACTAGATGCCAATCTACCACAATTAAAATAAACTCATAGCAAGTAAAATGACATGTAACCATGGTTATGACAGTGAGCTACCCAAATTCTTAAAAATAGAAAATAATGAGTAACTTGTAAGAAGACAATAAGCTAATCTTGGGTGATTTTCAGGTGACCAGTCTTGACCATATTAAGCAACCTGCAATTCACTAAGAAAGCAGTGATCACAAAACTCAAGCATTCATTAGCACCAAGTACAAAAAAGAGGATTGGTAACCCATGATTAGATAGTTAATCAAACATTTTTTCTTGAATGACATGTTGGAAATAATGAGAGGGAGCGGGAATCGATATTTCATAAAACTTAAACAATTTAAAGATTAGGAAACATCAACAGAATCACAACAGTCGTCTACCGAGGCAGAGGAATTGCCCAGACGGCCAAAAGTGGTCGGAATCCGGGAAAAAAATTTCAAAAAATCTTGTAGAGCCAGTGTTTGAATTGTGTTTTTGATGGTGGAAATGGATTCAGCACCATCAAGAACGTCTAGGACACCTAAAATTTTGAAGTTTAACAACTATAACTTGGATTTACAAAGATCCTTGTCAGATTTTCTCTAAATATGACCAAAATTTCCATAACTTTCCAGGCAATTCCTCCTGCTAGTTAGACTACGGCTAAGAATAATACACAAGGATTTTAGGTGGAAACCTAATGTGGAAAGAAAGCCACCAAAATTTATCTAAATATTTTCAATTTGTTTATAAGTTGCAACTTGATGGAGGCTACAACCTCTAATTATTTACAAGCCACTATTGGAAGGAGCTACAACCCCTGGCTTACTAGTTCCCACTATAAGGAGGCAACTATGAAATTTCCTTAATTGCAGTAACTGGAAATTAATCTTGTAACTTGTGCAATTTATTTGTCTTTGTAAATTATTAGTAAATTAATAATTAATGCACTATTGCAACCCTCACAAATAAAATACAAGAACTGAGAAAAATGCACACACATAAAAAATTAACACCAATATTTTTAGACAAAAGTCCCTAGAAAAACCCCAATATGGGAAAACCAGTTTGTAGATGTGTGTTTATATTAATTCTTTAAATAATTACAGAGTACATGAATTGCTTGCCTCTCTTACTGGAAAATCTTTGGAAATTTTCTCCATTGGAAAATCAATATGGAAACACAAAGTTTCCTTCTATAGATCGAATCGGCTTCTTGCCTACAACTCGCACTCCTGGCTACAACTCACACTGGCAACTGGAAATGTGTACGACCTTCCTAGAATTTTCACTACGTTAGGAAATACATTCATGTAACCCCTTTGTCTAACTACAACTTGCACTTCCTCTGCACCTATCTCCAGTAACTGGAAATCAATCTGCTGCCCAGATCTGCATGCTAGAAAACTCGCACTGGATAATGCGTCCACTTTGCAGAATAATTCAGCCTCTATTCCTTCCTCTCAAAATACTAGAATCTTGTGAATAATTCTTCTGGAAAACACTCAATTCTTCCTATTGAAACCCTTGTTTTTGGTGTTTGCCTCTGCTTCAACTCCGCCCTTTCTAATCATTGCAACTAGGTAAATCAAACTTCTTGAGTTATCTCGAATATCCCATCAAATTTCTCTTATAATATCATGTTGAGAAACCAAATGCCATGATGTAATCACAATCAATGGATGAGTTTATCTTGACCCCATAAAGTGAATTTTCTAAAAGTCTCTAGAGAAAAATTGGTTTTCCTCAATTAATCTAATTTAATTAACTAGTTTTCTTAAGGTGGAATTAGGAAAATATTTAATAATTGGATAATTAATCTAATTGCGGTGTTTTTTGTGAAAAATATTTAGGGTATTGGAGAAAATGTGTTCCTTAGCCTCATAGACACCATAGATACTAAAGCACCTATCTGTTGCTACCAAAAACTAATACTTCCTCTTAGCGAGGAAGGTTTTCTCCACTACTTCTATCTTATCACTGAAGTAGACAAACTTTGCCTTAGCTAAGTCATTCATGAGAATATCTGCAATCTGTTGATTTGTGGGAACATGTTGTAGCTAAACTGATACATGATGCACACAATAGTTGATGAAGTGGTATCTTATGCAGGGAAAATTTTAAGAACCACCCTAAATTTATATGTATAATAAATGGGCAAATCCCCATGATACATAGGAAAAATGGGAGGCGATTTTATCACTAATATATATA
>APFE030125996.1:231984-250856 GCA_000404065.3 Pinus taeda
ATACATTTTCTTGAAAATGAGGGCGAATGGAAGATTGTAACTCCTAATTTCAAGGGCTAAATTTACTTTTTTTACCCTCCCTTAAAATAAGGTGGGCTAACCTCCATACCTAATTTTTTTATAAAATAACTTTCAGGCGATTTGTAACAATGTACTCTGATACAAAATATTAGCCCAATAAAAATATAAAACCCCTTAATTTAGCCCAAGGGCAAAAATTCGCCCCTAAAATTTTCCATGATCTTATGTCAATATGATTTGAGTGTTATGTGCACTAGCTAATCGTCACCTACCTTATCCCCTACTGCGTCTAATTCATCCCTGACAAGTTGAAATCTAGTGAGATAGGAAGTCGCATATCCACCCTTATGCATCTTGATGGTCCTCAACCTCTCCTTATGAATCATCTTCGTGTTTTTTGAAGGATCTCGGTACATTTTTACGATGGCATCCCACCTTTCCTTCGTTGTTCCTTTATCTATGATAAGTGGAACGATGTGGTCTTTGAATCCATCAAGGATCATTCTCTTTGTTTTGGAATTCTCCTTTTTATATATAGTCAGTTTCTATTGATCTATTGGTACGAAAATCACGTTCTCCACATACTCCTTCAAACTATATTCATCCAGAAGGAATGTCTTCCTGGATTTCCAAATGCCAAAGTTGTAGGCTCCATCCAACCTGTCTTGATCTCTCAAACCTATTGTGGTCATCTCTGGAAATTTTTGAAACTCAAATAAACTAGAGAAATTATTGAAAAAATCAAACGAGGTTAAAACCCTTGCTTTTCTCTTCCTATGCCCTGCATTGATTTACTCTTGCAAACCCTCTACGTTTATATCCGCTCTGATATCATGTGAAATTTCCTTAATTCTAGTAACCGAAAATTAATATTCTAACATATGCAATTTATTTGCCTTCAAAAATTATTACGAAAAACAATGATTAATTCACTATTGCAATCTTCACAAAATTGAGAAATATTGCACACCCATAAAAAAATTGAAACCCAGATTTTTGGACAATAGTCCCAGGAAAAAACCTCACTATGGGAAAATCAGTGTAGATGAGGGTTTATATTAATTCTTCAACAAATTAAAGAGTACATCAATTACTTGCCTCTCTTACTGTCAAATCTCTGGAAATATTTTCCACTAGAAAAATTGATCTTGAAACACAAAGTTTCCTCTTGAAGATCAAATCAACCTCTTGCCTGCAACTCACATTAGAAACTGGAAATGTGTATGGCCTTCCTAGAAATTGCATTGTTTCAAGAAAATCGTTCCTACAACCCCTTAATCTGGCTGCAACTCGCACTAGACAAATCACACTTCCTTTGACACCTATCTCTGGCAACTGGAAATCGATTCATTGCCCATATCTGCACATTGGCAAACTTGCAGTAGATAGTGTGAATTCTCTGTAGAATCATTCAACCTCTATTCCTAACCCCCCCCCCCCATAATACTGAAATCTTGTGAATAATTCTTCCAGCAATCACTCCTCAATTCTACCTGCTAAAACCCTTATTGTTGGTGTCTCCCTTTGCTTCAAATGCACCCTTTCTAATTAGTGCCACTGGGTAAGTCGAATCGCGAGTGATCTCCAATGTCCCATCAACTTGCTCTTATAATATCTTGTTGAGCAACTAATTGCCATGATCTAATCACAATTAATGGCTAAAATCATCTTGACCCCACCAAGTGACTTTTTTTTTAAGTCTCTAGAGCAAAATCGATTTTCCAATTTAATTAACCTATTTTCCTAAGTTAAACTTAGGAAAATATTTAATAGTTGGATAATTAATCTGATTGAGGTGTTTCTTGCGAAACCTTTTTTGGGTATTTGATAAAATGTGTTCCTTAACCTCATAGACACCATAGAGACTAGATCACATGTATGTTGCTACCAAAAATGAATGGTGACAACCTCCTAAAGGAAGCCACAACTTCCTTGTATGTTGTACATATTGGTACATATTGCATGTTGCTAAGAAGAACATTTTCACCTAATTCCAATTCAATGGATGTTTTCCCAATGCCTTTGACAACAAAATTGTTGTTCTCTCCAACCTCTACCTTTTGAGCTAATGTTCTTTCCATTAGACTTGTAAGATTGTCATGATCTCTTATCATGTGTCTTGAGGCACCACTATCTACCGGCCACAAATCATCGCTATCTGCAACAAAACCTGTGAGAGTGGAAAAATAGAATAAATGTTTGTCACGTAAATCTTCATTCTTGTGTTTCTTTGGATGTTCATCGATGTCTATTATGGTAGCATGTTGCTTTCCCTTTCCCTTTATATCATTCAATTCTTTGAGATGCTGATTTTTGAAATGGACATATTTCTGAAAATGATAGCATTGAACCTCCGACATATCCTTCTATCCTTGAGGAGTAGGTCTTCTACCTTCATTTCTTCTTTGGAAACCATACTTCTTTCATCCTCTAGCCTTCTTGGAATGTGCTGCAAATCCTTGAGAGACACCTTCTTCAGATCTTTGAATCCTTCTTTTTGATATAAGTATAGATTTTTCTTGTTCATATGAGATCCATAGTTCTTCAAAGCTTGGAATCTCCTTCCTACCATAGATACTGTATGAAAATTAATCCCATGATTTAGGCAAGCCACTAGCTTTTATAGTCACAAGTTATTTATAAGAAATGATTTCATCAATTGCCTGAAGTTCATCTCCTAGTTGAGAAATCCTCATCAAATATGAGGTTGTAGTATCATTCCTTGACATTTTAACATCACGAAGCTCGTTCTTCAAACTCATTGCTTGATCAATGTTGTTGATGGTGTCTAATCCAACTAGGGAATCGTACATCTTCTTTGAAGAGTCAGGATTTGCAACATATGGAATCAAATGATCCCTGATATAATCTACAATAATACTTCTAGTTGTGATGTCATCCTTTTCATACTTTTTTTTTTCATTCGACATTTGAATCATCATCTAAAGGTTTAGTAACCTTGTCTTTCGCAATATCTGAGACATTATTCTTTGCAAGGATTAGGTTAGTCCTTATTTTCCAAGCCCTGAAATTTGTAGCTCCTTCAAGCTTATTTTTTGTCTTCATAGAGAATCCCATGGACATAGACAAACAAATAGTTTGTAGATGCAGGTTTCTTCACAACCTCTTCCCTTCACTAAATTCCTCAAGAGTGATCCTAATGTCCTTTCCTTCACCAAAGCTCTAATAATACCATTTTCATTTTTCAAGTGCAATAGATACAAGTACAAATTTCTGGAAGAATGATAATTACTTCTAATGATGTAGATATTCTTTGAGCACTTCTATTTTATCATTAAGCAATTACACTTCATAAATTCAACCATAAATGCATAAGCATAATAGATATCACAATGCACAAAGAGAACACAAGATTTACCCTAGTAAAACCCACTTGGTGGAAAAACCCAACAACATTTTCCTTAGAGAAATTCTTTAGCTCAACAAGAGATACACCTAATATTAATAGTTAACTATGATGGTCAAACTAACCAATAATGTTATGGTCAAACCTAGTCAAACAACCCTCTTGTAAAGTCAATCTTATTCCGAACAACTTCGCCCTTCTTTGATCTTCCTAGGCCAAATTTAAACCTCCCAGAATATGACCATAAACTCAGCCTTGTTGCCCAGAAACTCGGCTTTGTTGCCCAAAAGTTTGACCTGCTACCCAAAATATGCCCAAAAAGTCACACGTCTAAAGTCAAGGGGAGAGATAAGTGTTAGAGATTAATTTGTCCTTCTTCTTATTCACTTTGATGCCCAAAATGTCTCTTGTCATGTGCGAGGTCAAATGGTGCCTTGTGAAGGAGGTAGAGTGCTCTATATATAGCGTTATTCTTGTCTGAATGGGTGTCTCCTTACTGGGTCCAAACTGATTTGAAGGAGGTCCAACTTGACAAGTTTGGAGCCAAAAATTCAAATTTCAATATTAAAATTTTTCTTTTTTGAAACTGACATGAGGAATATGTCTTACATTAATCTTTTCAACGGCTAATCAATAACAATGACATGAAGAACATGTCTTACATTTTCATTATATATTTCAAGGGCGAAAATATTAATTATGAAGACCAACCATAGCTACAAAATTCAACATATTGGACTTCATAAATCTTCATCAAATCACTTGAAAGAATTACATTCAGTAAGTTCAAAACTAAACTTAGGTTTTGCCTAAGAAAAATTTTGGATCAAAAGAGGATTGCTAGTAATAATGATCTTGTTGGAAGTAATGCTTCCATGTCATGTGTAGTTGTCATTGTGAGTCCCTAGAATCATTCTAGAATTTGTTGATTCTTATGTAATGAGTTGGAGCCATTATCATTATCTAGAGGTGTCGAAGTTAGTGTGTAATTTCCTATATATGTAATTGTTGAAATGAATAATATTATAGTGTGAGATTTGTGTTGTGCAAAATTTGTTTCTTAGCCCTCTTTATTTTTCTATCATGGTATCGAAGCTAGATCTGGCTTGATTCCCTTACGGGAAGTCCAGGAAGATGTGAGAGAGTCTTGAGTGTTAATGTTTTGTACATACATAGATTAATATAAATGTGTGATAGTTGATTTCCGTTGTGAGATTTATTTCTCCCTATTTAGATCTATGTGTGAGTGTGGTTGTGTAGATCTAGAGTTCCACAAAGCCAATCATTCATTGCAGATCGAGCAGATAGTTTGGCCATGGTCATGATTCAGGCTGCTTTTGCCAATTTCTTTGCCAAATTTGATCATTTCTACAATGTTTTCAGCATATATAGATTTTTTGGTGTCAACTTCTGTGGAGCATTTTTTTAAAGATATTGTTGATCAAATTTGATGTTATTTAATGTACCTATGCGAATACCATCGATCATGGTTGCATAATTCTTTAAAGTACCTGTTCTCCCAAAGCGTTGCTCGCTAAAAATTTATGGATCGGGGTATTTATCCGCCACTTCTATAGTCTATGCCTCTGTAAATTATTACGGTTTTGCACCAACCTCTAGGAAATCGGATGGAGATCTGATGTTGAACGGATCATATTTCATGCCATCCAGAGAATTGGCATCTTCAGCAAATGCAAAAGCATAAAGAATGGCACCGAAACCTTCTGCTTAGGCATCTCACTCAGGATGCAGGCATTCTCCACTGCAGGAGAGGAACTCGCTGCTAATGTTGTGGCTGGTGTTTTGGACATTTTCAAAATTCTGCAGATTTGAAATTAAAAAGAAAGTGGAATGCAAATTTTGTGGAATGAATACTGTGACTAAGAATTACTATGTGACCTAGAAACATTCGTAGCATTGTTCCAATCACATGGGGAGAGATGTGTGAGGTTATCTTCTCACTGGTTATTGCACGAGGAGTAAGTGAAGGTTAATTTATTTTATGAATTTTCTTTAAGGAGAAGCGCACCACTAATTTCGTCATCATCCTTCAAATCCATATAATGTATAAATAAAATTATTTTTAGTTTGTGGAAGCTTTTGGGTAATAATATATTGACGAGTGTTGATATAAGAGAAGTCCAAATGGGTGGATTTCATATATCATATTGAAATCAAGACACTACAGGATCCAGTGTTGTAGAGGTTGTGTGGATCAGCTCCATATTCGGTTTCGCTTATGGGAAGATCTTATGATTGCGGAAGTCTGTGTTGCTCTAGAAATCGCAGACATTGCTCTGTCAGTTCAAGTTTCTGATATTAAGTTCAAGTTGTGGTGTGAGCTAAAGTTGCAATTTTATTATTGTTATGTGTAGTATTAAAAATAAAAATAAAAAATGTAAGATTGTTTTGGTGTTGTGTGTTTTTAAAATGATTGATGGTTCTTAAACTGGAAGAAGCCTCAGTGTCCAAAACATCAATTTTTGTGTGTTAGTAATTTTGGTTATAAAAAGGGTTGGTGGTTCTTAAACAGGAAGCCCGGGTGTCTGAAACATCAATTCTTGTGTAATTTCAAGTTGTTTGATCATCTCTTGAGCACATTCATTATCTAAACCTGCATCCTATCAACTAACGGATAGCTGAAAGTGAAATATCCGACATATGGTGGTTGGTCCATAGGATGGCTCATTACTTGATGGATCTTATTGTGGAATCCCCGACAAGTCGAGTTGTAAATATTGTTGATCCTGCAAAGTTCATCAATGATGGTCAGAGGTGGTTATGTTTTAAATGGAGGTCAAGTGACAGCTCAAAGATGTGGTGGTGAAAGAGCAGTGTTTGCGAGATTCTAGAGTGGATGTGGGTGTTGATGAAGACCAATCAGACATATATTATCTTTGTTGTTATAATATGTGTTTTCAATTTTGTCCATGTAAGAATTAAGGGAGGGTGTTGGAAGTAATGCTTCCATGTCATGTGTAGTTGTCATTGTGAGTCCCTAGGCATCAGTCTAGAAGTTGGTGATTCTTATGTAATGAGTTGGAGTCATTATCATTATCTAGAGGCGTCAAAGTCGGTGTTTAATTTCCTATACATGTAATTGCTGACATGAATAATATTATAGTGTGATATTTGTGTTCTACAAAATCTGTTTCTTAACCCTCTTTATTTTTCTATCAGATCCTAAAGTTAAAATTAAATCATAAGATTGTATTTTAAATAATAAATTATTATTTTAGATTAATTTTAAGTGGGCACCTATGATACTCATGTGATTATGTGATTAGTTGTTCATGTTATGGTTTAATTTGTTTTTATAGTTATATGAAGTTGAGTTATTTAAAATCACTTCTCTCAAATATGAGGTGATTTTGGCCCTGAGCCCTAACATATTTTTTTATGTAAATTCCATTTTTTTATTAATATAATTGTGTGTTTAATGACATAATAGATTCAAGTTTACCATTTCCATAACAACCATATTCTTTGTGCTACTATTGTCAATCAATGATTAGTTCTTGCCTTACAGTTTGTTGAAAATATATTCTTCCCAACCAATGCTCTTCTTCTAGAGTCTACTATTATTTCACTAACATTGTCATACGTGATCCCATTATCTAATTTCTACCTTGTTGTGTTAGCCATTGTGGCTCTCTATTATTTTTTACTTACATCCTTCCTTTGTGGGCATTCAATCTACTTATGGCCTTCTAGCTTGAATGTGTATAATAGTGACTTTCTCACCTATATATTCCATATATACCTCTTCCTTTGCTTGAAAATTCCTTGTTGTTTACATCCGCATTTACCAATATGTATTTTCTTTTGATTTTAATTTTTCTTCTTCAATCTTTTCCGTATTAAGGTTCCAATTATTCCCTCTAGTAATGCTACTACCTCTCCCATGATTCCTTTGGTTTTCATTCCATGTCAATTTCTATTTCACCTTTATTGCAAATAGATTTTTTTTATGTAGTTTACAGACCCTAGAGATCAATGACCACTATGTCGACAGAATATTTGTACCAAGCAGATCTACCCAAAGGGATCGCTTCGTGTCGACTCAACCATGGAGCCTAACCTTGAGAGTGTGAAGAGAATTGAACTCATGATCTCTCAATATCAAAGGTGCTTTAACAATGGGGACTCAACCAATTGAGTTAACCCTAAGGGACTTTAGTGCAAATTGATATGCCTCTTTTATGTTCCTCTTTTTTCCAAGGAAATCATAGCAAACACCCCACCCCTCTTAACTAAAATATTTAGATGGTGAGTGGTCCAACTACTACCCATAATAACAACTAGTAAGCTTGAGGAACTTTACAAGATTTGAACATGTGACTTATGAGCTCCTCGTCGACAACATGATTTCTGCAAATGGTTTGACCAATTGAGCTAATTGTTGGGACTGTCCCTTGTATCTAACGTAGTTTTTGTAGACTTATTTCATCATAGTAACAAATATTAATCCGTTCACATACCTTGAAACTTGTTGGTATTTGTCCATTTCATGTCTAGGTCAAATTGGCAATTTATAAAATTCCTATGTGTATTCCTCTCCATTTTTACTTCTTCTTGAACAAGGTTTGCTTATGATCAATGATTTTTTTTTTTCAACGACATATAAGCCATTATGTTTTGAAATCACTCTTGCTACACATGATCCTACCAAGGGACAATAACCCCTTTTAGCTTTGTATTGATAAATTTTGTTCTCTAAGGGTTTGAAGTGTCTTTCTATTTCTTTCAATTAATATATCAATTCCTCTACTTCTAAGATACCTCAATAACAATTAATTTCTATCTTTGTTAATATCTTTCTCTTTATAAATTTTACAATATTCTTTGTGACATATTTTGCTTCTACTTCATATTCCTTTCCTTCTAGTTTTGACTAAGTTACTCATTTTGCTTTCCAACTACTATATATGTCTTCTTAAATCTCACAATTCTCCATTTATTGTCATTATGTAATATCTTAGCACCATTTATTCTCTTAAACTTTTGTCTTCCTCCTAACACATATTCTTGACTTAGTTTTCTCTCTCCTAGAGCTCAACCCCTACTTAAATACCAAATGTTGTATTCTAAATATGGTTCCCAATCACTAACTTAATTATGCAATACCCTACAGTTAGTAGTCTTAGATATATTACTAGACACTAACGATCATAATAAAGCATTTATACATATATTTAAAACCACTTGGGAATACCTCCTTCTTAATGTTAATTGTCAAACTACATAATTTTCATTTAATAATCTTGGAGCTCTTATTTAACAAGCTCCTCTGCTCAGTGAAGCTTAAATCACTAAATTTGTTCTCTCTCCTAATGACTAGTTTAACTCATTTATTATTATGACTAATCATATTTTGGTTCTTTGAGTATTTTGTTACCTTTTATATAATGATTTTCTCTAATAAAAGGAAGCATAAATAGCATACATTCTTCTTTGAGGGTAACATTCTTGAAGAAGTAAATGAGTACAAGTACCTCAGGATTGATTTCAACAACAAGCTTAATTGGGAGGACTGAAGAATTAAGAGAATTTTAGGAGGGTGGAAAGCATTATATGTTCTTCAAAACATATATAGAGAGGCAACGTTATGGGATTAGAAAATGATTAAAGTGCTTTTTGGACTCCTAGTTTGTCTAGTGATGCTACGTGGTGTGAATTGTGGGCTAGTAGCACACCCATCTCAAAATGGAAACAAATTGAGAAAATCCAAAAACACTTTATCATGAGCAAGTTCAAAATAAAAAGATTGATTCCTTATGAGATCATTTTGAGTGAAACAGGAGCAGATCCTATCGAAACAATTTCTATGGTGCATCTTATAAGATATCTAAAAATAATTGAGCAAATGGGAGTAGGTAGATGGCCTAAAGTTATATTTAGTGAAGCCATGAGTGAAAGAAAGAAAACATGGATGAGACAAAACAACAAATGGATGCAAAAATTGAATATCTACCTCAATACATGTCCCACAAATAACAAGGAGTTAAAGAACTTTTTTATGGATAAGTTTTGTAAGCATATATGGGAAAAAGAGTTGGGTAGAAATATGAAGTACTATATTGAGGAATTCAACCCCACTTGTGATCTCCAACAAAAAGAGTACATTGGAGCTAGCATTCTGTGGAGAGAAAAGACTCTTATTGCTCAATTAAGAACTAACTCACATCAACTTCGCTATGAAACGGGACAGTGGAAAAGACCTAAAAAAGCTTGGGAAGAACGAGTGTGTACTTTTTGCACTTTTGGGGCAGTGGAATTAGACAAACATTTCATTTTGGAATGTGATGCTTTCAAAGACATCAGGGACAGTTATGGAAATATGTTAGCATCAGTCCCTTGGCATTCTCTTTTCAATGAGGAGATTGTGAGAAGATTGGGCTAACTAATCATCAATTTAAATAAGAAAAGGATCGAATTGCAAAAAGCGAAAATATAACAACCTAGGTGAAAATTCCATGTAAATATATATATATATAGCCACAATGATGGGACACGTATTCTAAGCTAAATGGTGGGGGAAACATCCTAGTGGGTGTTGATTCAGTTTATTATGGCTAAGGAAATTGGAAAAGGAAATGGCTAAGGCTTTGGAAAGGCATGAGGAATTAATTGGCATTTTATTTATGAAAACAATGAAAATTAGGAGAAAAGGGAGGTGAAAGGTCATAGGTTGCATGTGAGGAGAAAATAGAAGGAAAATAATGGAAAATGAAGAAAATAGAGGCCTCATTGATAAAAATGCTTCTGAAGATTAGTGGGTAAGCTTTTGACAGGTTTTGGTGGAGCTCTCTTCTATTTTCTCTCTCTCATACTCTTGGATACTTAGAGTTTTCTTGGAGCACTCTTGGAGGGTATGGCATACTTGAATTTTTGGAGCAAGAAGAAAAAGGAAGAGCAGGAAAGTGCAAGAGGGCATCGGGATCAGCAACTACAAAAATTTTGCTTGTAGGTATCAAGTTGCATGTATGCTTTCCTTGCTAGTTTTGGCATGCATGGCACATGCATGTGGTTTCTTGGTTATGATCTGTCACTGGCATGAAGGATTGCCTAGATTGACAGTGGGTTTGCCTAGCCTTGCCATTTCCTGGATAGCCACAGAGAGTGTGCGTTTATTTCCTTCTTTTGTTTTGGTTGGTTCTCAAGTTTCCTTATCTTGGGTTGATTTGTTAGTTCATGGAAGCCTTGGTTAGACAAATGCTCTAGAAGCCCTGTAACGGCTTGGGTTGAGTTACTAGTCCCATAGCCATGGTTGGAAAAATGCTCTGGAAGCCCTGTAACAACTTGGGTTGATTTATTAGTCTTGGAAAAACGATCTAGAAGCCCTCGGTGGGTTGAGTTACTAGTCTTGGAAGCCTTGGTTAGACAAACGCTCTAGAATCCCAGTAGAAATTATGGGTTGAGTTACTAATCCTGGAAGCCTTGGTTGGACAAACTCTTTGAAGCCCAGCAGCAGCTATTGGTTGAGTTACCAATCCTAGGAGCCGGGTTGGAACAAATGCTCTGGAGCCCCAGAAGGCTAGGATAGAGACTGATCGGATGATGGTTTTGGTGATGTTCGGCCATGAGGTGGAATCAATGTTTGATGGGTTGAGGTGGATGGCCTCTAGAAGCCCTTGATGGTTTTTTATTGATGTGTTCTATGAGATCCCACATTCATGTTTGGAATATGGCAGGGGAGTGAATGACTGAAGAGAGATTTGGCTCAGCCATTCTATGGTTAGGTGGAATGTGGAAGTTCCATCCCGGGTTTGGATTTTGCATCATTAATGAAAGGTTGTTTCTCTTGGTATTTCTATGAGTATTATGATAGATTATATGTGGTGTACATGTTTGTGATTTCATTTATATTTATGTCCCTATTTTGTTGGTTATGTATATATTTTATGATAGCAACTCTGTATGGCTCTCATCATGTTTTTACTTGTGTATGAATGAACAATGTATCTATGACCTAATGTATGGAATGGAAGTTAAATTGATAAGGAAACAACGATTCATGGTGAATCTCAGATAAGTATGAGACCTCTATGCTAAGATCTATTATTTATACCTATAGGTTGCATATTTACTAAGTGTTCGACAAAATGTCTGTCATGGTTAGGCTTGGTTAGGTTAAGCCCTTGTTCATGTTTTGTGTTAGAGGATTTGCCTTGGTGTCATTTATTGTCTTGGAAAGTCTCATAAAGTTCTAGGCATTGGTTTGGAGACTAGACCTAAAAAAGTGGCTTAAATCTCGCAATATCTAGCACAAAAATGGCTGAGAAAGACTACAGTATCTCCCTTGCATGCATTGTGGGAGTGACTATTTTGTTCCAATCGTATGCATACCTTGTCATGGGAGCAACTTTGGGTTTAGTTCATTGAAATGTTAAATCAGGGGTTGGACACCTGGAGTGGTGGATTAGCTTCTGGGGGTCCTGAAGCACTTGAGGGAGGTTTGTAAGGTCTTGTTTTTTCAACTCCATTTCTTTAAGGTTACCTAGGAGGTTGAGTCTTATCATAGTGGCCCCTCGTCACATGTTTACCCCGGCTGGCCGGTTGCTTGGGTAGATGTGGGAGGAGGGTGTTACAGAGTGGTATCAGAGCATGGTTCATCCCTCAAACTGGATGGGTTGTGTGTTGGTCTTACATTCATATTGGTTGCATATGTGTTCCTTATGCATGTAGTCCATGTGATTGTTGCATTTTAATGGTGTTGATCATGGTTGTAGTGATGCTTCAATGTGAAGGTTGAAGGTGTTGCCATGGAATATGTATTCATGTGTGTATTGTTGAGTATGTAGTGTTAGGCACGTCAGTGTTCACATGTTTTCAAGTGCAAGTGATGTGGTTGTTATTTTCATGCATGAGGTCATGGTTTGTGTATTTGATATGGTCATGCATTGATGATTGGATTCTAGCTAGAATGACGTGTATATGGTTTTGTACTCATGCGTTATATGTATATATGCAGTTGTTATGCATGCATGGTCTTGGTTATAGTTATTCATGAAATGTAGGTCAAACATGCCTTGTGAAGTCATGTCATTCAATTTGGGTCATCATGGTGCTATTGGTTGTTATGAAGCTAATGTGTTGGCTGAGATAGAGCAGGAGATGCAGATCATCATAATGAGGTTGCATCATTAGACTTTGAGGTAAGAGCAGCTCATCATATAGGTTTGCATGTTGGGCATGCAGGTTTTTATCACTCAGATTTTCCTAGAAGTTGTAAGAAGAAGGAAAGGGGTCTGAGGTAACCACATACCAACTTTTAAGTACAAAATCTAGCCAATCTGTACTCAGAGAGGGCTCTCTCTTTATGATTTAGCTTTGTTTTATAAGATATTAGGCTAGTTATGAAAGATTTTGGTGTTTGATTGTGTTGGGTGGTGAAATTCAGGAGCATATGGGTAGAACTGAGTATTTCAGGCCATTGGTCTATGGAGTCAACTGCAAATGGCTTAACTGGATTTGGTTTTTCAACAAAGGATGGCTTCATAGGGCAAGATAGCTAAACAGGGAACAAATGGTAACTTGAAAGAATGTGATGGACTTAAAAGGGAAGAAGCGCAATTAAGAATCCTTCAACATGTTTTAAGAGGAGGGAACTTGAATGATCACTAATAAAAAGCAATTAATAATTTCTTATTAAATGACCAAAATGATAAACTAAGAAGCAAGAGCAATTAAGAATTTCTTGCCTATGATAGTTTAGAAGAAAACATTTAGAATAAAAACGATTTAAAGACAGATTGCACTTAAGCACTTTCTGAAATATACTTTTTCGTTTTAATATTCAGATATGAAACACAGTTGAAATAATAAACCAGAAAACAATAACACATGAGATATAGAAAAATTGTATTATTTCTTCATCCAGCTAGCCATACAAAAATTGTCCAACAGTACTTCTATTCCAAAATAATCAGTCTTACAGAAATGTTTAAGAATCCACACTCAATACTCCGAATGAGGGAGTATTTATACAAAAGTTTTACAATAAAATATCTCATAACAAAGAGAGATATATTCTAGGATGACTAACTATATGTTACATGAAAGTAGAGACAGATGGTCTCAAAGATAGAAGATAAAGTAAATTGATGACTTGTTGTCCCTGTTTTTGTGAATGAGCTAGAGGCAGGCCCTATGATGGAGCATCTTGATGTCTTCCTCGTAAATCTGTGCTGGTTGTTCTATTTTTCATCTTCTTACTAATACTCTTTGACCTGTTCTAATACTCTTTACCTGTTTGATCCTTGTTCACCCTCTTTTACCACAATTAACTTTGGTAAATATTGAATATTTACTATTTTACCAGGGATAAATTACAAAATTTCTGTCATATCTGTGCACCAATCTTCCTTTGGTATTCTGGTCCTTTCAAGTTTCCTGAATATTTCATCAACCTCAGTGTATTTTACAAAATTAGGCTGGACTGGAAACAGATGTTTTATTTCATGTTCAACATAGAAATGGTTCTCTAAACTGTCATAGAGAACTCTGCCTGTAGGGAGTGCCTTTGGTGCTGATGCACTAGCTGATGAACTGGCTTGGTTATCTGCATATTGAGCCAACTTGTCGACATAGTCTATGTGTCTCATCAATTTATCATTAATTACTAAAGGACTGGGAAGTCCTTTGCTCTGCAAAATGCCAAATTTCTCCATAAAATCATTAATTTATTCTTGCATGTTTTGGCATCTCCTTTCCATATTCTACATTAAAGACCTTTTGGTCAATACCTTCTTGACTTCTAGAATAGTCCCTGTTCTATCTTCAATACCCAACGCTTCTAGCTGGTACTTATTTTTGCTATTCAAAAAATTTATTAGCCTGGTGGCTTCCTCAAGCTTCCTTCCTAATTCATCCTTAGTTCTCTGGATTTCTTCAAGAGCTACCTTTACCAAATCAATCTGTTCAAAAATTATTTGTATTGATGGCCAAACATCATTTATTGACTGAGTGATGTTGGTCCAAAGAATCTTCCTAATGTCTGCTAAGGGCTTGTCAAAGGTGAGGTCTTTCTCTAATGATTTCACCTGCTGAGCTAACCCTTTATTCTCCCTCACTTTTTCAGCAAAATTAATTTTGGAAAGATCATATTTCTGTTCTAAGGTAACAAATTGTTCTTTTACCTTCTGCAATTCAGAGACTTGGAGCTTCATCTCCTCCATTGATTTTATCAATTCCTCTATGCTTAAACTTGAAGTTCATGCTTGTGTTGTTCCTGTACTTGTACCTGTGATTACTTCAGCTGTGACTAAAGGGACATTGGGTGCCAGAGCTGTTCCAAGTGTTTAAGGGACTGCTGCGGAGACCACTGGTATCACATTTTGAGGCTGAGTGGTCGACTCACTCTGCCTGTTTTTCAAAGATTTCTCTAATTCCTGTTCAGTCTCCTTCAACTGTTCATTTAGCTTAAGGACTAAGTCCATAAGCTCTTCTTCAGACTTCTTTTGGATCACTTCTGCAGTTTGTGGATGTCTTGATGGTGGCGACTTTAACTGATTTCTCAAGGCAGCTATGTCTTCATCTTTTTCTTTATTAAAGCCTTTTCCGCCTTTACATCCTTTGGGTTATGACCCAAACCAATAACCAACTCCTCCAATGATTTAATTCTATTATCCTTAGCCTATGAGGAGGCTCTTTCTAGTTGTAATTGAGCAGTTGTATTACTCAAAGAATTTTCTAATCTTTGGGCCATCATGGCTTTACTGGTTAATCTCGAATATACCATTTCCTTTATCTTCTTGTGTAACTCAATTTGATCCAGGGGGTGGATGTCCTTGGCCATGACCTCAAAATATGTTTGAAGGTAATATGTAATTGTCTGAGATTGTTGTACTTTGGGCTTGAAGAAGATCATTTGCATTTTCCCTCCTTGATGCCATAGGCTGACATCAACCTATTATGATTGGTGGGAGCCATTTTTAAATATTGATTGTAGACTTGGATCCTTAATGGTTCATTCCTAGCCTTTATTTCTTTGAATTTCTTTTTAATATCCAAGTTCTCATTCCTAGAGGCCTGAAGGATGACACTTCAACACTTTGTTGTCTCTCCAGCTCCTGTCTCTGTGAACTAGAAGGTGTCCCACTTGCTGGGAAAGTCTGTTGACTGTTAGCACCTTCTTTCCTCTGGCTCTCTCTAGTTTCTTCAAAAAATTCCTCTTCTGAATGAGGATTTAGCCAGTGCCTCTTAGCACCAAGCTGTTATGATGGACCACTGGTAGGGGTAGCTACTTCCCTGTCTCTCTTTTTGTTCTTTTCCTCATTCAGAGGAGTTTGCAAAATTGGGGGTTCTCCCATGTTGACTTGAGTTGGGTGAGCCTGTGTTTGAGCTTGTTCCTAAGAAGTTTCACGCTATTTGGACATGGTTGATTGTTCTGTTGCTTGTGTGCTGGTCTCTTTTTCTCTTCCTTGTGATGTCTCTGCAAGGGGTGCACTGGTCTCCTATGAGTGCCTTTGTGAGGTATCAGCTGTGGAGGCACTAGTCCCTGATGTTGGCTTCTGAGAAGTTTCAAATTGCACCTATCCAAAAGAATCCAAGTTAAGAGTCTTTTCAAGATCCTTCATTACATTTTCTATGTTGACCTGCTCACTATCTGTTTCTACTAGGGTCCCTTCCCTCCATTCATCCATATTAGCAAATTGTTCAATCTCCGGAATTCTGTAATGCAGGTATGGTGATAGTCTATTTTTCATCCTTCTATCACAGATGAAACTATGAGGGTCATATGGAGTCCAACTAAAACTTTTGTTTAATTTCATATCGTCTTCTAGAATTTGTTCTACTGGTTTCCATGCTTCCCTAGTGTTGCAGACAAATGGGCCTAAGTGATCCTTGATTCTGAGTTGTGCTTTCTTCTTGGCCTTAGTAAAATGAATTAAATTTGAATTTATCATCTGTCTATAATACTCCCATGCAAATAGTCTTATTGGAACATATTTAGGTAGCTTGAATGGGGAAAGCTCACACCCATATACCCTGATTTCTGTGTGATGTTGGTATAAATACCAATCACCCACTCTGTATTGTTTGAAGAGCTGAAGGATCCTTTTGATGTCATCACTAATCCTGGGAAGGGAATTCCCTATCAACAAGGTGGTCACTGGATGGACAAACTGAACAATGAACTCATTATATGAATAAGGGCAAGCAAAAGATCTATGGAAGATAGAAGTCCAAAAGATGACAGACCTTGGATTACCCTTAGTATCAAGCTTCTTGATAGAGAATGGAGATTTATCTGACTGATAGTAGAGGATGAGGTGATATATAAAGGTGGTATACTTGAAAACTCTTTCATTCTCCAGTCTCATGAACTGGTCATGAATTTTGTCAGCAATAAATGAGGCATAATCATACTTGACAGGAGGGGGATGTCCAGGGGTAAAGATAGATAGCAATACTAGGGTCAACTCATCTATATACTCACTAGTATTGAATCCCATGGCTGCAGATATCATATCAACTATGATTTTACCCATATTTGTGAAGAAAACTGACCCATAAGGAGGGGGATCTGAAGTCTGATATTCCTTTAGTATAAAAGTCTAGCAGACGCGATTAAGTTCATATTGGGACATTTTGGTTGATTTCTCAAGTAAATATCCAATGGAAATGGGGGTGAGGGCTGGATTATGGTGAAATTGCAACATCTCTTTGATTGATTCAGCAGTTATAGTAAAAAGGACTGTTTGGTTGGGAGACATGACTGCTCTGCGGTTGGGGTCATAATTTGCATGGCACTGATGGATTATATTTGGGAAAACATGCACAAAGGGGAGAAAGTACATTGGGAGGTTGGATTCCCACAGTCCCAAGGCATCATGTCCATTTAAGTATTTATCTCGTCATTGGAAAAATACTTTGAGGTGGTCTTTATCAGTGGTTAAGTCTTTTATTTGGAAATCCTTATTTGCTAGAGGCAAATAGTCTAAATCACGATGAGGGGTGTTAATGGGTGCAACGTTCAGAGCTACTGGGGTTTCCATTCTGGTTCTTGTGGATTCAGAAAGGAAACTATGGTTTTCTTTATAAAATTGGTAAAACAGAGAGTCTGGGGGACTTGAATGACAAAGTAGTAACATAATTCTGGTGAATTTTGGTCTTTTTAGTTAATTTGCAGTGGAAAACAAGTATTTGCAGGGTTTTTTTGTCGAGAAATTGGAAAATACCTGCTTTTTCAGGACGGGCAACGGAATGCAGGTACTGGGTGTGACTGGTTGGCTCTGGACGGCATTGGCTGCAAAGTTTGAAGCAAGTTGGCAGGTGGGAGCTCAAACAGGTTGACCTCGTTGTTATATTTGCATGGATGTACAAGTTTGCAGAATAGAACGATGGGAATGATTTATTTTGTTTTATATGCAAAGTCAAGAATTGGCGGGTTTCGGGTTTTGGGCGGGTGACATCAATGGGAAAACGATATGACGTTTTGTCGTTTAGTTTGAAGGCGGTAAGCGGTTTGTATCGCACCACTTATGGGGAGGGGGCGGTATTTGGCCTTGAACCAGTGATTCCATAGAATGGACGACGCGTGGCAGATGTACTGTGCACAAAACCGCTTTGTGATCGCGCGCTAACGTGCGGTCACAAAGGGTCGTGCGATATGCACGACAGCTATTGGATCTGGGAGGTGTGATCGGATGGTTATCGGGGATGAGAAGTAACAGGGGTTTAATGAGGGTGGGCCTGATATAATTAAGAGTTATTTAATCATATCGAGGGTGATAGGATTGATCGGGAAGGTTATTAATTAACCATGAGGGTTAATTAATCCTTGTTAATGTGGCAGGGGGTTAGGGTTCTAAATGCGTTACTGATTAACTCATTAATCCCATTTATTAATGTATTACGATTATATTTTAACTAAAGGGGTGGGCTATATAGTATTTCGGGATTTTTAGATAGTTTACAGTAATACAAGAATGGGTATATTTTCATAGGGGATTTATATATTTAATAAGTTGTTGGCCGGATAAATCGTTCTTGCGGAAAAGACCGATCTCCCTAGTATCGAATGATATCTAGCAACAAAGAGCACAAACAAATCTACTTTTCTCTAAACATGTTTCAATTCATAAATGAAAACTAAGAGGTGTAATAGACCCTACCTCGGTCCAACGCTTGTTTGTGGCAGCTTGGTTTCAACAACTTCAAGCAATTTCTCTTTAGATAACCTACATACACAAACAAACACACATCAAATAACACCTGCAAAGATATTATAATAAAACATGTTCATTATGAAGATCAAGGAGCTCATAAAATAAACCATTAGACAGTTCATTGAGAAAAACAAACTTGATTGTATTAACTTTATGAATAAAAGAACCTTACAACCTTTGCCTTGATGTTGCACAATTTCTTTCCAGGGTCCAGCAGGAGTCTCCTCTACTTTGACAAGCCTCACTCACTTCCCAAATGACATGAAAGGTATGTGATCTCTCCTCTCATAAGCTCAAAAAGGAAGTCT
>APFE030125996.1:251223-271456 GCA_000404065.3 Pinus taeda
CAAGAATCTTCAGCTTTCAACCTCTCTTACAACCAGCCCAATGCCTGAATTATAGTGCAAATGGAGGAAATTGCAGGTCCACCATTGAAGGGATAAGTTCCTCCTTCAATGGGATAAGCACCTCATATCATGGAGTTAGCTCCCTTAGTTATGGAATGGATGAACCAAGGTGGAGCAGACTTACTAGGGCAATATTCCTTCTAGAAGTGTCCAGAAGTGACCCAAGATGAGTTTTTAAGAATGAACTCACGCCTTTTTAACTTTTACAGGGGTTGGCACCCATTACTCAACAGATAGAGCAGTCAGGTTCACAGGAAACATAACCATTGGGTGCGGCACCGTAGGCAATGCTAGGAGAAAGTGAGAAACCAGGGTTTGAGATATTGTTAAGGTCTTTCTCCCATTTTCAAGGCTTGACATGAAGAGATGAGGCTTAAGACTTGCAAAAGAGGTATGTATGAGTGTTGATGGACTCACACAAACTGTAGAAAGTCATGGTGACATTTTTTTGTGTAACATAAGTTAATAGTTAATATGACATTGAAATGGAAAAGTGATAAGTATAAAACATTTCGTGTGTGTATTTAAACTTAGGCTAAAGTGAAAAAGAGGGTTTTTATGGAAAATGTTGTAATTTTCCTAAGTAAAATAGAATTTTACTTAGGAAAAACTTTTATCAAGGGAATGAATGATTTATGAAGGGATATGATTATTGATGAATGGAATTAAGTATTTAGGCTTTATAAATTGTTGGGCCGAGGGTTCGTTCCCTCCAGAAGTCAGAGAAATGCTCTGAGCCCCTCAAATTTGATAAATACCTTGGCACTTAGGGGAAATTAGTGAAAATTTAGGGGGAATGAGTAGGGGAGTTAATTATTCTAACTTTCTTTGCTTGATATGTCTTTCATGTGTTACATGCCATTGCCTAGTGATGAAAGTAAAAGATTTACACATTTGAACTCATCATTCACCAATTGTTATTATGCAACCATCATCTACTTACCCTACTTGCTTAACCTAGCATTTTTACTTCTTTATTAGGGTGCACTTAGACTGGAAAACCCTTATCAAACTTTCTTTTCTTTTACATGGTAATGCCTATCTAAGTCTACACTTATTACATCCAAGGGCTCAGATTACACTGTTGAGCTCTTTTTTTACTCTACCTATCTACTTATCTGCCAAGATTACACTGTTTGGTCAGATCTTTATTCTCTATTTATATAACATGAAATTGAAATATGAACTAGCCAAGTTTAAACTGTTTGACTATTCATGAACTGTGGCATAAGTGACAAACTGCGCACAATTGTTTATTATACAAAAGTGAAAAGTAGTGGCATTTAGACTTGCACACTTTCTTGGTTTTTTCTTTTTGTTGGGGTTCATTTTATTTCATTTTTTTTACCATCTTTTATTATTTTCACCCTTTGATTTTTCTTTTAGGGTATATCCTCTTTACATTTCTTAAATTTTTTGATTTTTTACCAATATGGAAAACCTTTGCAACAAGTAAAGGTATGAACATGTTACAAAGCTCGATAAGTCAATCATGATATATGAAACCTATTGGTATAGGGGCATAACACAGGTAAGTAAGCTAAAGATTGTTATATACATTAGGTTTATGTACATGTCTTTTTATGTTATGGTTACATACATGATAAAATGATATTTGATTAGTGTAGTCATATGCACATGTGTCGGATAGTCATGAACGATAGTAACATGTGGTCGTATGCATTGTTATTATTGTTTTGTGTTAGATAACTTGATGATTAGGTTATATCTTATTCATGAGTGTGATATATAGCTTGGTGTTGTTATATGCTGTTAACTTGATTATTAGGGTAATTACATTAAGATCTTGATGTTATATGTATCATGCTAAATTGGATTGGCCTATGCATATAGTTAGGGTTATGACATTCAGGTATGAGTCAACTTATCGTGACCTTGTGTTGTACTTATCTAGACTGACTGTGAACATGTGATTATTATGTATGAATGATAATTGTTTATGAGTTTTAGTGGCTATTATGGATTTCATGATCTTATTTGTGTTTGAACTAATGTGTTGTAAAGTTATGTCATGCTAACTAGATTGATTGTGTAGAAAAGATAGCCTCCCCTGAGATGCAGTAAGGTATGAACTTGTTTATGTCATCTACCTTGTGCTTAACTGTTTGATTATGACATATATTTGGTGTTTGAGTGTTTGGTGTCTAGTTGATTTATTTAACATGGTATGTTTGCAAGTTGGTTGAATGTTTGATGAATTTCATAATATGATTATGTGTTCAAATTGTCTTGTTTTAAGATGATTGTACTAATACATATGTGTCGAGACAGTTGGTATGTACTTGCGTGTAAGTAGGTGATAGTTGTAACATTATGTCTAATGACTATGATTTGACTATGGATTATGACATGATTGTTAGTCTTGCTAAATGTTGATTGCAAATTGATAGATATTATTGTCTTGATATTTGGAACACGTGGTTGACATGTGTGAGAAATTGGCATGCTTGGTATTAACGTGACAAGGTAATATTTGATGTGTTTATATAACTAATAGTTGGGTGATGCGATAGTACATAGTAAGCCTCGCTTGCAGCAAGGTAAAAAGATAAAGGAAAGGAATTGGGAAATAATTCCTTTGGCTATGTTTGGAAACCCTAATTCCAAATCAATGAGTACAAATTTCACACAGGAAGTCTTCGTAACCTTGATTTTGTCGAACATTATGTGGATATGTGCTAGATTCATGAACATGTACTTGACAGGAATATTAGCTAGTCTCTCGTTACAGGTGGATCCGTCAAAGGAATTGGAGTCCCTTGAGAGATGGCATGGATGTGTTCGATTGCAAGCAACGTGCTTGGAACAACAATGTAAGGTAATTGGTGTATTGTTATGTTTATTTATGCAATGACTATTATGTGTTGATGGTGGTATAATGCAAGAGATTACATGGAAAAGAGACTGCCATGAAATCTTGAAGAACGCTTGGGTTGAGCTTTCCTTGGAAGCATTGGGAACCATGGGGATTGAGTGATGGTGTTTGTTGTCAGTCTTTTTATTTTGGTATTTCTTGATTTGTTGTGCTTGATTGGAGGCTTTGTTTATGTCTAGTGGGCCATACCAATTTGTTTGCGGAGTATTATTGTTATTGAATTTCATGGTTTTCTTCTTGTTTGTTTCGTGTGCTTGCATTTTAAGTTTTAAGTCTTGGGAATTGGTTGAGAAAGAGGAAAGTTAATGGAGCTCAGTGAGAGTTGTGTGGTACCTGAAAGGTAATGTAAGATTCAGATGAAGCTCAATGCATGAGTAAGCGTAGCGAAAGGTAAGACTATAATAGTCGGTAGGACTAGTTGGGTCCATTGTGGTAAATAGATGGTGGAAGTATAGACATGAAAAATGTAACCAGGAAGGGTAAATTAAATGGATTTGAGGTGTCAAGTGCCTTGGCTATGTTGGGAACAATTGTTCTAAATGTTGTGCATGTTATGCACAAATAAGGAAGTTCTCTTAACCTAGAGCTTATGTTCTTTGGTAATTATGTTATGATCATGATTATGCTGATGCTTATATATGTATACATGTATGTATGTATGTCATTATCTGACATGATGATGATTGTTTTATGCTAATTATTATATATGTATGTATCTATGTCACTATCTGACAGGGTTGTCAAGGATCGTTCATGCCAAGGAATCATTTCTTATGCAGGTGAATGACATGAAGAGTTTCCCGGTCTTACAAGGAATCAAGTGGGAAGAGTAGCCTGACACATCTACGAGGTCAGTATCATGTGGTTATGAGTTGATATTATGTGATTATATTATCTCTATGTTATGGACAGGTTATACCAAGGGATGCATCAGTAGAATGAAAGTTGTATGGTATGTAGCATGCTAGGATAAACATGGATGGTAGAGAGACACGAGAATCAATATTACCTGGTAGAGACAGTGTGGTTTGGATGTGTGGTACTATTGTTGTGCATATGTTGTATATGTTGTACATGTTGCATCTATGATGTTGTGAACATGTGGTGTTGTGTATATATATAGTGTGTAGATGTTGTTTATGTAATGTTATGTACACTGTGGTACAGATAGTGTTGTGTGAATCTTGCATATGCAGTGCTGGGTATAGACGGTGCTATGTACATGATGGATATGCGGTGTTGTGTGCATGTTGGATATGCAATGTTGTGTATGGTGTTATGTACATGTTGTATGTGCAATGCTATGTGCATATGGTATTGTGTGCATGTTGTATGTATGGTTTTGTGTACCTATGGTGTTGTGTGCATGATTATACAAGTGGTGTTGTGCGCATGTGGTGTCGTGTACATGTGGTACAAGTGGCGTTGTGTGTAGGTGTTGCTGTGTACATGTCGTGCATGTGGCGTTGTGTACATGTGGTGGTGTGCACATGTCATGCATGTGGTGTTGTGTACATGTGGTATTGTGTACACGTTGTACAGGTGGTACGATGTACATGTGGTGTTGTGTACACGTTGTGAAGGGGGTACCGTGTATATGTGATGTTCAGCACATGTTGTGCAAGTGGTGCTTTGTACAGGTGGTATTGAGTACGTGTTGTACATATGGTACTGGTATACATGTGGTATTGTGTGTGTGTCATACATGTTGTGTTGTGTACATGTGGTACTATGTATGTGTCTTGTGTAGTTATGGTATCACGACATGCATACTCATTGTGTTGTACTCTATGTAGTGAATGTATTTTGATGTGTTGTACACCAGGTGTAGGTACATGTACAATGTGGCATTGTACATCAGGTATAGATGTATGAGTTGTGTTATATATCGGGTGTATGTGTATGCATATGTGGTGTCGCACGTTGTGTGTAGATGCATGTCTTGTGTTGTACATTGTGTAAGTATACATGATGTGTTGTGTTGTACACCGCGTGCAGGCGTATGTATTGTGTTGTGTTGTGTACTGGGTGTAGATGTATGTGTTGTATGTCAAGTGTAGATGCATGTATTGCATGGTGTGGTATGACGTGTGTCGTTGTATGTGTGTGTGCACATGGTTGAGGAGAAGGCATTGGGTGTTTTTCGGGTGCGGCAACCAATCCGAAGTGCGTACGAAATAAGGACAAAGGTAGAAGCTAAGGATTGATTAAAGGATAAGTATCAATATTTTATTTCAGCTTTATTATGCATGTGATTTATGATTCTGGTCAATGATGATTACGTGTGATCTATGATTCTGGTTTATGTTGGTTAAGTGTGACTTATGATTTTTATCTATGATGGTTTTGTTTCGAGCTAACCTGATGTGATATGTTATACATGATGATTTGGTCAAAGATGTTAGTTTGAATTGTTGTGACAGGAAGTGAACATAATTGCAAATGTAACTTATTAACAAGCTACCAATGAGGTATGATTTAAATTTATTTCAATTTATTTTGAATCTAATGGGAGTTATGTGCTTGGTACAGGAAGCACGAAAGTTCTCGGTTGGGTGGTTGAAGCTGACTGCAAGTATTAGAAACAACAACAAAAGAAATTGGAACATGCAGCAGTATGTTGGTAAAGAACTTCGGGAGCAGGGCCATTGTGGGACACTGGTACCCAATAGTGACCATTGATTTCCATGAGCATGCTATGGCTGGTATGATGATTTTAAGTCAGGTATATCCCTTGGTTTTTGTATCTTCCAATGTGAGGATGCCTTGCCAAGGGATGGACTGCTCAGGTTGGGGGTGCCAACGAAACTTGGAAGGTGTGTGACTGCATGAAAGGGGATGATTGAATTTCCCGAGGGACTATGTAGCAAAGAAGGGAAGACTAGGGATGGATTTGTTTTGGTCATTAGCATTGCCAGATGGAATCAGATGCACATTGGGAGTGTGCCATAGAACAATAAGTCGATAATTGTTCACTGAGAGGACAAGTGGTGCATGATTGTAGTACTAGACATTGGATGCAGCTTTGAATTTGCAGTGGATTCTGGACTTCCTGGGAAGAAGGTGAATCCTGGTATTACTTTGAGGGTGGAGGAGTGAGCCTCTAGATTCCCTTATTCCGGATGCAGGCATCATAACCTTTTATTTTCTGGTTGAGAATATGTATATATGTGTATATGTGTATATTATTGTAAATATTGTATCGAGTAGGTTTATAAAGCTCCATAGACAGTATGATTATTTTTTGGTTGAAGAAAATGTGTATGTGTATATGTGCTTATTGTAAATACCATAATGAGCTCTGTTATAAAGTTCTAGTAAACGTTATGTTTGTAACGTTTTAGCAATGGTCATTGTAAATACTACAACGAGTTATGTTATAAAGTTCCATGGGCAGTATGTTTTGTTTTCAACGGTCTTGTTGGTTATAGGTGTCATTGAACACCAAGGACGGTGTTCCCCCAAGGGGGGAGGGTTCTGTAAATATATATATATATATATATATATGGCCACAGTGATAGGACACATATCCTAAGATGAATGGTGGGGGAAACATCCTAGTGGGTGTTGATTTGGTTTATTATGGGCAAGGAAATTGGCAAAGGAAATGGCTAAGGCTTTGGAAAGGCATGAGGCATTAATTGGCATTTTATTTATGAAAATAAAGGAAATTAGGAGAAAAGGGAGGTGAAAGATCACGGGCTACATGTGAGGAGGAAATTGAAGGAAAATAAAGGAAAATGAAGAAAATAGAGGCCTCATTGATAAAAAGGCTTTCGAGGATCAGTGGGTGAGCTTTTGACAGGTTTTGGTAGAGCTCTCTTCTATTCTCTCTCTCTCATACTCTTGGATACTTAGAGTTTTCTTGGAGCACTCTTGGAGGGAGTGGCATATTTGGATTTTTGGATAAAGAAGGAAAAGGAAGAGAAGGAAAGCACAAGAGGGCATCGGGATCAGCAACTACAATAGTTTTTCTTGCAGGTACCGAGTTGCATGTATGTTTTCCTCACTAGTTTTGGCATGCATAGCACATGCATGTGGTTTCTTGGTTATGATATGTCACTGGCATGGAGAATTTCCTGGATTGATAGTGGATTTGCTTAGCCTTGCCATTTCCTGGATAGCCATGGAGAGTGTGGGTTTATTTTCTTGTTTTGTTTTGGTTGGTTCTCAAGTTTCCTTAGCTTCGGTTGAGTTATTAGTTCCTAGAATCCTTGGTTGGATAAATGCTGTAGAAGCCCTGTAACAGGTTGGGTTGAGTTACTAGTCCCATACCCTTGGTTAGACAAATGCTCTAGAAGCCCTGTAACAACTTGGGTTGAGTTATTAGTCCCAGAAGCCTTGGTTGGACAAATTCTCTAGAAGCCCTTGGTGGGTTGAGTTACTAGTCCTGGAAACCTTGGTTGGAAAAATGCTCTGGAAACCTGGAAGCAGTTGTGGGTTGAGTTACTAGTCCTGGAAGCTTTGGTTGGACAAACTCTCTTGAGACCGACAGTGGTCGTGGGTTGAGTTACTAGTCTTGGGAGCCAGGTTGGAACAAATGCTTTGGAGCCCTGGAAGGCTGGGATAGAGACCGATCGGATGATGGCTTTGGTGATGTCTGACCATGAGGTGGAATCACTATTTGATGGGTTGAGATGGGGCCTCTGGAAGCCCTAGATGGTTTTTAATTGATGTGTTTTATGAGATCCCAAATTCATGCTTGGAATATGTCACGGGGGTGAATGACTGAAGAGATATTCGACTCAACGATTCTACGATTGGGTGGAACCGGGAAGTCCCATCTCGAGATTGGATTTTGCATCATTAATTAAAGGTTATTTCTCCTAGTATTTCTATGAGTATTATGATGGATTATATATGGTGTATATGGTTGTGATTTCATGGATATTTTTGTCCCTATTATTTTGGTTATGTATATGTTTTATGACAACAACTATGTACGGATCTCATCATGTTTTTACTTGTAAATGAATGAAAAATGTATCTATGACCTAATGGATGGAATGGCAGTTAAAGTGATAAGGAAACAATGCCTCATGGCAAATATCATATAAGTATGAGACCCTATGATAAGATTTGTTATTTACACCTATAGGTTGCATATTTACTAAGTGTTTGACAAAATGTTTGTCATGGTTAAGCTTGGTTAGGTCAAGCCCTTGATCAAGTTTTGTGTTAGAGGATTTTCCTTGGTGCCATTTATTATCTTGGAAAGTCTCATCAAATTCTAGGCATTGGTTTGGAGACTTTCCCTGAAAAGGTGGCTTAAATCTCACAGTCTCTGGCGTAGAATTGGATGAAAAAGACTGCAGTATCTCCCTTGTAGGCATTGTGGGAGTGACTATATGGTTCCAGTAGCATGCATGCCTTGTCATGGGAGTGACTTTGGGCTTAGTTCATTGAAATGCTAGGTTAACTAAGGGGTTGGGCACCTAGAGTGGTGGATTAGCTCTTGGGGGTACTGAAGCACCCTAGGGAGGTTTTTAAGGTCTTGTTTTGTTGACTCCATTTCATTAAGGTTACCTAGGAGGTTGAGTCTTATCATAGTGGCCTCTCATCACATGTTTACCCCGAATGGAAAGTTGCTTGGGTAGATGTGGGAGGAGGATGTTACAGAAAAACAGGGAGGTTGGTGGTCCCATAGACTATTTTTAGTCTTGTGGACATTAAAATATCATTTCATTTTATTTCTTCAATTTCCGCATTGTTTCTTCAACTTCCATAATTAACTATTCAACTTCTTTTGTCTCACATGCATCTCTTTAACTTCCTAATTTATTATGTTGAAGACATTCTATTAAGGGAGGTTCCTCTTGCGAACTTCGTCATTTTTCAATAGCTTAGCCATGAATTCCATGTGTTTCTATCTCCCATTATATTGACAAATGTAGTGTGTCTTTGTCACCCATCGTATTGTTGCCATTGTACATGTCAATAGGGTGTTCGTTGCTTTTCCAAAGAATGGTAATACCTACAATTAATCAAACAACCAAATATGCACACTAATGTTTTTAAAATGCCACAACTGCAATGAAAATAAGATCCGGGCCACAATTCAAGACCTCTGTTGTAATTATGTTCAATTTAGCAAATAAATTAAATAATTCAATTAATAGAAGGCCTTGACTGTTGGGTTGTGTTATATTCTTTCCACGACTAGCCCACGTAGTTAACCGAGGGGTTAAAAGGGGGGCGAAGCCCCCCCTTCATTGCGTCGATTGCATAGAGGGGGATTCACAAGGGGTTTGAGGGGTGCAGGTAACCCCCCTCTATGGGCGTTGCCCCGGAAAATTTTGTTTTTTGGACCCTATATTAGGTTGGGCGGACCTACCTATGGTTTTTTGCATGTTTTTCGCACATGGTTTTGGACGCGATGGTTTTCATTCCATGGTATTGGATGCTTCGACATGTACAAATATGTATTGTAACATTGAAAGGAACATAATGAAAAATCAAGCTGGTAGTCCCAGTGTTACAGATCCATTTGGGCACATCAACCCCAACCTACAGATCAATACTATTAGGGCCCATCAAACCCTAATTCAGTTGTTACATGCCCTAAAGAAGTCAACCATTAGAATGCCTAGCTTCCCAAGAAGTTTCATGACCAAAATCATCCAGAAATTGCCTCTAAGAAGATCAGCACAGGTAGGCCTTCTTTAGGGTGCGCTGCAATGCAGAACACACACTGATAGGGTGCTATGCAGCGCACTTGGTCCCTCTTTGGCCTGCGCTGGGCGAATTTGAGTGAATTTCCATAAGGGTTTGAAAGATCCCTTATCCATTGGATGCCTCTAGAAGTTTCTCAAGACTATCTACTCCTTTGAGCTTATATTTAGATGAGGAAGGGAGTTAAGGAACATCAATCCCTTATCCCTTCCTCCATGGAACTAAATTCTAAGATTGGGAGGGAATTCATTATCACCATTTATGGTATAACTTCTTTCATTCACCTATAAAAAGACCACTCATCTAAGTGATCAGGGGCTGGAAATTATTGAATTATAGGGAGATGCTGTTAGTATGAGACTTGAGTTGATTTCAAGTATTGTAATGATGTCAAAATGTCTTGCTTGTTATGAGGAGAGGATGGGATTGAACTGGAGGAGTGATGCTGAATCGAGCAATGGGTTGTAATTCTTCCTTTTACTAATAAAGTGTTCAAATCTTTTTCTATATGCTTGTGTTATTCATTTATGCTTTCATATGTGTATCATGTACTTGATTCCATGCTATGTTTAATCAATAGATCATTATCATATGCTTTGATTGGTTGTTGTCTTTTGTCTGTGTGCAGGTACTCTTCAAGCGGATTAAGTACGGAGAGGAGCGACAAAATTGGTCAAGGGAGATAAGGAGCAAGCAAAAGCTACAGGTAGGCTTCTTTGCCTCTTATTTTATCTATTGGTCATAGGAAAAGTAGAGAATGCTTTGCATTGTTGTTCTAGAGTTAGCTACTAGTCTAGGGGTTTAAGCATTTATCCGTAGACACTAAAACTTCCCAAAACAAATTAGCGACTCAGCTGGGGATCGATTATCCATCCGAGTAGCTAATCCACCTCCTTAGACACTTTGACATACTTTACTTGTTGTAATTCAGCCTTTTGCATTGAATTTTGGTCAAAATTTAAGGTTAGATGACTCTTGAGTGGCCTCATAGGAATTAGCGCAGGATAGCCTTAGAGACAGTGCTCTGCAGCACAGTTATGCCTTCTTTGACCTGCGCTGATTAACTATTTCAATTAGCGCAGGTGGGCCCTCTTTGACCTGCGCTAATCAATGTAGATAGGCCCTCTTTGACCCGCGCTAATCAGTGTAGATAGGCCCTCTTTGAACTGCACTGAGCAATCTTGAAATCATTGAAATCAGCGTAGGCTTTAGTGAGAGACAGTGCTCTGCAGTGCAGTTATCCCCTCTTTGACCTGCGTTGATCAACCTTAGGTCAAATTCCCACCTACGGATCGAGTTTTTGCCAAAATTCTTCTGATTGCTTGCTTGTTGAATGTCAATGATGTCATGTCTCAGAAAATAGGTTTTCATCTCCTTAGCTAGCCCTACTTTTATTGGATTGATTAAAGTTTCTTTAATGTTTTCTTTGTCATTATCATTCTATAGTCAAAATTTAGTTTTTGGTCGATTGATCTTTGTCGAAAGAAAGTGTCGTAAAGTCGTCTTTTCTTTTGAAAATTGAATTGTCATAAATTCTTCATTCATAAAATATTGATTGACTAATGTGTGCATATGATTCATCTTTGTTCGAAAGAAAGTGTCGTAAAGTCGTCTTTTCCTTCGAAAACTGAATTGTCATAAAGTCTTCTTTCATAAAAGATCGATTGATTTATATGTGCATATAGTTTCTCTCTTTGTCAAAAGGGTCATAATTCCTCATTTCTTTGAAATCGAAAGTGTCGTAAATTCTTCCTTTCCTTGAAAAGAAATTGTCGCAAAATCGTCATTTTTATGAAAAGAGATTTTTGATCGATTGTGCATATTTCCTTTTTGTTCATCATAACATTAAGGGATTTGAAAAGAAAAACTTGCATCATTCATATTGTAGTTTGTGAATGCTTGATAGGAATAGCTAGGGAAATTGCATTAGATATGCTTTTTGCTTTTTGTCAAAGATCTAATTGCTCTATCCCTTACTAGCTAAGGTTTTCATCGTTCAAACCAAATCAAAAGTTTGTTTATCATATTAGTTGCATTTTAGGAATTGAAAACATACATCACGTGGTGAACCTTGAAAGGCAAATTCTAAAGAATATCAACTTAAAATTTATCTGAATTTACCTAATGGAGCATTGTCCCCTAACGAAAAACATTTAGAGGTATAGGCTAGAGACGTGTTCCGGCGTCGTAAACAAAGCAGTTGTCACTAACTTGTCTATAATACATCCCGAGTGTGATACCTCATTCCACTTACGTGAGTATATTTTACCTCGTCCACGTACCTTCGGGTATATAGGGCGGTGTTACGATACGTAAAGTATATGGGAATGATCTCACTGTGCGGTTTTGCATTAGACAGCGCTTATACGAACTGGGCCTCCATGTACCTTCGGGTATATATGGGAGGACAACACTAGGTTGCTATCCATCCTTAGGTAACCGAGTTGGCCGCCTTGTACACTGTGATACACCGAACACAGCATTCGGCAAGATTTCCTGCCCGTACTTCTTGGTTCGCCAGGAGGTATTCTGCATTTCACAGTTGCTTGGTAAACCTTTTTGCCTAGATTATCCCTCTTTTGTTTTGTTATGTTACTTTGATTAAAATAAAATTAATTGACCGCGAATAAAATCCTCCTCGCTCACTCCTTAATTTATCTTAGGTTGAAACATATGGCGACAAATCTGGAGTCCACCGATCAAGGAATTCCTTTTGATGGGAATCCTAATCCTTTTCCTCCTTTCGGAAATATTGGTGCTCCTTATATGGCTATATTGTCCCTTTCAGGATTTACCATTGGCTTGCCAATATGGTTGTTTTCAACCTCCTTGGTTCAAAATGTCGTGATTTCTCCGCAATTGAGTACACCTCCAACTGGACAAATTCAACCTCTAGTTGATCCTAAAGTTGACCCTTTTCCTTCTTCCTCGGTTGTTCCTTCCTCCCCTTTTTCTTCTTCACCTGGTGAAAGTATTGGTACTAGTAACCAGGTGGCTAAGAAGAAGAAGAATAAGAAGAAGAAGCAAATTCAGCAAAGGGGCAATCAAGCAACCATTGCTTTGAATGCAACATCTGATGAGAAACCATCCATCAAACCTCACAAAGTTCGATATCCATGCAAACTTTGTGCGAGAGAACATCGTCTTCGAAATTGTCCTGATAGTCCTCAAATCTTAGAAGAATGGTCTTCTCATTCACATCACCCTGTGTCATCAACTTCTGGGGATCATGCTGGCGACACACCATCAACTAGTGGTAGTAAAGTTCATGGAAACAAGGGTAAATTTAAGTTTCCCTGTAGGTTATGTGAATGGAATCACCCCATTCACCTTTGTCCCTATCTGGATGAAGCCAAAAAAAAGTTGGATAATTGTCCTGCTTCACCATGGCGACTTCCATCTAGTTACAGGAAACTCTCCCTAAATCCTTCACTAGTTGATGAATTTATTGACTCAAATCAACCGTCGGTCAAACCCACTCTCTCTGAAAGTGAATCCTATGAGTCTAGACCCAACCCAAATCAACAGGTTGAGGTAACAGCCGACTTGATTTCACCTTCAGTAAATCATACCTTTCCTGAAGAGAGTGAATATGATACCACTCAAGTTCTTTTTGTTTATTCAAATTCTAATGAGATTGGGGGCAGTCCTCCTATTCCATCAAGATAGGAAGACAATCCTCCCACTCTTGTAACTCAAGAGGTTAATTCTACCATTTCTACGGTACCCCCTCCAAGTAGTCTAGTCACTTCCTTTGATTGGAATCGACTGGCAGGATTTCACCTTCCTTCTTATGTGCCTTTCCAGATCATAGTACAAGTTTGTAATATGATTGTATTTGGCACTATTATAGATGAAGGTGCATCAATGAGCATCCTTTCCTCAACTACTTGGCAAGCGCTTGGTTCGCCGCCGCTTGTGCCTATTACCCAAAATCTGTTGGGTTTTAACAGAGGAACCAGCCAACCAATAGGGATCCTCCCTCAGTTACCTACTACTTTGGGAGGAAAAATCATTTATCTGAATGTGATGGTAGTCCTAGACCCTTTAGATTACAATTTACTTCTTGGGCGCGACTATGTTTATGATGGGAGCTATTGTTTCCACACTCTTTCAAGTGATGTGTTTCCCGCATGAAGGCAGAATTGTCACCTTTGACCAGCTTTCATTTCCTGGTCCAAATATGGCTTCCAGTCAACCATATCCCCTAAGTGGTCCTTTTGTACCAATGGTATCATCCTTGCCACGGGTTAATTATGTGGCAAATCGTTCCATACCTACATCAACTGACGATCAATTCAATGATGTTGTACATCATGTATTGGTGGCATTAGAACCAGATCTCTCCTTCATGACCTCTGATGAGTTGTGAACCAAGGAATATGAGGATAATTATTTTACTATGTCAACCTCATTAAAAAATTAAACAGCTCCTACGAGGATAGTTCCTGGTCTTGTGTCAACCTCGTTAAAAAATGAAACCAAGGAACATGAGGATAGTTCTTTTACTGTGTCAACCTCGTTAAAAAATGAAACAGGCCCATGAGGATAGTTCCTTGTCTTGTGTCAACCTCGTTAAACAATGAAACAAGGAATATGAGGATAGTTCTTTTACTGTGTCAACCTCGTTAAAAAATGAAACAGGTCCATGAGGATAGTTCTTTTCATGTGTAAACCTCGTTAAAAAATGAAACCAAGGAGTTTGAGGAGAGTTCCTTGTCTTGTGTCAAGCTCATTAAAAAATGAAACAATGTCCCAAGTTCTAAGTCGAGTCTTTGATTAGATCTCGTAAAATCCCAGTCGAGTCTTTCACTTGATCTCGTAAATGAACCTTCATTCCATCCACCTGATAGCCATGAGTAGTCTACTTAGGTGAATGTAATGAAGCTTGGGGGGAATGCACCTAGTGGTAAAGTTAATTTTCCCTGTAGGTTATGTGAAGGGAATCACCTCATTCACCTTTGTCCCTATCTGGACGAAGCCAAAAAGGTGTTAGATAACCGTCCTGCTTCACCGCAACGACTTCCATTTGGTTACAGAAGACTCTCCCTTTCATCATGTCGGGGGCATGTAAATTAATCTCAAGCATAGTTTTTCATTTCGAGCTTGTGTAAAAATGAAACTGAATCCAAGCATAGTTATTTCATTTCGAGCTTGTATAAAAATAAAACTAAGTCCAAGCATAGTTTTTCGTTTCAATCTTGTGTAAACATGAAACCGAACCCAAGCATAGTTCCCTATGGTTCAAGCTTGTGTAAAAATGAACCCATTTCTATTTTAACCCTTGTGATTGCCATTCTATCAGCCTCTTTAGTTGGATGAGCCTTGGTTGTTTTCATCCCATCGCCACCATCCCTTTGGCCGATCATATGCTTTCACTTGGTTGTTTTACCCTTTTTTGAGGAACAGTTGCAATGAGTGGTCCTATTAGCCAGCCTCTTCACATAAATCAGCATGTTTTGAGAAGTTCCAACATCACCGGAACCAGTTTCTACCCTAGAAACCACTCTTTCCTCCAAGCAGAGTCTTCTTTAAGCTTTTTTCAGACTCTCTAAATATGAAAAGATTTTCGAGTGCTTGTCCTTTCTAGCTCGTTAATGGATTGGAAATGATATCTCTCTTGTATTATTTTACGCTTTTTCAGACTTGAGAGATTATTTTATGAAAAAGAACTTGTGGAGTTTCCTTTTTGTCCCTTTTCAAACTCCCTAAACATGAAAAGGATCGAGTTATCTTTGTCGTTAAACTCGTTAAAAACATCAAATAGCGACAAACTTGTCCATCTAGACAAGACCGAGTTTCACCTTCGCTAGACTCGTTAAAGCATAAAATAGCGATGGATTCACCCGAAGGGTGAAATAATACAACAAGCATATGTTATCCTCCTCAAGCTTGATAAAAAATAAAGAGGTACTAGTCAGCAATGACTGGGGAAATGGGAAAAATCCGAGCAAACTTTATGGTAGCAAGTCGCTCTTGAACATGACACTTTCACCTCATCACCGTGACTATGTGGGTTGGGTCATTCATCTTGATGGTTATCACACTGTTGGTCTATCATACCATCCATTACTTTGTTTTGGGTCAATGCTACCAATTCATCTTAGTGTCGCTGACATGTTCAAGAGAAGTCATTCAGTTCAAACTTCATCCTTTGCAATACCGTAAACCTCATTTTCATGACCTCCATTCATGAACCTTGTGTTGTCAGCCAATTTTTCATCTCCAAAATCATTTACCTCGTTTCGTGTTGTTGATGTGGGATACATCAAAGCCCTCCTGAGACGAGTCGCTTCTTGTTGACATCAGCACATTATCCAAGAAGTTGACTTAGAAACACCCCTTCAGTACCTTGAGGCTTGCATGCATCAATGGCAAGTTTCTCGCTTCTGGCAATAGGTTGACATCACTGGCCTTTGACCAAAAGACTTTGTTTGGTGTTCAAAATCAAATCATTTATTCACACCATGCGAAATGTACTATAGTACCTTGAGGGTCATTATCATTATCGGTGATTCCTCTCGCGTCTGTTAACGGCTTACATCATTGGCTGGTAATCAGACAATGTCTTTCTATGTTCAACTTCAGATCATCTATTCACACGGATAGACTTGCACTTGAGTGAAAGATTGAATGAGAATTAAGACCCTGGATCTAGTTTCATCCATTCGGGCGGTGATATTTTCAGGAGTACTAAATGAAATGTACAATGGCCTTACATTCATGGTCATTCATTCATGGGTCTATATTTGTAGACGACTATATTTGTACATGTAATGAAAGTTTATAAGCTGAGCATGGGTATGCCTTCCCTCAGCGAGTTCATGAGAAAAAATCAAATTATCATGATATATGTATTGTAATTGATGCAGGTCACCTTCCACTTCGAAACCTCCTCTCCACATGATAAAGCATTTCACTCGGCATACATATTTACGACTTCATGCTTTAGGGGGAAACTGTTATAGATCCATTTGGGCACATCAACCCCAACCTACAGATCAATACTATTAGGGCCCATCAAACCCTAATTTAGTTGTTACATGCCCTAAAGAAGTCAACCATTAGAATGCCTAGCTTCCTAAGAAGTTTCATGACCAAAATCATTCAGAAACTGCCTCTAAGAAGATAAGCATAGGTAGGCCTTCTTTAGGGTGCATTGCAATGCATACCACACACTGATAGGGTGCTATGCAGCGCACTTGGTCCCTCTTTGGCCTGCGCTAGGCGAATTTGAGCGAATTTCCATGAGGGTTTGAAAGATCCCTTATCCATTGGATGCCTCTAGAAGTTTCTCAAGGCTATCTACTCCTTTGAGCTCGTATTTGGATGAGGAAGGGAGTTAAGGAACATCAATCCCTTATCCCTTCCTCCATGGAACTAAACTCTAAGTTTGGGAGGGCATTCATTATCACCATTTATGGTATAACTTCCTTCATTCACCTATAAAAAGACCACTCTGATCAGGGGCTGGAAATTATTAAATTATGGGGAGATGTTGTTAGTATGAGACTTTAGTTGATTTCAAGTATTGTAATGATGTCAAAATGTCTTGCTTGTTATGAGGAGAGGATGGGATTGAACTAGAGGAGTGATGCTGAATCGAGCAATGGGTTGTAACTCTTCCTTTTACTAATAAAGTGTTCAAAGCTTTTTCCATATGCTTGTGTTATTCATTTATGCTTCCATATGTGTATCATGTACTTGATTCCATGCTATGTTTAATCAATAGATCATTATCATATGCTTTGATTGGTTGTTGTCTTCTGTCTGTGTGCAGGTACTCTTCAAGCGGATTAAGTACGGAGACGAGCGACGGAATTGGTCAAGGGAGATAAGGAGCAAGTGAAAGCTGCAGGTAGGCTTCTTTGCCTCTTATTTTATCTATTGGTCATAGGAAAAGTAGAGAATGCTTTGCATTGTTGTTCTAGACTTAAATACTAGTCTAGTGGTTTAAGTGTTTATCCGTAGACACTAAACTACCCAAAATACCCAGTTTTGGGATCTAGGGGAAAATCTCTGTGTATATGTGTTTTATGTGTTATGCTCTCGCATTATTTATTGTTTGTGTTCTAGAATTCGTATGCAGGTAATTTCTGTACAAGGTTAAAACCTACATTTGGTATCAGAGCTGTTTTGGCTTCAAGGGGACGCCTTTGTTGCTGAGGGGTTTCATTCGGGCCTATGGTAGACCCTGTTCAGTGGGAGATCTGTGAGATTGATTCTGGTGGTGAAAGAAGATGGCAAGAGTGGAAATATAGAGATCGAGAAATTTAATGGTGAGAGTTTGGAGTTGTGGAAACTAAAGATGGAGGATCTGTTGGTGGATAAAGATTAGTGGATTGCAGTAGATCTGGTTACTAAACTAACGGGAGTGTCCGATGAAGAATGGAAGAAGCTAGATCAAAAGGAAAAGAGCACAATACAATTGTGTGTCTCAGATTTAGTATTGTTGAATGTATCAGGGGAAGCTGCAACGAAGGATTTGTGGGACAAGTTAGGGACTTTATACCAATCTAAGTCTCTGGTGAATAAACTGTTCCTGTGGAAAAAGTTGTATAACCTGAGGATGAAAGATGGAGACATGGTGATAGAGCATCTGAACGCCTTTAATACTGTGGTAAGTCAGTTATCATCTGTTGATATTAAAATTTCAGATGAAGATAAGTGCATCAGTTTGTTGTGTTCTCTACTTGATTCGTGGGATAGTTTGGTTATTGCAATAGGTAGCAATGCAACTGCCTTGCAGTTTGATGAAATAGTCTCATCCTTGATGACGGAGGAAATGAGATGGAAAAATATGGAGAGCCAGAATGGTGATGCCTTCTTTGTACGAGGACGATCCCAAAACAGAAGCAGAAATAAGTCATCGAGTGGGAGATCTAAATCTCCAGGAAAACCTGTAAAGGTGGGTGCTGGAAATGCAGAAAGGAAGGGAACTACAAAAGGGACTGCAAATCTAAAGCTCCTAACAAAGGAAAGGGATCTGATGATGCTCCTTCTGCAGAGGTGAAAGCCACCTCAGATGAAGGTGGGGATGTGTACTTGGCTTCTTTAAGTACACATGTAGATCATGAGGCATGTTTGATTGACTCGGGTGCATCCTTTCACTTCACTCCCCATAGAGAGTGGTTCTCCGAGTATGAGAAATACGATGGTGGTGATGTCTCCTTAGGGGATGATAGGAAGGCTAGAATCATTGGTTGCGGAAAATTAAAGTTGAAGTTGCAAGGTGGAAGGGTTAGAACACTTCCGAATGTTCTACATATTCCTGTATTGGCCAAAAATCTGATTTCTGTAAGCAAGCTAGATGATGCAGGTGTAAAAACAATGTTCGAGAAGGATTCCTGCAAGATGGTTTGGGGAGCACTGGTATTGATGTGGGGAGTTCTGATTGGAACTCTGTACAACCTGCAAGGTAGCACTGTTGTTGATGGGTGCAACAATTCTGTGGTTCCTGAAAATGGAGCAGAAAATCTAGTGGTATTTAGAGAGAAGACCATGTTGTGGCATCAAAGGCTTGGACATATTGGAGAGAAGGGCCTTTGAATACTTCATGGTAAAGGTATGGTAGAAGGTATGAGTAATAGCTCTCTGAATTTTGATTTCTATGAAAAATGTATATATGGGAAGCAAAATCAGGCGAGTTTCCCCTTTGGTGGTAAGAGGGCAAAACAGATTTTAGATCTTGTGCACAGTGATGTGTTTGGACCTGTGAAGGTTCCATCACTAGGTAAGTCTGTGTACTATGTATCATTTATAGATGACTTCTCAAGGAATACATGGATATATTTCCTTGAGAAGAAATCTGAAGTATTTGATTGGTTTAAAGAATTTAAGGCTTTGGTGGAAAACCAGACAGAGAAGAAGATAAAGGTGCTGAGGACAGATAACGGTGGAGAGTTTTGCAGTAAGGAATTTGAAAAATTATGTAAGAAGTGCAGTATATCACAGCAGAAGGCTACTCCATATACACCTCAGCAAAATGGAGTTGCAGAAAGAATGAACAAGACGTTGATGGAAAGGGCAAGAAGCATGCTCAATGGTGCCAGGTTAGGACAGGAATTATAGGCAAAGGCGGTGGAGACAACATGTTACCTGGTCAATAGATCACCTTCATCAGTGTTGGAGGATAAGATTCCACAAGAGGTATGGACTGGTAAGAAACCCTCCCTTTCACATCTGAGGGTATTTGGATGTGATGCATATGTACATGTTCTAAAGGAGAAACGAACCAAGTTGGATAATAAATCTGAAAATTGCATCTTTATTGGGTATAAGGATGGTTTAAAGGGTTATAAGCTTTGGAATCCAGTAACAAGGAAGGTTTTGTACAGCCAAGATGTGGTGTTCAGAGAGATGAAATATGTTATTAAACATGAAGTCCAACCAAAGAAACCTAAGAAGATAGAGTTTGAGCTAAAGGAGGAAGAATCAGACTCTACAGCAGAGGAGGAATCAGAAGATGAAGAGCCACGAACTCCGGATGTGAGAAGATCAGTTCGAGAAAGAAGGTAGCCAGAAAGGTATAGTCCATCTGCTTTTTGTTCAAATTTTGCTTTATCTATTACTAATGATGATCCCAGAACTATGAAGGAAGCAATA